>OX328124.1:69421656-69749637 GCA_946811695.1 Gonocerus acuteangulatus
ATTCAGTTTGGTGTTGGAAACGCACATCTTGCTGCAGACTAGTTGAACTCTTCCATTTGTTTTGTGTGTGAGTTAGACAGAAGCATGGGATTGAAATCAGTTGATCTTCGGAAAGACATAGCTGGCTATAGGGACCAAGAGGGATTATGGCAAAATCCTTTGTTTGGGAAGGTCTTGAAGACAATGACCAAGAAAATAATAAAATACGCCCCATGTTATGGTGGAGAGGCTTGAAAGTTACATGTGTTTTGATCAATGAGTAGGTAACTTAATTTTTTGTTTTGAGAAATTGAGATAATCCTAGTGCAAAGTTTTAGCTGAGGCACTCACACACTCATTCACTGTTGGGCGTTACAGTCCTTGTAGGACCTGGGCCTCTGCCACCATCCTGCTCCACTCCACGCGGTTTGCTGCTAGGTTCCTCCAAGCTGAGGCACACAGACACATTTTTGTGAATGCAGTACAGTAGTATCAAATTTAGGCAAACAACTTGTTTTATTGGTAGTCGGAAGGTCCATGGCGAATTTTCAGGTAATAATTTATTATTTATTAACCTCTCAGTGATCCTATTTTATAATTTATTATTGTTTTAATAGTTTCTCAGTGTTGCAATAGCTCTAAATTGGCAAGATCCATGACATTTTACAATATTCGATTACTAAGCCGCGGTTTAATTAAATACCTTAAATACCCGGGTATTTATGAAATTGGGTATTTACCCTGGGTATTTACCCTTAAGAATAAATACCCGGGTATTTTTCAACACTGGACATAGATAGATAGAGAGCGGGGTGAGGGGACTAGGTTCGTGAAGGGGGGAAGGAACGTGCTAAAAACTAACAATTAATTATTTTACAAGGTAGGGATTGTCGGGGTTCGGTCACTGCTATTTAATAAAACTACATTTTATCATAAAAATGGTTTTATTGTGCCGACGTTTCGGCTTGAACTTCAAGCCTTCATCAGGGCTGTAAAAAACAAGTAGGACGGATGTAATACTGAAATATACATATATATATATATATATATATATATATATATATATGTATATATATGTATATATATATATATATATATATATATATATATATATATATGCCTACATACACAAATACACATACATATATACATACATATATTTATGGAAAAAGACAAATCATAATATATAGAAGAACAATGTGCTCTAGAAGTGTTTGGATTATTAGGAAAACAGATATAAGAATAACAGATTACATATTAGATTAGATAAAAGAATAACAATATGGGCTTACCGATGGGAAGATAGAGAACTATTCCTCACAAATGCGGGATCATTTCTGACAGTTAATACAGGGAAACATAGGAAGAAAGGAGTTGGTGAGGGGGGGGGGTTCTGGACCACCCAATGGACAGAGAATATAGAAGATGAAAGAAAGAGCGGCGAAGTACAGTCATAAAGGGGTCATAAAGTCATAAAATGTTGTGTTAATGGAAAGGGAGGCAGGTATAAAGGGCTATATTGCAGGCGGTATAGGGGATTAGGATGGAGTTTTTAATAAATGGAAGATGTTGGAGTAGGTAGAGGAGATGACTTCTTTGTCAATTTTGTCATTAACTGGGTTATTTTCTAGGTGGATAAAAATTGATTCGGAAAGGAGGCGTTTGTCTTCGTTGGATTCAGTGGAAAGGATGGAGTATAGGTCAAAACCAAAGTCATGTCCGTCTGTGATGGCATGTCTAGTTAAAGCTGTCTTTATGTCTTTATTCCGGACATCGGTTTTGTGGTTGTTGATACGTTTTCTTACTGGGTTTTTAGTCTGTCCAATGTACGCACTATTGCAGTTGGGTGTGATGCAAGGGATTCTGTAGACTACATTGGTCCTGTCTTTTTGTGGGATAGGGTCTTTAAGAGTCGTATGTAAGTTTTTCAGTTTGTTCTGTGTCGATAGTCCTAGTTTTAGAGTGGGGAATGTATCGCGTAGGGATTTTTGGATTTTTTCTGTGAGGTTTGGGATATATGGGAGGCCTCTGAATTGAGGGACAATATTGTCTTGGGTAGTGGGGATGGGTTTAGGGTTATTAAAAGAATTTATGAGACGGGTGATAATGTTGGTAGGAAATCCATTGGTAGTAAGAATATCGAGGAGTCGGGATTTGTTGGCAGGGTGAAATTTGGTGTCGGATAGTTTGTTGAGAAGCTTGAAGATTCCTCTGTTGTAAGGTGGGGTCAGGTCCTGAAGCGGTGGATGTGGTAAAAGAATCTGCGGAGGAGTTGGAAGGAGAGCTGGAGGTTCTACTGTGTTGAGCTTGGAGCGAGGTCTGCATGGCTAGTCGGGCTTGGAGTCTGGTAGTCATTCTCGCTGTAGTAGTGTCCATTTTGTTGTTGTTGCCTCTCACTCAATTAATTATTTTAAAATCGCAAACCAATGTCAAGACAATAACGTGAACATTCCTATTCCTTATAAAGCTTTTTCCTTATTTCTCGGACTTTTCTCGTTTCCAGAATACGTACGGCCAGATAAACGGCTATTTTGCCTATTTTTAATCAACATGTATGATATATATATATATATAAGGATGCCCTCGGCGTCATGAGGGCATCCTTATAAGCGAGGGAGAAACCTCCGCAGGGAAGGAGGAAACGCGCTAATATCGAATAAAACTTCTTATTGAACATTTATTTATGTAGTTTTCATGCACAAGGTTCGATTTATGCTGATAGACGACATTTTGTATTCAGGAGTTAGATCACTTTGAAAGTGGCAGTTAGGGCTTATTTGACGATCAAAGGCTCACTCAAACGGGAGAGTAAAAAAAAAACATGTGGCTCGCTGTTTGAATGAAAACAAAATTTGCATAGTTTAAAAGAAAGAGCTAAAAACACCGTTATCTCTCTTCTTTGACAGATCGGACCAAAGCGTTAAATGGAATACATTTTTTTATTTATTTTACTCAGAATGGTGAGCATAAAGCGTCTCACAAAATAAGGGGGGGGGGTGTTTACTCCGGACCTAAAGTACTAATATACTCATACCGGTCGTAATTCCTGCTGTATTGTAACGAAACGCGGTATACGTCTTGGGGTATCCCACGAGAAAGAAGTGTTGTAAAAATGAAGTAAATAGGTCAATTGGAAAGGAGGGTTTACTTTAAACTCTGTTTCATTAGAATTAGCCGACCAGACGTAGGTTCCTAAAGGCGCCGCACAGTGGGACAGAATCCCGATTTCGTGGTCAAAAATCTCAAATTACTTGTACCAGGGTTTTCGAGGTTCCTGATTACGAATCTGAGATCAGATTTTCAAAATTCAAAATGGCATATCCAAAATGTCGGCCAAAACTGTTTTTACGTTGAAAATATGAAGTGAAATCTCATCTAATTTGGTTTTTGAAGTGATTGCTTACGATACAAGAGTTAAATTACAGCAAAAACATCAGTAAAAGTATTGTAAAATTAATATTATAAAAAAAAATAAAATAAAAACTATATACTATGTATTAAAAACCCATTAATATTTCTCACTTACAGTGTTATACCTTGAAATATACTAAAATAATTTATTACTACTAAATGACAACAAATATATTTAAATACATTCTGTACGAGAAAAAAAGAATGAAGAAGTCTCAGTGAAACCATTTTTACGAGGGTCTCATTGGGGTCAACAAACAACAGGTATAAGAAAGGCTGAAGAGCAGGAGACTCCTTTCTTTACTGCAGAAACCCGACAGTGCAGTCGAAGGGTGCAACCTACCGTTAGGTCTTATGTGGCAAATACAGTTCTAACTCCTAAGAGAGTTCTTTGAGGACTATATTATAAAAGTTTTAAATTGTCATAAAACGGAGCGTAAAATAACTTGTAAAGCGTTTATTTAAAATAATAAATTATCATATTCAGATTTAATTAGGACCATTAATTAATGCTAATTCACTAATTTCCATGATCGTTATAAGACATTAATCTATTTTAATAGATACAAAACATACCAATACACTATAAGGTAATATCCAATGCATTACATTCACACGCCCGTTAATGTCGCGCCACGCGTTCCTCTATTAAAATTAGCCTCACGATTAAAGTTGCACTTTGTAGCAGCGAGTTTTTTAATATGTTATATTTAAGACTATACACTATCAGTTCCTTGTCGAAAGAAGACCGAGACTCGCAGAGAAATTTTTAAAACTCTATTAGAAAATCGATTTTAGATAAAAAATATAAATCTTTTTATGTTTACTTGTCGCCAGATTTAAATATTTCCCACATTAAATGAGCAATAATTGTGCATAACCTTATATTTTACATACCTCCAGAAAGTGGTTCCATTTTGCCGAATTCCAATTGAATAAGTTTCTCCAGTTTCACAGCACTTCAAATCAGGCAAGAATTTCTCGACTCGTCTACTTGTTTCGTGCCTACCGAACAAAGGCTGATTGTCGACTGATGTAAAGGCGACCCTAAAACAGGTATATACCTGTCTTGTCTGGAATTTTGTTCTAGGACTATCCCTAAACAAGATCTGAACGTAAAGAGACGAAAATATACAACTCGAAAATTTGATTTTTGGCCACGAAATCGGGATTCTGTCCCACTGTGCGCCGCGAGGAGCGCTATCTCCCACAAGGGGGAATGTATCCTGTTCCTGCGTCAGATCAAAAGACGGAAAATGAAGTTTTTGTGTTTATTAAGTAGTACAGTATCATGTATTAACATAACTCTGGAAGCAAATTACGTATTTACAAAATTAATTAATTGAACAGTTCTCATAAGAAATGTAAATAAGCAGAACTATTCACGCTTTTATTTTATTTATATTGGATATTTACAGCAGATTATTCAGTAATGTAATCTACACTACAAAAATGCGGAGGAAAGTGCTTAGTTATGCAGCTCCTGCGTGACGGCCTTTTATTTCGTAACTGGGTATAGATACCCAGTGAATTTTTTTTAGTTCATAATGATACCCGGCATGGGCCAGCACAACAGCACTTCATCTAACAGCCGACAGAGGCCAGTAGTTGTCGATTTAAAATGGCCGTCAGTTATTCGTCAGTTCAGTGTAGCCAATTTTTCTTGAACAAAACTTTTGACCTTTTGACCAAATTTTGAAATTTGACTATTTTGACCTAGCCTAGGAGATTTCTCGTATCAAGACCTACCTGTGAGCCAAGTTTGGTCCTTATCGGTCAAACGGTGTGGATTTGTATAAGGAACAAACAAATAAATAAAGAAACAGACAGGCAGACACGTGATTTATATATATATATATATATATATATATATATATATATATATATATATATATATATAGATGAAAACGTCGATAGTTTCTGGTGTTATACAGCGACTTTTCTTGCAAGATAAGAAAAATAGCGTTATGTAAGGCCACACCAATGTTCTGAGTCCGGATTAAACCCCACTCTTAATAGACCGAGTTTTAGTTTATTTAAGATCAAATGGCGATAGTTTGTGTCGTCAATATTGATCTTAAATAAATGTAAGTCTGCTGAAGCGCTCACTAGAAAATTATGCCATTTAAAATGCGCACAGTGAATGATCAAATATCCTTTAAACTAGACATGTGAAAGTTAAATGCCACTTTGGTAAATGTTCATCACTTGATTTTACAATGCACCACTCTGATTGCACACATTTATATTAGGTTTAGGGAGAACCAATTAAATTATGTTTTTGATTTGTTTATTGCTTTACATTCTATTTACAGGTTAGTAATTGGCATTAGCTACCTAAGCACTTGTACCCATGTGTGACCAGATACATTTTTATCGACAAGTGACAATTATTAGCAAACGCGCCAAGTACAAGTAAATAGTAATTTATTCTAGTTACGTAAGCCCTCCCACCACCATTTTACTATGCAGTTGTCCCTTATAACATTGTATAAACAGCCCAACAAGTGTTTAGTGACATGTGGGTAGCTGGTCGGACCGTGCTGAGCGCTACCGGCCCACTACATGTGACCGAACACTTCTCATTTGCCACTATGAAAGCTTGAAGAGACAGAAAAGTACGGAGGGAACGTACTGAACGCACGGGTCCTCCAACGTGTGAAAGAGTACTTGTCAATTGTCTCAAAACCAGCTTAGTGAGAGGGGAGAGCATTAATGCGTCCATTTGCTGATAACAATTCCTGAAGCCGTCCAAATTGACCAATTTTCAATCATTAACAATTTTTTGGAAAGCTTGAATGCCTTAGTTTTTTAAAACAAAAATTTCAAGCATGTAAAGCATTTCTTTTGGGGGTTGCAACAATTTGTAAAATGTTAACTTTTTTCGCTTGTACCTGCGCATAATTTCGAGTATGATGCAAAAACTATCAAACCAATTTAAACTAAATTTGGGTTGGTTTTTTTTTATTGTATAATGTGGAAGTGAACATTTCCCAATTGTAATAAAAAGTCCGTCACGCAGGAGCTGCATAACTAAGCACTTTCCTCAGAATTTGGGTAGTGTAGACTGCTTTCCAGAACAATTTGCTTAAAATATCCTACATAAATAAAATAAAAACATGAATAGTTCTCTTTTAAATTTGTAATGAGTAGCTGATCAATTATTAATTTGCTTCCAGAGTTATGTTTACACATAGTACCTATTACACTACGTAATAAATACAAAAAACCTCATATTATCGTCACTCTGGTGGGTCGAAAGCGCTCCTTGCGGCGGCTTTGTGAACCTACGTCTGGCGGGCTTTTCTATTGAAATATATTACAAATTAAACCCCCGCTTCCCGGTTGACCGATTCAGCTCATTTTTACAACACTTCTTTCTCATGAGATACCCACAACGTATACCGCGTTTCGTTACAATACAGCAGAAATTACGACCGGTATGAGTATATTAGGAATTTGGGTCCGGAGTAAACCCCCCCCCCTTCTAATGAACCGATTTAGTTTATTTTTACAACCCATTTTTCTCTGTTGACTACCACCACGATTACCGAGTTGCGTTGAAATGTTACATAAATTACGGCTGGTAGTGGCAAATTGGTAATGTGGGTCCGGAGTAAACCCCCCCTCCGAATAAACCGATTTAGTTTATTTTTACAACGTATGTCTCTCTTTAGATCAACATAACGAATACCGAGTTTCGTTGAAATATAACAAAAACTACGGCTGGCATGGTCAAATTAATGTTTTGGGTCCGGGGTAAACCCCCCCCCCCCTCCCTGTGGACCGATTTTGGTGGTTAACGAACTCGTTCGATCGTTTGCTAATTGAACGCTATATACCACGTTTCGTGAGGAAAAAACAAAAACTCTGGCCGCTATCGTGTTAACAGACATACATACATATATATATATATATATATATATATATATATATATATATATATATATATATATATATATAAATTTCAACGGGGGTCATTTTCGGTGTCTACTAGGTAGGATCGATGGAGATTTGAAGAAATTTTTCAAAAATTCCGTCATGAGTGCAACCTCAATAGCTACTTTCCTTCGGAGGAAAGTGCTAAAAAGTAATCGGATAAATAATCGCTGAGCATAAACTGGACGATGCGAGAACATATTCGGCATCGTTTCATTTGGCATCGCCGATTACTTTTCACGGTTACGAGTAATGCTCGTGAGTACTGCATCGTAAAGTATCGTCGACTTCTCGACATGTCCATATAGGTGACACGAAAAGCAACTCGCAGGAACTGCGTCATCTTAGCGCGGTTCCGTTCATATCTCTAGTGCTATTAGTAAAGGAACAGTAGCAGTTATTGGTGGGTTTCTTTTCTGAAAAATATAAAATAAAATCTCGAAGAGAAAAGAGATTTAAGGCGCCACAACAGGAAACTGAAAGTATCAATAGGATTTCCCCCACCTTCTCAACGTTCGCTCTTGGAAACCATATAAAAACGTTTCACATTTAATTACCTTTTTTCAGTCAAATACTCGTTTTACTGTAATACAAATGCAATTGAGTAGGTGAGATCCAAAACTCGTTCGTTCCACAGGAAGATATTTTTCAGGAAGCTCAAAAAACACTAAACCACGTCTTATAGAGTGGACAGATTAATTTTTTTTTTTTTTTTTTTTTTGCCTTCGAAGGCTACGTCCTTATGTTTACAGATTTTTGTTAGAATTCAACATATGTTGAAATATCATTGAAATATATTTTAGAATCTAATGCTATCTCAATTTTTCGAAAAATGGAACGGACGAGTTTTGCATCTCACCTGTTCAATTACAATAAGCAACAACTAGTTAAAACGTCCGATAAACAGATACAAAAATCCGTTCAAAAGAGCAAAACTAACAACTGCGAATTTTCAAGTCCTTATTTCTCCTATTGACATCACCCCTTCAAAAATTACATCGGAATACATTTTGTGCGATTTATACGTCCAGTACTCACTATATTTACATAATGGAGTATATTTTGGACAATAAATTGACTGGAAATGGTGAGAAATTGAACGGTTCATTGGTCGACAATTGTTGCCAGATATCACGATGAACACTAAAACTGTTTTCACATTTGAAGGAAAATACATAAAATAGTAAAGTTATATATATTATTGAAGCGAATGAAATGTCCTACAGCCCTATAGCTGACATTTATTTTTTGGGTTCATCGTTGAAGAGATATCCGGTCGAGAATGAAAAAAATGTTGTTTTTTCCCTAAAATGACAGATTTTCAAGAGCGGATATTTCGAAAACTAAAGATATCTCGAAAAACTTTATGGAATAGAACATGTAGGAAATTTAATAAGCTTTCATTTGTTATAGAATGGTCATGTCGCTAGGACGGAGGGTTTCCGAGATATTAGTGATAACCCGAAAAATGGGACCTTCTAAACCCCCCCCCCTGCCTCCGGCACAAAGGCTACGGGTGAGGACTTTTGATATGTTGACCCCCTAACTAGCCGAAACAAAGTTATGAAGTCAGAAATTGTATTCCAAACATTTCCACCTATATTTAAACCCCCCCTTCTAATGAACCGATTTAGTTCATTTTTATATCTCACTTTTCTCTCTATATTACCACTACGAATACCAAGTTTCGTTGAAATATAACAAATATTACGGCTGACATAGTCAAATTAGTGTTTTGGGTTCGGGGTAACCCCCCCCCCCTTCCGGTGGACCGACTTTGGTGGTTAACGAACTCGTTCAATCGTTTGCTAATTGAATGCTATATACCAAGTTTCGTGACGAAAAAACAAAAACTCTGGCCGCTATCGTGTTAACAGACACATATATATATATATATATATATAAATTTTAACGGGGGTCATTTTCGGTTTCTACTAGGTAGGATCGATAAAGATTTGAAGAAATTTTTCAAAAATTCCGTCATGAGTCCAACCTCAATAGCTACTTTCCTTCGGAGGAAAGTGCTAAAAAAAAACAGATTACAATTCATTGCTATTTCCCACTGTTTCTAAATTCGATGTTAAAAATGCCGATTGGACAAAATTTCAAAATAATTTTTAAAATGAATTACAAAATCAAAGAGTACACAATCTAAATGATTTATTATTACTAATCACCCGGGTAGCAGAAATGTCCTTTAACAAGACGGACAAACTTTAAAAGACCACCGGTTCCATAGTGGAACGATGAATGCAAAGAAGCAGTCAGGGAACGCCGAAGGGCACTCCGTTTATTCAACAGAAATCCCTGCTCTAATTTTTTAATAGATTACAAAAGGAAAAAATCTAGAGCTCAAAACGTAATAAAGAATGCCAAAAAAAAAATTGTTGGATAGAATTCCTCTCGTCAATTAATCATTCCACACCGCGAAATATGATATGGAATATGATTAATAAAATCGCTCATAAATAATATCGGGCACCTATTCCAGCACTAAAAGAAAATAATGCCATTATCCATGACGCAAAAGACATTAGCAACATACTTGGTACTCATTTTAGCGAAATCTCCAGCAATGAACGGCTCTCACCTGAGGCAGTACAGTATAAATCAGCACTAGAGAAGACAGCATTACCTAAATGCATAAACACATACTGCACCAGGTCCAGACGGTATCTGCTATAAAATTCTACGAAATATTCCATTTATTGGATTATGTGCCCTTTTGGAAACCTTTAATAAAGCATTTGAATCAGGAGAATATTCCTATTCAGAAAAAGGATAAAGACAAAACTCTCCCTACTAGTTACAGACCAATAGCCCTAACCAGCTGTATCTGCAAACTATTCGAACGGATGATTAACAAGCGGCTCTCATGATTCCTTGAAAAAAATAAACTTTTATCAGAGTATTAATGTGGCTTCAGAGCGAATCACTCGACAATGGACCACATTGCTCGACTGGAAAATGAAATTTTAAATGCATTTATTAACAAGGAATCAATTATAGCTGTTTCATTGGACATTGAGAAAGCATACGATACAGTATGGCGCCAGACTATTATGTCGAAATTGCATGAATGGAATATCCAGGGAAATGTTTTTAATTTCATAGAACATTTCCTTACGAATAGGACATTCAGAGTTAAAGTAGGGGGACAGCTGTCAGAGCCATTCATCCAGGAGAATGGAGAACCGCAAGGTTGCGTCCTGAGCACGACACTATTCAAGATCGCAATAGACACCATCCGCGAGTGTATCACGCCAGAAGTAAGGTATAGCCTGTATGTTAATGATTTGCTTATTTACAGCAAGGGAAATGACTTAATGCGAATCCAAGGCAATATCCAAGAAGTAATATGCAATATTGAAAATTGGAGCTCACAAAATTCTTATATGAAAAAACACAATGTGTACTTTTCACTATGAAAAGACTAGTTCCACAAGTGTAACTGACGCTCCATTCCAAAAGGATTCACACTTCCAATATATTAAGATTTTTAGGAATTTATTTTGATTCGAGGCTTACATGGGTACCCCACTTGAAAAGAGTCCTCGAAAAATGTAAAAAGTCGTTACATTTCTTGAGGATCCTTAGTAATACCCAGTGGGGAGCTGACAGAAGCTTAATGCTAACCTTCTACCGAGCGTCCAGGTCCATACTGGATTACGGAAGTATAGTGTACTGATCTGCAAGACCCAGTACCTTGAAGATGCTAGATCCCGTCCATAACACTGGGCTCCGTCTCGCAACGGGAGATTTCAGATCAAGCCCAGCAATCAGTTTATATGCTGAATCTGGGGAACATCCATTGGAGTATAGACGTATGTTAAATTGTATAAAGTTCACATTAAAATCAAAGTTTTTAAACTGCCCTTGCACACCAAACACCACCGACGACATCATACTTGAAAAATATCACTTGAACCCTAAAAGGCAAAGACCACTTTACATACGTTTCATGAACTACACAGACAGGACAAATATAGCGGAAACGCCTGTCCTCGCGAAACCTGCAACTTCGTATATCCCTTGGAAATTAGAAAATCTAAAATTTGATCTGACCTTATCAAAATTCAAAAAGAATGATCCAATTTCTCGATTTTTTTTATAATTCATATTTTCAATCTTTTTGCTCAAAAAATAAAAATTCTGTTTTTGTATTTAGTGACGCATCGAAAATTCCACATGGGACAGGCGTAGTTGCTATTGTTGGTAATATCTGCTGCTCTAAGAAATATCCAGATGAGACAAGCATTTACACAGCTGAACTGGAAGCCATAAAACTAGGACTAAACAACATACCAGACACAGAACAAAATACCATTATAATATGGCTCACTCAGCTCTTTACAATCTCTTCAAGACTGTTACAGCACACATCCAATAACATGCGAAATTTTCGAAAAAGTACATCAAACAAATAAATATTTTACAGTGTACAGGTTGCCCGGACACGAAGACATAAGACAAAGTACTGCAGTAGACGAAAAAGCTAAATTGGCAACTCGACGACAAGTACCAGACGTAAACTGCATGACATACCAGGATCTCCAAGCGGAATCTAAGAGATATGTAACTGATAAATGGCAAGAATCCTGGTACAACACGACTGACAACTAGCTTCGAGAAATCAAGCACACTGTACACGAATGGTCATCCAGTAACAGGCCAAACAGACGGGAACAAGTTATATTATGCCGTCTCAGGATTGGCCACACTCGATTGACTCACTCGTACATTATGTCAAGACAGGACAGACCCACTTGTACCTACTGCAATACAGAATTATCAATAAAACATATTCTAACAGACTGTACACTCAGGACTAATCTTCAACTACCGTACAATCTGACAGAATTACTTTCTGGTGGCAGCCAGTACATTGAAGAAGTGATGAAATAACTAATAGACACACATTTATACAATAATATTTAAATAAAGAAAAGATAACCAAAGCCACTTTGTGATGTTGATTCGGCATCATTGACCTGACAAATAACAAAGAACAAAGAAATAATTATATCAAACACAACATGACTACATTATTACCTCTACAGAAAATAACCTAATAATGTAATATATTATTATTGCATAAGTTGTATCACAAACATGATGGTAAACTATAATAAAAAAAAAAAAAATATTGTATAACCAAAACATTCTTCCTAAAATATGAAAGTCCTCAATACATTTTAACCCTTAATTAGTGGCGTGCTTTTTCTTCCATAAATAATGGTGTCGGGGCCCCAGTGAAACAAACTTTAAATTGATTTTTTTAGGGTAAAGTAATTTAAATAAATAATATTTGTAGTAAATAAATAATAATAAACAATAATATTTATTGAAATACAAAGATTTCAAAGGGCAAAGGTCGAATAAACAAATACATTCGGGTCAATATGACCCGACGCCACTAATTAAGGGTTAAGCTTCTGAACAAAATGATATTAAAAATCTATATTTGGGTAACCCCCTTTTTAGCGCGGTTCCTCCCTCTCTCCATAGGGAGGAACGTCGCTTATAGGGCTGACCTCATGTTATTCATACTTATTGCTATTTTGTAAAACCGTGAATACATTTTAATGTTTCTCAATAATACAACTTTCTAAGAAATTTCATTACGAATCTTTATTTTATTTGTTATTTTTTTTAACGGCTCTTAACAATTTAAGCGTTAGGCTATTAACGCCGACCTCAATTATTATTATTACCTGAGTCATTCTGAAGATGTTCCAGCAAAAAAGAGCTTGCCCCTTCTCGACATCGAACTGGATGCACCCTATCAATAGACGCACCCGGGACTAATAAAGGGAAATTTTGAAGAAGGTTTGGTGATTGTTTGCGATCGCGTGATGAAAATTCGTGTAATCCACAAAATCCCATATTCACTAATTTTTTCTAACGAAATCCATACTAAGTTTACTACTCCGTCGGATGACGTCTTGTTGCGAAGTGGCCTGAAAATAGATGAAAATTTCATTATTGGCCCTGATTGGAAAGGCAGAAATAGTTTAGGTTGGAAGGGGTGAGAGTAAGTCGAGTTAGTTTGTTGTTGGAGATAATCTTGGTATGTTTAAGGTTGGCCCAGGTAGGGCAGGGCAGATAAAGGGTTGAACAACCCCCTACTATCCACAGAATGGCTAAGAATAGACTCACGGCATCTACGACCTCTTTACCTAACTCACTTTTAACATGTTAGCGCCTTTCCTTTATTTTAACATGTTAGCGCGATTACCGATTATGACGTCGAAGCAATGACGCAATCCGGAAGTGCCGACTAGAAGATTTCATGTTTCAAAGCTCATAAATAAATTGTGGTGGTTCAAATTTTCACGACAATCCTGCAACACACATACTTGCAGCCTCTCAGATCGTAGTCTAACAATATTGAGGTAGACGCAATGAGTGAAGTTAGCACCCCCCTGTTATATCGGTCTGGTTCGCTCTCTAGCAGGCTGAATATTGGTCCTATTTTTTATATTTGCACGTGGGGAAAGGGAAATATTTAGAAAGATTGGTCCTTCAATGTCGGTGTGTTTCCTACCTCCCTATCAAGAGAAAACACGCTTATGAAGACAAATGCGTTTCATAACCCAAACGTAGCGAAAAAGCGGTTGTTCAAATTTGTTTATTTGTGTCCCTGACATGAGTCTTAAAACTTTCGGACTTACTCTAGAGTCATCTCCTAGTATTGGGTTGTAAAATAAGTTCGTAGTGTTTTTACTGGCGATTTAAAAAACAAAACTTCAGCTTCTTGTAAATATTGTAAATCAATTATACATGACACATTTTGATGTTGACATCTGATTTTTTAAATCCGTCCGCTCAGAACTTCTCAGATTTTGCGCAATGAACTCCTCTTTACAGTATTCGTATTTCGTTAGTGCGTTTTACAGTATTCGGTCGAATTAAAGTATCTCCCGTTAAGAGAGTTTTGAAAGGCCCGAAATAAGTGAAAATCTGTTGGGGCAAGGTCTGGTGAATAGGTTTAGTGGGGGATCACATCTCAGCCAAACTCCAATAGTTTCTGCTTGGTCTACAAAGACTCGTAAGGAGAGGCGTTATCCTGATGGAAAACTAAGCCAATGCTGGACGCTTTTGCTCCACCGATTCCTTTAATTGATCCAACTGGGCACAGTATACTGTAGATTATTTTTTTTTTTTTTTTTTTTTTTTTTTTTTTGTGAAAACCTTTTTTGGATGTAATTCTGTTTTGGAGTCGTTAACGGCGGGTCACTTATTTTCCGTCAAACTGTGAGGAACCCAAACAGATATTTTAAGCGTTTCTGTGATATCCCGTGCGTTGAGTGAGGGCCCTCTGTGACCGATACTTGAATATGGTCATCATCAACAGTTGAAGGATGGCCCGTGCGCATTGCGTCTTCCTAGTCAAAATTTCCGGTTCTGAACCGAACAAATCACTTACAGACGGTACTTTCTCCCAAGGCATCATCGCCATGCACATTGCAGAATTTGATAACCGTCTGTGCAGCGGATTTTCCTTTTCGGGAATTAAAAATGATTAAATGATGAAAACAATTTTTTTTCTCTCTTTCATTTTGAGCAAGCAAAACGCCACAAGATAAGGAATCTCAGTTGAAACTGAGGCATAAAAGCACCTTAACAAATCCTCTTTTAGAATATGTAAACATTATTTTATAAACATAGAGAGAATTAAATTGAAATATTGAAAAACGCGGACAGGGCCAGGGTTTGTCTTTTAATAAACTTATACTAAGACCGATATAATATATCGTACATATTTAGACTGCTTTGTCAAGTTGGGTATTTAAAAGCAAAAGTTTTACATTATTGGTACCTACCAAACTAAACTTCCGATGTCATTTTAAGGGTTATTGCTATTGTTTTGTTAAGCGGCAATAAAGTTAAACCTTGAATATAAATTCATCGAGCCATTCATAATATTTTCATTTCTACCTGCGTAGTCCGCCTTTGTATGTTTTTTCTTCCTGGAGTGTTAATTGATGTGTTATTAATACACTTTCCATACAATGGTTATTTTTTTCTTCAAGTTTGAAGCTTCGCTTCACAATTTTATGTGTGTAATGTTGAAGCCGTAGAATATTAAGCAATGATTCTGAGGTTCTACGAATCGTTTAAGGGCGTTTCCTGGATTTACTGTCAAGAAATGATGTCCACATGATTCATAGGTCACCGAAAAACGCAGTAGTACAAATTTGTGAGAGTGTGTATATTTTAATTACATGCTTATTTTTTATATTGGGCTTCACAACGCAGATGATATATCCTACAAATTGTTAAATATGAAAACACAGATCATACAGCAAATAGAATTCAGAGGATAGTTGGAAAGCTAATATATCAGTCCCGTAACAGGCGACGAAGGTCCGAAGGGGCAGATACTATAGAGGTATCTGACTCATGACCATAAGGCACACTAGGGAGATAGCGTGGTCAGTACTACGTGCTCAGGCCGCCTAATATTCCCATTTGCACGTACCATTAACACTAGATTTACCAGATCAGTCATTTTGACTGGTCGTGCAATTTCAATTAAAAATTCCTACTAGATATAACATTTGCTGTCCTAAATGATGTTATGAGTTTTGTGCTATAAGTAAGGAATACATTTAATGAACTTAATGTTACTTTATATATATTAGTAACAAATATATTTTTTGCAATTGATATTTATACCCGTAACAGGTCTGGTAAATCTTGTGTTAATAAAGTAATTAAAGATTGGGTTGGCCTAGGGACGGTTGGGGAGGCCGAATCCAACCCACAATCGAAGACACTAAAAGATAAAAATCTTTAGTGGTTGCTCGGGATTGGAACTCAGGCCTTCTACCATATTAGTCCAGTGCTCTACTACTACTACTACTAGTTGTGTGTGAATAGATGTATATATATATATATATATATATATATATATATATATATATATATATATTAATTCTTCTGAATATGACCCAATATATATTTTCCACTTGTTCTTTTTTCTTTATTTGGCAGAGGGTCGATGAAGCAGAACACCATTTGGTTTTGTTCAACTATTTTATTTTATCTATTTTGCCCGACATGTTTCGTGCCTTAATTCGCACCTCTTCAGGGGCTTTCCTATGAAAATTTTTTTTCGTAAATCCCAAATTCAAATTTTGTACATAATAAACATTTATCATTTCTCTAAATTAATTTACTGTTAAAAAAATATCATTTTATTAAAAAATTCTTATCCTACCTTATCGGGAAGTCCTCTCGTCATGTGTTCTGGCTTGAGTCAGGCGTAATACTGATAAGTCATCTGAGGTAATGAATATGGCTATATCCTATCGATTCTTTCGGTTCTTTTAATTGTATCGATTATCGGTAAAATAGTTCATGGGGTTTAATTTATAATACTATGGAAAATTTGATGGACATTTTTCAAATCGGTTTTTTTATTTATTGCTGTTTTTGAGTTTTTAATTATATAAATGTTTTCTTTTATATTTCTTTTTAATGTGTTCCTTTCTTTATTTAAAATATCAACGTCGGTAAAATTAAAACTATGTTTTTCATTTATTGCGTGTTCCGTCAAAGTCGTCCTGTTCTCGTCAGTGTCTATACTTTTAGCATGTTGTACTATTCGTTTTTGCAAAAGTTGTGCTGATTCCCCAATATAGCATGCGTTGCAATCATTACAACGAATTTTATATATATATTGTTTTTTGTGGCTGTCGGTTTAACATTGTCCTCAATATTGCTAGTATTATTTTCAATTTTATTACCATATTTCCAACCTATTTTCACAACTTCTTTACATATTTGTTTCAGTCTATTAGCTATTAAAGGATGGTAATGGAAAGTAAAATATCGATTTATTTCGTTCAAATCTTTGTCCTTTTCCTTTGTTATTTCATGTTTTTTCTTTTGTACTAATAAATGTTCATTTAATCCGGTTTCCTTTTTTAAATATCTATTTTGGATAAAGAAGTTTTTAATATTTGTCTGTACTAACATTCGTCTTTTCGCATTTGTCTGTGATTTGGCAGGTTCATCGTTTTGATCTCTTTTGCGTTTTTTATTACCTTTAGTATCATTATTAAAATATTTTGAATCCAATTTAACTTTTTTATGTGACATTGACTTTACATTAGCATCAGAATATTTCCTTTTTCTTTTGCATTCTATATCATTAAAAAATTCGTCAGAAATGTTAAAAAGTTCAGGGTTATATTCAAATTTACCTGGCTTTTCCGGAAGTTCTGTTGGTCTTTTTGTGTACACTATACTACTCTCTGCTCTTTTTATTTGCTGCTCTATCATTAATTTGGGATAGTTGTTTTCATTGAACATTTTTCTCAGTTTATTTTTTTCACAGTTTATTTTTTATTTCATTAAAATACTTAGGAGAAGTTCTATGTAAAGTTGATAAAGTCCGATTGTATAAAATATTCTTTTTAAAATTAAGGGGGTGATTGGAATAAAAATTAATCATTCTTGTTGAATGATACGTCTTTGGCTTCCATTTGTATTCAATAAAATTATCCTCATTTCTGATTAGTTCCATGTCTAAAAAGTTTAATCTTTTATCAGCTTCCAACTCTTTGGTAAATTGCAGATTATTATATTTGTAATTAAATGTTTCTAAGAGCTTATCCACTTCCTCCTCCTGTACACATAAAATAAGATCGTCCACGTATCTATACAAAAATTGAATCTTAATTGGAACTTCCGAAATAATTTCATTAAGAATCCAGGTCATAACAATTCCGCTAACAGCAATTGAGAGCAGGTTTCCCATCTGAATTCCGTACAGTTGCTTATAGATCTTTTTATTGAATTGAAAGTACCCGAATTTACAACATAAACTGATTCCTTTAATGAATAACTCTTTATTTTTTATCTTAGTATGTTTTTCTATCTGCGTCCAATTATTACTAATGATTTTGATTGCCAAATCTACCGGAATGTTTGGAAACATGTTAACTACGTCAAATGACACTAATTTAAATCCTGGTAGAATTTTAGTATTTTTTTAATTTGTCAATAAGATGTGTCGCATTGCTAATATCAAAAGGTTTATCTTCAGTAAATGGTTTTAAATCTTTTGCAAACATTTTTGCTAGTTTTTGTATTGGGGATTCACAGCCACTGATAATCGGTCTTAAAGGCATATTTTTTCATAGGAAAGCCCCTGAAGAGGTGCGAATTAAGGCACGAAACATGTCGGGCAAAATAGATAAAATAAAATAGTTGAACAACCAAATCGTGTTCTGCTTCATCGACCCTCTGCCAAATAAAGAAAAAAGAACAAGTGGAATATATATATATATATATATATATATATATATACACCACTAGTAGTGAGATAAGATAGGACAAAAGTGGAGTTAGGAAATAATTTGCTACGATTTACCAAGGCTGGTTAAACTCCAGCTTGTCTTTACTTTTTACTCGAACGTATACTTTCCTATTTATTTCTCACATCACGTTCTCCTTTGACCTTAATAAGTTTTTCTAGTTAAGAAAGTATGGCAAGATGTGTTATCTAATGAAATCATTCATTACTTCAAGATATGATATACTTCTGTAACCTTGCCGAGTCTGTGCCTCTTTTCAGTAATACGCTCAGAGCCGCCTGAAAGTTCAGCTTCATTCATCTATAATAGCCACTCCCACCCACACGAGTCCAATAAAGATAAAACTTCGAGGAATCCGACGGAGAATGCACAAGGAACGTGATCTGAAGGATATGGTAGGTGCAACATTGAGGGAACTATGGCCACGCGGAGGGCCTACGGGAGAGGCTAAGCTCCCAGGTAGGGGAGTCTATTATTTCAGGAAGGCTACGTGCTCCACATCCCGACCCGATCCAAATCCCACATAAACCAAGCTCTAATCCCGAGATCAAAATTATATTGTTCCTTGAGAATTCCACCTTAGAAGGAAGGGCTCCCCCTAAAGGAGATCTACCGAGATATTCTGACCGCTACTGTAAAACTTCTCTTGGGCTCGCCTTTATTTCTAGCTGGCCTACTTCTTTCTTCACTTCTCTCTCACATAATCCCTTCATCCTCGACTAACTCCCTCAGAAATAATCTATTTAATGTTTTTCCAGTTCTATTAGGTATTGACCTGATTACATATACTCACTTTCTTGTATGTGTATTGCTTGCGCCAAGTGGTAGAGCATTTTCCTTCTTTGGAAAAAATGTACAAAACAGCTCTAAAGGACCACGCTTTTGAAAACAGATATTTCTAATTTATTATTTACTAGCTGTGCCCGAGACTTCGTCCGCGTGGTCTTTGTCAACGAACATCGAAGATTTTTGGAATGAGAAGAAGCCGAGAAATAACTAAATATCTTGTAAAAATAAACTATTTTTCTCTGTAGATGATCTCTACGAATACCGAAAAATATTTTCGTTGAAATATAACAAACATTACGGATGGTTGTGGCAAATTGGTATTTTGGGTCCGGAGCAAGCCCCCCCCCTACTAATGAACCTGTTTAGTTTATATTTACAATACATTTTTCTATTAAGATGTTCCATGTACAGACATTGATCCGTGATGATTTTATTATATGCATAGATATAAACACCATGAATAGTTTTTCTCTTTTATATTTGTAATGAGCAGCTGACTCAAGGTAAAGCAGAAGCTACAACCAACGCCCGTCCCACTTAATTCAATTCTAACGTAATACAGAATAAACCCCAACTTCTAATGAACAGATTTAGATTATTTTTGAAACACAGCTTTCTGTTTAGATACCCACGAAGTATACCCAATGTCGTTACAATACACGAGAAAGAACGGTCGCAATGAGCAAATTAGTAATTTGGGTCCGGAGTAAACCCCCCTTCCAATGAACCGATTTAATTATTTTTTTACAATATATTTTCACCTGTAGATGATTCCAACCAAACCAATGCTGGCGTGGCGGCAATTCAATGTGAACATAATACAGAGTAAACCCCAAATTCTAATGAACCGATTTAGTTCATTTTTACAACCTTCTTTCACATCAGATACTCATGACGTATACCGCGATTCGTAAGAATACAGCAGAAATTACGACCGGTATGAGCAAATTGGTAATTAGGGTCCGGAGTAACCCACCCCCCTTCCTAATGAACCGATTTAGTTTATTTTTACAACAAATTTTTATATAAGGATCACCATAAAAATTTCAAAGAACAAGGGGGACAAATAACAACTTTGGCTCCGGAGTAACCCCCCCCCTCCTTCCAGATTGCCCGATTTTGCAGGTTAACGAACACAATTGTTGGGGGATACAGTATACAGAGTTTCGTGGCGATAAACAAAAACTCTGGCGTGAATGCGACTTGTAAACATTCTGTGCGCCGTCATCCGGGTGCAGCCAGGAATTTTCTCAGCGAGCCGTGAAATGAGAAAATGGGACTCGAACCGACCATCTTTGCGAACTGATTCCTAGTTTGGCTTTAAAGGGGATAATTAAATAATGAACAGAAGCAACGAATCATGGGATTAATAAAATGTCAATGAAGACGCGTAGGTATTAGCACTTAAAATAATATCTCTAACGAATAGTCATGTTTAGGCAAGATCTGACGACGTAAATAAGACAATATACTCCTAAAATAGGGCCAAATGGTATTTTTCCGGGCATATACCGGTGATTTGCGAATTATATTAAATGGCATTATTTTCTGTTCGATTTAAAAAAACAATAATAAAAGAAAAACCTCTTGTTCCAGTTTTTGATTTATTATACTACCCTTAATGTGTGCTGGAAGTAGCAATAATTTATAAAATGAAATAAGAGTACTCGACCTATTTAAAAAGCCAAGTTTTTTTTTGACGTAGCAATTTAACCAGGCTTTATGTAAAAACCAATGCTATAATATGGCTAAACATCAATCTGCTCAATAGAAAAGGGTTTATTCATTACTAGCAATAAAATCAAAATCCCAAATTTAAGGTATATTTTTAATAATTTTATTTGTTATTCACGCCCGACATGTTTCGTACGTTTTTCGAACCTGTTCAGGAAGTCACCATGAACTAGCTAAGGAGGCTCACATAAACTGTTTTACTCCAATCTCTATAGAAAGTACGTTAAGACGAGAGACTTCTTAACAAGAAGTGCCCATGAAGATGTGCGAAAAAATGCACGAAACATGTCGGGCGTAGATAACAAATAAAATGGATAAAAATATAAGTATTCTGCTTACCCATTTATTAAGCATTCAATGAAATGAATACTATACCTATATATATACCTATATATATATATATATATATATATATATATGTGTGTGTGTGTGTGTGTGTGTGTGTGTGTGTGTGTGTGTGTGTGTGTGTGGTGACACATCTCGCCAGCACTTCCTCATTGCATAATCGGATCGAGCGGCGTTTCTTGCTACTAGGCTGGAGGAAACACGCTGAAAGATAAAGGCTTTTAAGAAGGTTTGGGAGGTGAGGTAATAGAAGAGCCTGTGGTTGACAGTCTAACCGGAAGCATCCGCTGGTAACTTCCTTTTTTTCTCACTTCCCGGACAGGTTTTTTATTACGTGCTTAATGGATTTTGAAGGTGAAACTTTAACAGTATATGTCAGGCTCTGAGATATTATAAAATAAGGCTCACATTTTCCATACATATAAGAACAACTGGTATTGATTGTTTAGGATTATGAACGACCTTTTGCCAATTCTACTTTGTTATTAACGCCTAAAAATATGAAGAAAGAAAAGATCTGTCAACATCATTATATGAGGTTTTCCTTACAAGGAATGCTCCCGGAGATAAAAACCACGAAACATGTCTGTCGAACAAAATATAAAACAAATAATTGAAATGTAATTGAAATGTACTACTTTGTCGACTCGTGGCCTTCGAAGAGCAATAAGACAAATTAGAAATATATACATTGAATTATCTTGTAGAAGAATTAATATAAACAAGTATACGAAGACAAGGTATAGTTGGGATTCGGCTAGGAGAAAAACGTCAGACTTTCAGGAAGAAATCTGTATTTGGACGTTTCGGCTGCACATTGGCAGCCTTCTTCAGCTAAAAAAATACAACTTATAAGTAAAAAAATAAATATACAACTTGTAAGTAAAAAAATAAATATAAAACTTGTAAGTAAAAAACAGGCAGAAATGAGCGTAGTATATACATGAAGACAATAAATTTTAACCAATCTTATTTTTAAACAATGAAAATACGGTAGTTGGAAAGTAAACAGCATGTAGAAAGTAGTAAATAAGCAGTACAACAAACTAATCAGTAAAAAAAAGGAACATTTTTCACATAGTGAGAAAATACCATCTATTCTATAAGTGAATACAATTTATAAAAATGAATGTATAGATACGTACCACTAGAGAATGCCTAGGGGGGAGGGAGGAAGACCTCGAGGACAACTTAGGTAACTATGGTTGAATGTATGAGGGACAGCAACTACACAGGGGGTTTTATAGTTTTGACTGGGGGAGGGGGGAGGAAGCGGTAAGTCGGTGAAGATGAAAGAAGTGCAATTGCTGGATTGTAAAAGCGGGTTGTAAAGGTGTTAAGTTTTGGGACACACAAGTAGAAAAATTGTCTGGAGCCTGGGAACAAAGATAAAAAGGAGGTCAGGACAATTTATGGAAGACGGCGGAGTAGGCAGGGGAGATGTTTTGTTTGTCGGTTTTGTAATTAATGTTATTGGGGTTTAAGTTAATGTGGACGCATTCGGAAATCTGTCGTTTTTTGGTGTTTCGTTCTGTGGAAAGAATTTTTGTGTCGTCAAAGTTGAAAGTATGTTTTTTTGTTATGGTGTATTTTGCGAGGGCGGATTTGTGGATTTCTTTGTTTTTTATTGTCCGTTTGTGTTGTGTTATGCGGGAGTGAATATAATTTTTCGTTTCACCTATGTATACTGCATTACAGGAGGGGGTTTGGCAGGGTATTTGATAAACGCAGTGGGTGGTGCAGTCATACGGAATGGGATCTTTGAGTTTGGTGTACAATGTAGAAGTCTACATTCGTTGTTACGGTCCTTGTAAGTTGTGTTTTAAAAATTGTGTATAAATTTTATAAATTCTTTTCACAATGGATTTATTACCTACTGGTATGTTCTTTATAAATACATAATATATAGCTAATAACAAAAAGGCATATCAAAGAAAAAAAAATATTAATGAAATTATTACTACATTGTTCATATTTTGTTGATTACTCAACTTTGAGTAAGGTTTCAAAAAAAGTTCCACAAAGTTCCAGTTCCTAATATTTTTTTTCGAAAATCCTCAAGCTTCTACTTTACTGTCTTGAGAGTTTCAGCTCCCCCTTATTCCCCCTTGTTTAATATGTCAATTTAAATTTACTTTAGGCAGTCAGATAGAAGCTGAAGAATCCGCGGCGCACAGTAGGCGAAAATCTCCTTTTAGGTGGACAAAATTCAAAAAAAATATTTTACAAATCACCCACTAAATATTGCCTAGTATTAGTAGGAAGAAGGTAAAATGTAAATATTTACTATCTTGGGGGGTCTCCCGTGGTCTAATGGCTAGCGCCTTGGATTCATAAGTGGGAGATGGTGGGTTCGATTCCCAACCTCCGGCAGGAATTTTATCATCCCACGGCTCGCTGGTAAAATTCCTCGCTGCACCCTGGATGTCGGCGCTAATGACCTAGGTTTAGATGCGCCGTAAAAAAAAAGAAAAAGAAAAAAAAAAAAAAGAAACAATTCGCCACTACCAGCCGTGATTTTTGGTATATTTCGACGAAACTCGGTATTCGTAGTGGTAATCTACAGGTAAATATGTGTTGTAAAAATAAACTAAATTCCTAATATACTCATACCGGTCGTAATTTCTGCTGTATTGTAACGAAACGCGGTATACGTCGTGGGTAACTCATGAGAAAGAAGTGCTGTAAAAATGAGCTGAATCGGTCAATCGGAAAGCGGGGATTTAATTTGTAATATATTTCAATAGAAAAGCCCGCCAGACGTAGGTTCACAAAGCCGCCGCAAGGAGCGCTTTCTACCACTAGAGTGACTGTATCCTGTTCCTGCGTTAGATCAAAATACGATAATATGAGGTTTTTTGTATTTATTACGTAGTGTAATAGGTACCATGTGTAAACATAACTCTGGAAGCAAATTAATAATTGATCAGTTACTCATTACAAATTTAAAAGAGAACTATTCATGTTTTTATTTTATTTATGTAGGATATTTTAAGCAAATTGTTCTGGAAAGCAGTCTACACTACCCAAATTCTGAGGAAAGTGCTTAGTTATGCAGCTCCTGCGTGACGGACTTTTTGTTCTTTATTTTCGAATTATAGCCTATGTATTATTTATTATGAATATATGTATTATTTTTATATAAATAATAGATGTAAAAAGGTACTACTTACATGTTCCATAGATTTACAAAATGTTATCCCAATTTTTATCTATTATGTCAAAATATTTGTGTGCCTACAACATTTGTTTGTTGGATATACTAAAAACTATGGGTCAACGATTTTTTCAAATATTTTTCCCTATCTCAGAGACCTCAAAAATATTGAAAAACACAACAAAAAAAAATGTTTGCCGCCCTAAAAATGGATTTTTGCCCACTGTGCGGCTTAAGAATAAGGAGTTAAGGGGCCCATAGACGACCAACTTGGTTGTCAACCTTGTTGCCAACTTGGTTGTCAACCTTGTTGCCAACTTGGTTGCCCACAGACAGTCAACTTGTTGTTGCCAACTTCATTTGCTGATCAGTTCTGATGCGAACACACGCTTGGGAGAAAATGAATTACGATCCCGTTTTGTCTTTTATAGTTCTAAAAGAATTGTATGAGGATGATGGGGTAGTGTTTCTTGCAACAAAAAAAAAAAAAAAAAAAAAAAAAAAAAAAATTGTGGTCACAAGAGCGGTACTTACAACGTCCTGAGTTTTCTCATTCAAATATATTAAGTAAGGACCGAAATAAAAATTAAATGTTTCCTAAAAATTATGACAAAAAAATTACTTCATACTTTATATTTTTAAAATTAATGATTAACTGTTATGAAATAATTTTTATTTTTAAGTTTTTAAAATTAAATTTATTGGAAAATTGTTTTAAAAAAATAATGAAATATGTCAATTACGATGGAATTTTTATTTTTACTTCCCAATAATAAAAATTAAAGGTAAAGTGAAACTCATTTATTAAATATATCTTATCCTCGGAATAAATAAATAAATATGGATTTGGAACCTTTGTTTATTAGAAGTTATTTGTTTATTTCAGTGAATCAAAGTTCGTCTAAATCCAATTGATTTGTATGAGTATATATTGTATATTCTAGATTTCGTTTTTGTGTATTACTTTCTATTCATTATGGCACTAATATTTTTTTGTTTATTATTTAAAATAATGTTTAAAGTTAAAGTAAAAACAATTTTTATTAAAAAAATTTGAAATAACATTATTCAAATAATTTTTATTTTTAAGTTTTTGAAATAAAAATTATTAGAAATTGTTTTAAAAAAAATAGTAAAATGTATCAATTACGATGGAATTTTTATTTTTATTTTCCAATAATAAAAATTAAAGGTTAAGTGAAACTCTTTGAAATAAAAATTAATAGTTATTTTCGGTCCCTGATATTAAGTGAACTTCGCGTCTGTAGATTTTAAATTTTTTTAAAGATTGGACAACCTACGATGACGTGTTGGTTTAAGTACGACCGTTCATTGAAAAACTCTTCTTCAGCCCCACGACCAGATCGTAAACATTGTTCAACCTTTTTCAGCTCCGTGCAATAACATGTTTTTATGTTCCCAACTCTTTTCTTCAAACTGTTAACATTCGCATACGGTTCAATTCTTTGGTAAATTTCCAACAGCTTCAGCCAAACATTCTTCTTCTTATTTCGGTCTTTAAGCACTTCTGATTTAACTTTCCAAAGCTCAGGCAGTTCTTTGAAGTTTTCGAAAAATTCAGTGCAAGTAGGCGTGTTTTGTATAGACATTGTACACACCTATTATGTTTACCAAACAGATAATCTACTTGTATACCCTCTTTTCGCAAAAATACTTAAATACCAGAGTAGTAAAAACATGAAAAGCAACCGCACATTGACAACCAAACGACAGTTCACTATTGAGGTTGTGAACAGTGTTGTCAACTTCCCCACAGACGCTTCAACAAGGTTGCCAACATGAGGCTCCGCCTACCGAAAATCAAAACGCCAACCTCCAACCTGCCCACAGACGTGCAACATCTCCTCCAACATGGCAAGTTGGCAACCAGGTTGACAACCAAGTTGGTCGTCTATGGGCCCCTTTATACGACCTATTCGGAGATTGGGTCGTAGCTCGAAATATTCGAATTGGGAGACTTCGCTGGGCTGGACATGTTGCTCGGATGACAGAAGAAGGTATTCCCAGGAAAGCTCTTGAAGGCCACTTGGACCGCACCAGAAGAAGAGGAAGACCAAGACTTAGATGGGCTGATGCAGTAGCTGCTGACTCGAGGAGTCTTCTTAATACCCCGAACTGGAAGGCGGCGGCATGTGATCGAGCTAGATGGCGGAGGCTCTTGGAGGAGGCCAAGACCCAACTCTGGTTGTAGCGCCATTAAAGTAAGTAAGTACAAGTGACGTTTTAGGGGTTTCTTAAATATCTCGATCGGTAGGGAACTCGAGGTAAGTAGAAGGAAACCATTCGGAATCTTACAAAATTTTCTTCTAAAAGAGACCTGTATTACTTTTCGATTGGACAATGTCAGTAGGAGAAATTGGAAAGTGCTGGTTCCGTTGATTTTAATGGTTCTTTGTGTTTCTTTTTCACAACTTTTCATTGTTTATGCAATTGCTTTTAGTAGTAAAATAAATCTGCCAGTAAAATAAAATATTTTTTTCAATTGTATTAAAGCTTTCCGAGTGGGTGTCAATTAAGTAATTTCCGCTGCTGCATCGTTTCTTTGCAAAATGGCGCATTAAAGCTATATTTTCTTCCGGATTTCATTAGAGTACGTGTTTAAAGTTTTCCCAAAATATCAATTATATCTAGTCAAAGTTTTCCAAATGACATTAGAGATAAAAATTATGGAACGCGCTAAGATGAAGCAGTTCCTGCGAGTCGGACGTTTTGATATCAGAGATTTTGATTCTTGAACTCTGGCTTTGGTTTTCGTTGAGGTTCAGGTTGAAATGTGTTCTTGTAATTGAGATATGGGCTCGTTTAAAGATGTCAAATTCGGATAGCGAGATGAGGGAGACAAAATCCATTATCTCACCATGGAAAGAAAAACTCTTCTCCAGACTCAAGGCGAGGTATGGTCATTCTGTGCACAATATGAATTGGAGCCACTAATACACACAGGTATGCTTATTTATTTAAAAGAGAATTGTATGCATGGTGTCCACTTAAAATATTTCTATCAAACATATATTCACAGAATGCAGAGGCTATGAAGCTGCTCGACACCAAATGGTCATTCATGGTCCTCTCACAGATTTATTTGGAGAAAACCATAAATCAAGCCAGAGAGAATTGAGATTTCTGAGAACAACGGATCTGTTTTATAAAAAATAATTAAATTAAAAAAAATTAATATTTGGAATATTTAAATTAAATTAGTTTTACTTAATTTTGGTTTTATTGTTATTAAGTGTATTCTATTTATAACTTTTATTATTTTATTTTACTTCATTAACTTTGATTATTTGCAGTACCTATCAGTTTTTTATTTATATTTTAATACGTTGCCTTTTAGTACATTATAGTAGATAGAGAAATGCCAATGTAGTCGCGCAGTGGAGGCAAAAAAAAAAAAAAAAAAAAAAAAAAAACTCAGTATATCACTTTTAGAATAAACATTTCGAAAAACATTAGGAGACGCAGGTAAAACGGTTGGAAGTAATTGGTGTTTAATATTTTAAGAAGGAAACGAAATCCTCTTTGAATGATCTAAACTCTTGAATTAAATAAATCCTTGACTTCATAAAATACTTATCTCCTTAAAAGCTTTGAATTTATGATACTTATAAAGATAGAAGTCTTAATATTCTCAGAGAGCTTCAGGTATTATAAGAGGTAACTTCAAATTGGGAGATAAAATATAAAATAATTCTTAAAATATTTGGAGGAACAGAAGCTATTTAATAAAGATGGATTTCGTTTCTTGCGAACCCTTACCCGTTTAGCTCTCTGTATGTAAGGAGGAAATCGGCTTATGACGCGACCCGGAAGTTCAGATGGGAAATATCAATGTTTTACAACATAAAGGTTACAAAAATCCCGGTCGCTCATATATATATACACATATACTAGCCGTGGCCGCGGCTTCGTCCGCGTGGATAGTGGAGCATTGACTTGAGGCACCATTTTTGGATCTTTTGGTTTATTTTGGGTTATAATCACCGTCGTATGGGTATTTAAAAAAAAATCTGCTTTACAGTAATGCTTGTCAATATACGATATTAGGCCATGGGCGTATATAGAAAATAATTTCGGAGGGGGCCGGGAAAATTTCGGGGGGGGGGGCTGAGACCATTTCCGGTGTATGGAATACTAACAATTTAGATCTTGGAAGAGTTTTAGCCAACTTAAACGCTATTACACCCAAAAGAGAATATGTTTTATGAACTAAATGATCTTATTTAATTTATTTTTAAGGGGTTTATGAAATTTTTACCGATCAAATAAAAAATTTCGGGGGGGGGGGCTACAGCCCCCCTTATTTACGCCCATGTATTAGGCGTATAGCCATGAGGGATCATGCCTAAAGGCTGCTAGGATTGTTAAACGTGACAGAGCCACAAAGCTGACCCCATAGGGATTGTTAAACCCTAGTGTGAATGGAGGGTCTGACAGACAGCAAACGTAAAGAGAAACTGACAAAAATTCTAAAAATCATTGCTTTTGGATACTATTGCGTTGTTAAAGGCCCCCAATAGTATTTTCCCCCATATATCTTCCATCTGCAGACAGCGATCCGTTAGAATTTTATTATATGTATAGATAGAGTTTTACCCTGATTGCGCTCGAGCTTTACTTAGCTGACCGTTTACTGAAATATTTGATTTTTTTTTTATAGCTGATAAAAAAAAAAAAAAAAAAAATTCTCCGTGGTTGAGTGTGCAGGCTGCTCAACTGTTTCAAAGGTTTTCATTTTTCATGGAGTAAATTTGAATGGTTATAAGCAACAAAACGTGTAACTTTCATAAGATATCTTCATCTCCTTTTGTCTTTTTACCATGAAAATGTATCGACTATTGAAAAAGGTAGTTTGTTTAATGTTTTGATCTTATCGAACTTAAGGATGTCTTATCAAACAATGAATTTAAGGAAGTTCATGTGAACAGTTTTGTCCATATTAGATTCTTTTGCTGATTTTTGGACAGATTTAACAATAAATCTTTTCATTTTTTAGGCTACACTAAGTAGAAGGATGGAAAATTTGATTAAGAAAATTGTCTTGGGTTGCTGGCTACACAGCATACTGATCCTCCTCTTCGATAATGCTTTCTGAGTCATTGTGTTTCAATTTTCAATTTTGTTCTCTATTTAGCGGTGAAAACATAATCACATTGAAGATGGTGTTTAAATCGCAGCTTGAATAAAACACTTCATTTTATATTAAGAAAAAAACAACTTTAGGTTGTTTTTTTTTTTACATGTTAACCCCCTTAAAAGTGTCTGACTTATTTGTTATTCATTGTAAAATTTCCTTAATTTTACATTAAAGATTGTTGGTTTCTGAATAAAACAATTTTTTTGGGTTATATTGTTTTGCACCTTTCCCCTGGTACCTGGTGCCCCAAGGTCTAAGCCAACACATACTTACCTTTTTACCTACCCACCCAAGTGATGCATTATGGCAAAATTTCAAGGTGCATATAGCACTTCATAAAACATTCGTTACCAGCTCTTCTGATATATGAGTATGTTGTACTATTCTGTGAGAAGGCGACGATGTCAGCGTATCTTGAAGAGCCTTGATCTTCTATGGTGTAAATGTCTTCGTGGAATTCGTAGCCTTTATCATCAAGAAGAGCTATCAGCCTATGTTTCACATTTTGATGTCGTCGAGTAACCAAGAACATACTGTTTGGACAACTACCCAGCACATGGGCTGGAGTTTCAATCTCTCTGCCGTATTTACGACAAAGAGTACGACAGTATCAGCTGCTCCCGCTAAAACGGGGGTCACCCTGCAGTGGGACATAATTAACGTTTAATTTCAGAGCGTTAATCCATTCAGAGCCGGACAAAAGTTTTTTGTCATAAATGAATTTATTGCTCTTCGGACCATCTCCAAAATGTTTCACTCCAATCCGTTGTCATTTGCATTTAGCTTATTCCTCGAAAGACTTCTCGTGCAGAGATCTTGTAATTCTAAAATGAAAAACCTCAACTTAAACATGAATAAATTGTTCTGATGAATAATTTTGATAATAATATTAATAACTTATATATATATATATATATATATATATATATATATATATATATATATATATATATATATATATATTTATAGAACTAAGCTAATTTTTTTTGTTTTATATTGTATAATACTTGCACTATTGAATACGTCGGAAAAAAATCACTATTCGTCTCAAATTCCATTTCATAAAATAAATTATCTATCAAAACGCATAAATTATAAAATGGCGGAGGAACGAATTTGTGAGTACAGAGTATAGATGCATGATTGTGAATATTCATATAAAATTGTTATTTTATTTTAAATATATATAAGTCGCGGGTTCGATTCTGACTAGGGGTGGTGAATTTTCTTTGAAAAAAGAAAGGAAAAAGCATCAGCCCTATCCAGGCTAGAAAAGGGTGGTGGCCTATAGATAACCCGACCTAAAATTCTCAGTTAATTATAATGGATGTTAAAATTTAAATAAATATATATAAAATTGTTAATTATTTTCATCACTTAAACTTATTTAATTCCTGTTCATTGGCGTAAAAGACTGGACTAATATTCAGGAAACTACCTTCAGTAAGTCAGAAAAAGGAGAGAACCGCATTATAATCTCTTTATAACCTGGAGCTTCCAAGAATTCTGTATTAAGTATATTTTTAGGATTTGCTCTTGCAAAGGATTTAATCCTATTTGTACAAGTGAATTTGCTATTGTAGAGACCCGGGAGCGGAGAGCAGCGGTTTAGGGCTTTTACTCATTAGTGTGTTTAACTAATTCGGTTTCAGCGGCGTGCTTCTTCATCAAAGAACTCTGAGAGCCTTCTCATTTCAGAGCGATACTCCGCCTACACTACCCCCGCCTACTCTACTAACTCAGATTAACGTCTCAGTTGAGAATCTATTTAATCCCTTGAATACATTTGACGAGTGAGACTCGTCCTCTATTTTCTTTTCCTGGGTTACAAATAAAAACAAACATCTCCAAGGTCGAGTGTAGAGGGACGACGGTCTTCACCAACACGTATGAATGAATGAATGAATGAATGAATGAATGAAATGAATGAATGAATGAAAAGTTTTATTCTTATTCCGGGACAGAAGTCCCATAGGAATAATTTTGAAATTACAAAATAATTTTGAATTTTACGTATAAACTTAAAAACTTATAAATGCTATCAGAATCAGTATATAGTGTACAGCTTCAATATAGACTAGGGGTTGGGTAAAACTTGGAGGGATAGAAGGTGGTGGAAGAGTCGGGATTTAAAGGTTTCAAGGTTGGTAGAATGGCGGACAGACAGAGGTAAGGAATTCCATAGCGAGGTGGCACGGGTGACGAATGATTTTTCGAATATTGCTGTTCGGTGGGAAGGAATATAAAGATCGGAAGGACGAGATCGGGTGTTACGGGAGTGAACCGAGGATTTAAATTTAAGAAGTTGAAAAATATAAGAAGGTCTACGGGATTGAATTACTTGGTAAAGGACTGAGCCGAGGAAGTACTGACGACGATAAAGAGGGAATAGCCAATTTAGCTCCTGGTAGAAATGTGATATGTGGGAGTCTCTGGGGATCCCGAGGATAAAACGAATGAAACAGTTCATGAGGCGTTTGAGTTTTGCCTCGAGATCGCCAGAAAGTCCACCGTACACCAAACAACCATAGTCAAACTGGGGGAATAATAGGGAAGTTACGAGGAGTTGACGGGTCTTTGTTGGCAGGAGATGGCGGGAGAGGTTGAGCTGTCTCAGGATAAATATGGACCGACGGGAAATTTGGGAAATATGATTTTTCCAGGAAAGGTTCTGATCAAATATGATCCCAAGATTTTTAACTGATTTACAATATTTTATAGGGATGCTGTTAAGGTAAAGGGCTGGAAAAGGGGAAGTAGAACTTATGAGGGATTGGGAGCCTATAACAATGGCTTTGGATTTGTCTGGATTCAGGGAAAGCTTATTAGCTGCAGCCCAAGCATTGATGTTGTTAAGATCTACTTGCAGCTTGTCTACAGCATCTCGTAGCACCGAGGGCTTAAAGGATAGGTAGATTTGGGTATCGTCAGCGTAAAGATGAAACTTGGAATGAACTATGGAAAGAGGAAGATCATTGATGTAAACAGAAAATAGAGTTGGGGATAACGAGGAGCCCTGCGGTACACCACGGGAAAGAGGAAGAGGGCTAGAAGGATTGCTGACGGGGATGACCACGTATTGGGATCGATTGGATAGAAAGGATTGGAACCAGCTAATGGCACTGTTGGAAAAGGAAAGAGATTGGAGTTTGGTGAGGAGGATTTGATGGTCTACGTTATCAAATGCTTTTGAAAAATCTAGGAGAACTAGAATAGTGAGCTGTTGGTTATCTATGGCAGTTTGAATGTCATGGGTGATTTTTATGAGCGCTGATTGAGTGGAGTATGACGGACGGAAGCCAGACTGGAGAGGGTTAAGGAGATTATTTTGTTCAAGGTGGTTGGATACTTAAGATTGGACCAGGCGCTCTAAAGGTTTGGAAAGATTGGATAGAAGGGAGATAGGAACGTACGAACCAGTATTCAGGTTACTCAGCTACTGTTTCAAACGTTTTCATTTTTCTTGGAGTAGAGTACACTTCAATGGATTTTTAGCACATGACATGTAACTTTCATAATTGTTATAACTACATCTCCTTTGATCTTTTTAGGGCCCGCTGTCCAAGCAAATCTGTTTTTTTTTTTTTTATTGTTTATTTATTTAAATAGGTTAAATATTATTAAAACATAAAGATATTAATTTAGGTTCAACCATTATGTATTAAAATAATTATCAACTCGATCCATCTGAAAAATTTATGCATATGAAGGGTACAGGGAAAAAACGAGGAGAGTCACAAATTCTTCATTCTGATAAAATCGAATTTTTAAGTTTAAAACGCTGCCAAAATCTTAAATTAACATATTTTTCAACTGCTGCAAGTTTGATAGAACGACCAGAGATCCCCGAGGTATATTACAACAAGATACGAACAAAAAAAAATGTCTACTAACAAAAAGTATATATTTTTCATAAAAACTCCAAACTTACAGGCACAAAACAAGAAGAGTCACACAAGAAAACATTACTCGTGAGACAATTTCTTGTTAAATTATTGATTTCTTGGGTATCTAAAGCATTTTAAAACTTTGTGATCGTCATATTTTGGTTTGGACTACAGTAAGCGGTGTAGGTATGCTGGTGGTGGTATCTCGAATTCCCCTGATTTTAATGAAGATGTTTCATATGGTCTGAAGCATTATATATTTTTATTTTTCCTTACATTGATAGAGTGGCTTTCCCAAACACAATTATAAGTACTACCGATGGTACAGTAGACCTGTTCTGTCATGAGTCAATCGCAATTTCCCCACTTTCTGAATTGGAAAAGCAAATTTGTTTTAAAAAAAACATCATCCATTTTGTATTTTTTCCCCCTCTCACGTAGTGTTTGGAGCATTTGTGGCGTTAGCATTGGCAATCTGGACCCAACTCGTGAGATTCTAGGCGCATTTTCTTCAAAACTTCAGCTGCTCTTCCAGTTTTCATCCTTTTCTTAGATCTTGGCTTGTTCATCACTTCATCTTGACCACTCTCACTCATCGTTGCTTTAACCTCAAACAATGCAGTTAATTGAATTAAAAAAAACAAAAGCACACGCGATAGGAAGTCGAAAAAATATTGTAAGCCACCTGTGAAAACCAGCGGAAGGTATGGTAGGTAGCAATAGACAAGGTTACATATGTGACTCTCCTTGTTTCTTCCCTGGAACGTTTGGACTATCCTCGTTTCTTCCCTGTAGGCAGATTTTTCAACTTCGATTTTCATGGGTTTATCCTTTTTTGAAGCCTATGTCATTGTTACCATCTGATAGTACTCTTCAAGACCAACAAAATGCGCTAAAAAATGGAAAATTGGAGAATTATGGACTATTCTTGTTTTTTCCCTGAACCCTTCATGCGTATTAGTTTTTTCTTTTTGCATTTTGGTTTTCCACTAATAATTGTTCTGGAGATTTTGTTAGCGGCAAAATTATCTGTACTAGGAGACTTATTAACCAGGGGCGTATATATATAAAATTACCTGGGGGAGGGGGGCTGGTATGACCGGGGGATTGGGGGGGGGGGGATGGAATAATAACCTAGAATAGTTAGCCAACTAAAACGCTTTTTTTTTTGCTTTTTTTTTTTTTTTTTAACGGCGCATCTACATCTTGGCCATTAGCGCCGGGCTATCTACAGGTTGCCACCCTTTTCTAATGCCAACAGCACGTGGTCGGTCACCCATTCAGGTTCTGACCACGCCCGACGTTGCTTAACTTCGGTGATCTACGGGAACCGGTGCACTCAACGTGGCTATGGCCGTTGGCTAAAACGCTATTACACTTAAATAAATAAATAAATAAATATATATATATATTTCTGATCTAAGTGATATAATTTAATACATTTTTGAGGTTTTTATGACAATTTTTTACCGATATATATCCCATATCTGAGATACGCCTCGTTAATAGCATGCAACATAGAGCATGTTATATGTTTTATAGTTTCTAGATTTATTTTTATTAATATTTTAGAAGTAATTATAATCTTATTTTAACTAGGGAAAAATTTCATCAATTTTAGTCAATATTTAATTGAGTCAGTACGTACATATTGGAGTTAGAAATGGAGCCTTATACGTAAAAAAAAACCTCATCTCTTCGGTGAAAGGTTGTTTTTGTTCGATGGTGGAAGTTATGTACTTGAGAGATGTTATAAACAATATAAAACGAGATTACTTACACGATTTAGCGATTTTTTGAGCTACTAAAGGATTGCTTACTCATCTGCAAACTGTAGTGCATCACATCTTCCGTTTGATTGAGTTTCCCTCTCAATACCACTTAATTAATTAGACAATGAAACCTCATTTAATATAAATAATAATCATAATTCATAATAATGTCTAATATTTAAATAATAAAACGAAAAGTTATGAATAGGTTATACACACTGTGATGTCAAGAATATACAAGAATGAGTCAGTGTTACCAAGTTAATACCATTGCTGTAAATACAAATTTACAGATTCCAACGCCTTAGGACTTTTATAATTAGATACAAACTCAGTCTATTAAAAAAAAAATCAACGAAAATTCTTGAGGAAATCATTAATTCATATAAATAACATGAATTCGTAAATGAGACGAACTTTCGGTTTTGTTATCTAATCAATTTAATAATATATACGTATATATAAAAGCTTAAGAACACACAATCCCCAAGAAAAATATCAAATTACAGAAAACATCAAACTGGCCGTAGATGTAATAATTTTATTTCGATTGAAATTGTGGATGTATTGCATGCTTTTTTCAATCTAATTTAAGCGCAAGAACGAAGTAACGTATTAGTTTTATTTACATTTATTATATTAGACCCAGAAAATTTTATAATAGGCGTTTTGCAGAGATTTGTACGAAACATTCAGAAATAATGAAAATTAAATCTGTAGAAATTACCTGGCAACACTGGAATCAGCAGGTTTTCTTTTATTCCCTTTCTTAGTTAGTAATAATGGACGTTAAAATTTAAATTTTATTCCCTTGCCTTCTTATTATTGCTCATCCTTGTAAAATATAAGGTAATCGATGCGCATAAAAACTAAATACTTTTACTTCTACCTTGTACTCATGGCGGCAGCCTTTTTTAGGCCATTATATCTTTTCACTTTCCCTTGTCTTTCATACTAATAAATATTCAGTTTTATGCATGAATATTTATTAGTATGACAAATATGATCTATACACATTTGTTCCCTCAATTTTAATAAATGTGCTGGTGGGTGGATGGCTTTGAAAAAACGGTCCTATATTTTCAGCCTCACTGTTCTGAAATGGCATTATTGGTGGTATAATATTCTGCTCCTATTGAAGGCTGGTCTGTACTATTTATAATTATGTAGATATACTTGTGAACAATGACTTATTTTAAAACCAATAAGAAAAATTGGTAAACCTGAAGGAGATTGTCCTCAACACCGATTTTCTCCAAACTTTGCACTATAACGTATTTTGATGCACTAAACACGAATCCGTTGAAAAAAATTGTTGTTCTCAACCAGGAAAGAAGTTATTTAAAAAAAAAGTTCACTGATGAAGGTTAGGGAAGACCAAAGGTGCTGTTAGCGGGTTACAAACGACCAAATTTTCTTCAAAATTTGCATTATAACGTATTTTGATGCACTAAACACGAATCCGTTGAAAAAAAAAGTTGCTCGCAACTAGGAAAGAAGTTATTAAGCACTAAAGTTCACTGTTATGGAGGTTATAAAAGACGGGGTAAACAGCTTATATGTAAACACGCGCCTGCGCAATAGTCCTTAATGACGAAGTGTAATTGAAATTTAGACTCACCTTGTGGTAGCTGACTTGGTCGTAAACTGTCGCTTTTGGGCATACGTGCTATGCGTTTCCGCTCGCTCAAGAAAACATCAAAACCCCTAGTCAATCCAACTCGCAGAAATGAAAAGAATTCTATGGCCCAAAAGTCGTCCAAGGCAGTCTTCCCTAACCTTCATAACAGTGAACTTTTTTTTTAAATAACTTCTTTCCTGATTGAGAACAACAATTTTTTTCAACGGATTCGTGTTTAGTGCATCAAAATACGTTATAGTGCAAAGTTTGAAGAAAATCGGTGTTGAGGACAATCTCCTTCAGGTTTACCGAAAAATTCTTTTCTATTCAGGTGTTAATTTCTTCATCTAACTTCTTAAACTTTAGTTGTTTCTTACTGATATTCTGCCTAATTTTAAGCGTTTTTTTTTTCAATAAATTTTCATTCGACTAACTTCTAACTCTATTTTTTTTGTTATTATTATAACAAGTTATTAATAAAATATGTGTAAACATGTATAGCAGTAAGGATGGTACTGTACAGCCCTCCTTCGTTTTCAAAATGAGTTTTGGGTTAATCAAAAGTGCTTTTGTCTCCTTGCAGTCTCTTTGAATTTAAGCTGGGCCTGCAGACCAACTCTTTGATCCTGGCCAAAATATGTAGCTTCGGTGCTTTTTCGGCATAATTTGACATTTGGCCAACATTACTTGGTAACAAACTAAGGGGAAATTTTACTTGTGTTCATTTTGACTCACCATTTAATGAGCCTTGGTTCTTTATGTTTAGTGGGTCTCGAGGGTACACCCCGGACATATGCAACCTAAAAATAAATGTATGATTGATGAGTATTATTTTATTGGAACACTGGCTAAAAACCCGTCTTTCTTCTTACTGAAAACCCTCCTGAACAAAAGGTTCAAAGACGAAACTCACTTAATAATCTTTCATTTGGGTGTAAATTGACCACATATGCAGCCATATTTCACTCATTAAACCATCTCTTATTTTATCAAAGCAGCACTCCTTCTTTTTTTTTTTTTTTTTTTTTTTTTTTACGGCACATCTACATCTAGGTCATTAGCGCCGACAGCCACCAGCGAGCCGTGGGATGATAAAATTCCTGCCGGAGGTTGGGAATCGAACCCACCATCTCCCGCTTATGAATCCAAGGCGCTAGCCATTAGACCACGGGAGACCCCAGCACTCCTTGTTTTTATTTTATTTACTACAGGCACAGTGGTCTGTTCCTTAAGAAATTATATTGAATAATAAAGTAAGGATTTATTAATCTATAGTCCTTGTTCTAAAATATATCGTAAATATAAATATAAAATACTAGGTAATAAAATAAAAATGTATATTATTGTAATAATATTCGTAAAAAAGAAAAAGTATTTTTGTGATAATGGAGTTTAAAATTAGGATATTATTAAATTTCTTTGTTGTCTGTAGATACATTTGTTATATATATATATATAAATTCATTGAAATGCATAAGTGTAACAGCAGGGGCACTGCATCATACAGTAAAATCTAATATAACACTTCCGCAAAGACTTATTATTTGTTCAAAAGCGATGTTTTTATATTTGAACCTCCATTCGTATCATTGTGTTGACAAGCAGTCCTATCCACAGTGGCGGCTAAAGGGGTGGGCTTGGGGGGGCTTAGCCCCCCAGAATGAAGATTCACAATATTTTTCGATTAAGTTAGAAAAATAAATTGTGAAGGCAAATTAATGCATGTTCTTAGTTTATCAAATACTTCCTTAATGTTTTCCGGGTGCCTGGTTAAAACAATTTGGTTCTACATCCCCAGGTAATTTAGTACGGCTAATTGGGGGGCTAATTTTGTACGGCGGTAAGCCCATACTAAATTAGCCCCCCAGAAATGTTTGTCTAGCCCCCCAGAAATGTTTGTCTGGCCTATGCCTATCCATTGGGAGGCCAAACTATCAAAACTGCTTCATTAACTTATTGTTCTTTGGTCGGAATGAACCATCTAAAAAACCATTCTTCATTCATGTATTAAAATAATTAGTGTCCCCTACAAGAAGGGAAAACCTCCATTTTGCATAATTTTCTATATTTTAATTTTTATTTTGTATATTAAAAATGGTGAAATAACGAAGTGAGCAGGCGTAAATATGGTATCTTGTGACCATAATGATAGTGGTGTGTCCTTCCAGATCTGTGACAGCAGGACATGCCCATTGGACACTATTCTTGATGTAGGATCCTTCGTTTTTTCTCGTGTTTAAGTTGGAAGTCTCTAGATACAATTATATTAGACCAAAACTTTTTTTCTTTAAATGTTGTGTTGTTAGATTTGATTTTTGAAGATTGGTGGGTTAGAACTCATTGACATTTTTTAAAATACTATTTTTTTTTCTCTTTAAGTATTTATACTTTTATGAATATTTATATATTCTTAAAACTATTTTCTTCAAACTGGCGTACAAGACATCTTCACAACACGTAGTCTTTGTAATATTATCAACGACATGAAATTGGATTTTTTTTATTGGAGCTAAGTTATAAATTTTCAAATTCAAAATTTCTATAAAAATTAGTTTTTTTCAATTGTCATTCCAATTAAAAAAAAAAAATCCCTATGTGCCATCTTAGTTAATATTATAAAGGATGTATTGTATATTTTAACAATATTGGTTAAGTAGATGTTGAGATGTCTTGCACACCTATTTGGAAAAATTAATTTCGGAATATTGTATAATATATTCATAAAACTACAACCAATTTATATGTTTGTAAAAAAAGTAAAAATAATCATTTTTTTTTTAAATATCAAAGAGTAGCCACTTAGCGCCTGAAATGTTTACTTTTAGATGTATATTATCATTTCTCAAATAAATAAAATTAATACTTATACTTATTTAATTCAATAGGTAGTTATTATAACCTTGGGTGTACTAAAAAGTAATATAGTACTCTCCTAATTTAATTAGCTCATTAAAAATTACTTTTAAAAAAAAAGAATCATCTATTAGAAGTTGTTTAATATGAAGAAATAAAGGAGGCCCGGTGGCCGTGGGTGTTAAGGTGTGAGCACTTAATACTCTGTGGTCATGGGTTCGATTCCCACTATGGGGCAGTGGCTTTTCTTTAGAAAAAAGAAAAGGAACCCCTATCCTGGCTAGAGAAGGGTGGTAACCTATAGATAACCCATCCTAAAATTCATAGTAAATATAATGTACGTTAAAATTTAAATAATAATAATAGTAAAGATATATAATAATTGATAAACGGCTAAGATGATTATACAGTGTACAAGTCTAAATGTTGCCAAGAAAGTTCCAGCCAGATATAGTGAGTTTTAAAAGGGCCAGATAGTTTCATAGAAGGATATGTCTGCCGAGTTTCAGAATCAGTGTGAGTTTAGCATTCAAATATTTGAGTTATAAGTAGTCTCTTTAGTTGTAAAAATTGTTTATCTTAGATAAGGATCTTTTTGATTTCTAAATATCTGAAACTTATGTTTAGTTATTTATAAATAAGAAAATATATTTTATTCAAAAATAATATTAATTAACCAAAATAATCCTAAATAAATCATATGACACAAGAGTGTTATATATGTGTATATATATATATATATATATATATATATATATATATATATAAATATATAAATATAAATAAACATACATATTTGTGTGTGTATATGTATAAGTATATCAAAAATATTTCTAGGTCTATTTGAACCTTTAACGAATCAAGACTAACCATTTACATATCAAATATATTCTTTTCCACTTATAAAGCAACTATTTCATAATAATGTTACTCCTTCCAAAGCATATGCAACACATTTCATTTGTAAACCACTTTTCATTTTTTTTTAAGCTTCATTCGTAACCCTTGAAAAAAAACGAAAAAATAAATCCATGGTGAAGGGAGTAAATGCGATATGCAGAGGAATAATCATATGTTATTTTACTTTCTATTCATTAGAACATTCCGGGGTTAATGGCCAAGACAAAACTCTGATGCCTCATAAAGAAAAAAAAAAAAAAACCCACACTACTTATGTCACCTAATGTAAATTCATTAAAAAACAAAACAAAAAACAGTGTTTTTCCCCCTTATTCGGAATAATTACTCCTCTGACAAATAAATTTAAAAAAAAAATAAGTAATATAAATAATAAATAATATAAAATAATATCTTGTTTTTGATTTGAACAAATTTATTTTTTTGACTTTATATTTTTTTTGGAATAGTTTTCAATATATATCAACTTATTTTAGTTATAATTCCTTTTTGATTATCAATTTTTTTTTTTTTTTTTTTTTTACTTTAAACATTATATGTTAAAATATGTGTATAAAGTATCAATCAGGAACATGCTAAAAAATGAACAGCTATTTACTATAGGATTCCTATGGTTAAAACAGAGTATTATGGAGGAGATGTAAGTTTTGTAAGATATTACATGTAATAAATGGAAGTTATATTGGTCATCTCTTTGGGACTTGGGGTTTTTATTTTCATACGATTATAGAAGCAAGGCACCAATGTCCAGCTATACCCAAATATTTTTTTTTTTAGTTGTGTTATCTGTATATATCTTTTCCTTCTTTTTATTTGTTGTGCTGAGTTGATTTCTGAAATGGCTATATTTGTGTAATGTCACTTTCTGGAATAATTTATGCATAAGTAAATTATAATAGATTTTAACCATTTCATGAAAATTTTATTGGCCCAATGTCATCATTTTCTTAATCACATTCTTTCAAAATATTTCTCTGGTTATGTAATCATATGAAGTAATCTTTTCCTTCTGTTACCACCAATTAGTGAAATAAAAGGAGACTATCAAAATTATAAGAGTAATATTCTGGGATTATAATAATATATCCGGAAGTGTCGACTAGAAAATTTCGCGTTTCAGAACCCCTAGAGACCGAAAATAACGGTGGTTAAAATTTGTGTATGTATGTATATATATGTATATATATATATATATATATATATATATATATATATATATATATATATATATATATATATATATATATATATATATATATTTGTCTGTTCGCGGATTTCTGGCCTCCCTAATGGTCTGATTTTGATGAAATTTGGTACAAAAATCTGTCGTCCAATTTGAAAGGTCAAGTTCGTTAACCAGCAAAATCCGCCCACTGGAAGATGGCGTTTGGGGCGAAATTCGCGCAAAAAAAATCGTAACGCTTACGTTTTTGGGTTCATAAGCTTATAAGTACTCTTTTTATAGGCTTCTTGGGCTAGGAAAACGAATGGAACCATTTTCAAGGGGATAGATTTAACCGTTTTCGAGAAAACTGAAAAAATAGTTTTTGAATGCCATTTTTGGTTTGGGTACTTAGAATCACGGGATTCAGTTGAAACATTATCTGCATGTTCTACTTTCATTAAAACTAATATGTTGAAAGTTTTGTTACGTTTGGAGTTAAGGAAGGGTTAGAATAAAATATTTTATGAACAGACATGAAAAGTTTTGGGAACTTCGTATACTTTCATTAATATCTCGAACACGGTTGGGAAATCGTGGTAAGTAGATAGAAACTGTTTGAAAGCTTACTAAATTCTCTACAAAAAAGATTCTAAAACTATTTTTGATTAGGTTATGTCAATCGGAGAAATAAGTGCTTAAAACTTCAAATACGTCTGTTTTGTTCTTATGAACGGGTTTTTGTCGTTCTTTTTGTAATTTCTGTCTCTTTCCTTTGGTTTTTTATTCCTTTTTATTTTTGTAATTTCTTATGTTGGGAAAATGTATTTGTGTGTAAAACAGGATAGGAAAAATGAGACCAATTTTCTGTTGCTAGAAATAATGAAAATTTTGGGAACTTGGTATACTTTCATTAATATCTCGAAAACGGTTGAAAATCTTGTGGAGCGAAAGGTTACCATTCGAAAGCTTACTAAATGGTCTACAAAAAAGGTTCTAAAGAAAGTTTTGAATAAGCGATGTCAATCGGAGAAATAAGTGCTTAAACTTTTTGTCTGTTTTTATTCCTATTTTTTCATTGCTTAAAGTTGGATAATCTATTTGACAATAAAACAGATTAATTAAAATAAGAAAAACAATTCATTGTTAGAAATATATCAGGCTGTACTGTATGAAATGTCAGTTTTGGATTTGCCGATTTCCTTCAAATGTCTTGAAACTGTCAAGGCTCCTAATCCGAGTTCTTTGGCATATTCCCTATTGTTTGCAATTGCTTATAGTAGTCAAATGTATTTGCCAATAAAACAGGATATGTATAATTAGAATATTTTATTTTTGGGGAATCTTGGGATTCTCAGATCCCGTATGAATATCTATTAGGCCCCCTTCATATATTTTCCTTAATATCTCGAAAAGGGTTAGGAAATCGTGGCAAGTGAAATGTAACAGTTCGAAAGCTTACTAAATTCTCTACAAAAAATGTTTTGAAGAAATGTTTGATGGGGTCGTCACATTAGGAGAAATAAGTGCTTAAAACTTAGTTAGTTAGTTTCGTTTATTTAAACGGATCTATTTGTGTTTCCCGCAGTTTTTTTTTCACTGCTCGTTATTTTTGTAATTTCTTATAGCAGTCAAATGTATTTGTCAGTAAACAGGATAAGTATAATTAGAAGCAATATTTTGTTTGTTAGAATTCAAAGATGCTTTATGAATATCTAGATTACAGTACTGGTGTTGATTTCGTTCTTTAGAATTGTTCTTGGTATTCCCTATTTTCATCTGTTACCCATAGTTTTTTATTGCTAGTAGTTTTTTCTTATTGATTATAGAATATAAATCTATTTGGTTATTAAACAGGATACGTAAAATTAGTATGAATATTTCGGAGATTTCTGAGCGAAATGCCTTGTAAGTTTTCTACCACCATGAACGGCGTTTTTCCTCTATTTTTATCCACTAGATAGGCTTTACTTGGCATATTATTCTATATATGTTTTATTAAGCAGGGGATTCTGATGAAATGTCATGTTTTTGCTGGTAATGTCATGTATATTATGTCCTAAATCCAAAAAATAAACTTCACAACGGTTAGATACTATGAGCGAATAGAGAGTCGGTTCAGTGCCCGTAGAAACACAAGGTCCGCAGGAAATTTACCTGCTTGAAGTTAATCCTCAAGAGTTGTAAATATATCCCAGGTATCTGCCAACACAAATACAAAGCTTAGCTACGGTACAGAGAGCAACTTAATGATATCATTCACGAAAATTTCTTAAACTATACTAGATTCTGAAATAACACAGTTCCAAACATAGGTTATATACTAAATATTCATAAAGATTACTTAGTTGTAACCCGATTCATCAATTAGCAATCAATAGTTTTCAACACAGGTTATATACTAAATATTGATAAAAAGTATTTAATTAGCAAAAAAAAAAACAAGATTCCTTAAGACTTGTTTTTGGTCCATTTGTATCTACTCCTTAGACTTAATTAGGTATATTATTCTATATCTTGACTTGTTATTCTTCAAGACTTGTTATTTGTCCTTCTGTAAGTACTAGATAGGCTTTATTTGGCATATTATTCTAAATAGGCTATACTAGGCAAGGTATTCTACTCAATCTTTCTTGTACTTCTTCTTGATCCTTCTGTATCCACTACAAAGGCTTTATTAGGCATATTTTGTATTGATTTATAGAGCTTTGCTTCAGAAAGAGAGCCGGATTGTGTAATTTCCGCTTCTGTGTATAAGTTAACTACTGTCGGTGTCCCTGACGCCTTAATATCACTTTTATTCGAGATGTTCGAGAGGATTTCGACAATTTTCAGGATATATAAAAATATAAATTTATTTCTTTTCTAAGCTTTTCAAATGACACTCGGGATATGAATGGAACCGCGCTAAGATGATGCAGTTCCTGCGAGTCGGACTTTTTTTTTATGCTTTGACTATAATCATTAATCCAATGAAATGTAATTTAGTTACAATTCCAATGCCAGAATTTTGTAGCCCATCAGAGTTTTTTTTTTTTTTTTTTTTAAAGTTACGGATAAGTAGCTAAGACTAAGACTGAATATATTGATTCTGTACAACAAAGACTGTTCTTTTAGCGCGGTTCCTCCCTCCCCCATAGGGAGGAACCCCGCTTATAAGGTTGATCTCATGAAACAATCCGGAAGTGCCGACTAGAAAATTTCACGTTTCAGAACCCCTAGAGACCGAAAATGACGGTGGTTCTTTTTTAAACTACACTTTTTTAAACTACACATTCTATATTCTTGAAATTTTGAAAAAATATATTGACAAATTTAATGTTGTATATTCTCAAATGTAATCTTTTTAGCATTAGCAGTTATTTTCCTTCATTTACCTTGTCCTTTTTAATTTTCTATCTATATTTTTTCTTTATTCTACTAAATCCAAGGAAATACATCAGTTCAATATTTTTACACACAATTTCAAATCTATATATTGCAAATATATATAGGATATATATATATATGTGTGTGTGTGTATATATATAATATATATATATATATATATATATATATATATATATATATATATATATATAAAAATAAAGCTCGGGTAAGAAGTATTGGAATACCCATAAATGTTTTACTTTTTTCAACAATTGCAATTAAAATAGTGGTCCTTTGGGTAAACAGAATGCATCAATAACATGGCTATCAAGTATATTGTAAATATTCATTGAAAATCGATAACAAAAACAGTCATGTAGGGAAATAAATAGGAACAAAAACAGTATTTATATAATTTATTTACATATTTAACAATTAAATGCAGTATTCTATGTCTAAAAAGTATTGGAATACTTATAGGTTTTGTAACTTTTTACATTAGATGATTGATGTTATGTTATATTTTTTTCCGAAGATAGGATAATGTAATATTTGGTAGAACCGCCCTTATGTTTTATAATGGCTAAAAGTCTTCTTGGCATTGATGCCACTAAATTATAAGTAGTGCCAGAAGAAATGGCTTCCCATTCTTCTTGAATCGCATTTTTTAATTCCTTTATATGAGATGTTCCTTTCATTTACTTTTTATTCTATGGTGTTAAGGTCTGGACTTAGTGGTGGAGTTTCCATTTTGGGGTATTATATAACAACCACATTGTTTTTTCAAGCCATATGTTTCAGATCACCTTGGAAGAGGAAGGCATGAATTCTGGATGTTGGGAAATTGAAGTTCGAGAAGCGCTTCAGCATAACAAGGACGAATGTTAACTCTATCGAATGCTGATTCATAAACCTGATTGAAAATGTATGTAATTGAAATTCAATGTTTTAATTATGATTTTTACGAGTGATTTATGGGTAACAAAATACTAGAGGAGAGTTTCTGATTTGGGGTTCGCCCTTGAAATCGGTCATTGAATTTTTCATAGATGATGGCGTTATTCATTTTGACTTGAAACAGTGAGATAACTAAAAACAAACCAGAGAAACAAGCCAAAGCGTCATGTTACCTACATCTTTCTGACTCAGGAAAAAAAAAAAAAAAACATTGATTTTTCAGATTCGCCCTTTCTCATCCTGATGGGTAGTTGTATCTCAATCCTAGTTTCTCAAGACTGCTCGGAAGGGACTCTGTGGGAATATGAATATGTTTTTGTTGTCCATGACTCAATGAATTTTCGTTCTCTCACTCCTATTGCTGTCGTACAGCACCAAACCTTATCTATATTTAACTGTCGGCATCAAGCCCCGAGAATTGAGCTCTTCTTTCGCTTTCCTCCACACATTTTGCCCATTTATAGGATAAAAAAGTTCTATTTAGCACTCATGATTGAATATATTCTGTTGACAGAAGCCAGCAGGGCAATTAACATTTTAATTTGCATAAGAAAGTATTTTATTTTTGTTAACTTTACTCACAAAGTAATTCTTCAGAGCAGTTCAACTGATTAGTCCATTTTTCCTGAGGAAATTTCTTACTGTACTGATACTTGCATCCCTTCGGATGAATCTTAAGATATATGCTGCTAGTTTTGGCGCATTTAACTGCGGGTTTTCTTCAAATTGATCTTTCATCCCATGCAGTCAGAATCTTCGGTCTCCTCATACAATGTTTTGCTGTGCAATAGTAAATTGTACTATACCATTTTATAATATGTGTTACAGCACTCATTATGAGGCCAATAATAAACATTTCCTCGTCAACAGAGGTTTATTTTTCCTTTCCGGTCCATTGACTAACACGACCTAAAACCAACTTAGTCAAAGCCATAAGATACCATATCATCCTGCAGGAGACAGTCCGTTACCGATGGTAACGATTTAATCCCTTCTAAGGTCAAGAAGAAATAGTTAAGAAAGCAGGCGTTCCAATATTTTTTACGCATATATTATTGCATTTAATTGTTAATAATGTAAATTAATTACCTAAATACTGTTTTTGTTGTTTTTTAATGAATATTTAAAATATAGTTGATAACCATGTAATTGATGCCTTCTATTTACCTGAAGCATCACTATTTTAATTACAATTGTTCAAAAATTAAAACATTTATGGGCGATCCAATACTTTATCTTATGTTTTATTTTTATTTAGTTATTCCATTTTCCATTCACCAATATGTGAATTCCATATATTTTCTATTTAACTTACTCTTTGGTCTATTTTTTTTATGTGATGAATCGAATTAACCTTTATTATCCACGTTTATTAATATAAATTTAAAAGTAAATATTACTTAATATTTCCTTCTTTTAAAAATACATTTTTGCTTACATACATCAACAATTTAAAGACTCCATTAATTAATAAGTGCTGAAAAAACTATTGGCATAAGGAAAGTGATCTCTTGAGATCTTGAAGGCATGGCCATTATTATTTTTGCAGAGTTCTTTATTTGAATTTATTATCATAACCAGACAGGAAATGCACATCATCACTAATGTTATGTTGTATAGTGGGAAAGGTGAACAAAAGTAATAGAGAAGAACCAAACACTACCAATTTATTTTCTTTATCCTTTATATTTTTAAGTAGTAATATTCATTTTAACAGTTTGGCCTAGTTTCAAAGTTCACTATTTGTTGTTTTGTTTTTATACTGGATCTGCCAAATCTTAGTAGTAATTTGCTTCCTCTCATACTTACCAAGTCATACCCATTAATAACATATTAACCTATGAAAATTATATAATAAAATTAAAGAACTTTAAAAAAAAAAAAAAAAAAAAAAAAAAAAAAAAAAAAAAAAAAAAAAAAAAAAAAAACCCAATCCTCATTTTACATGGAAGAGCTAATGTTTTTATTTGTATGTTTTTATGAATATCAGAAATGTTAAAAAATAATAATTCTGAGTAATCATGATTGAATTGCACAAAGCGTTTATAACAACTAAAACGCTAATTAAGAGTTATACTGTATAAAACATTTCTGCAGAAAAAACATGCCACTATATACATTGAATTGTAGAATAATACAATGTTTATTTCATGTTTAGTATATAATTCCCTTTCAAAATTTTAGAACCCACATTTTATTTTGTTCATATTTATATCTAAATTTATTAAAGAAAAAATGCAACTTTAAAGATAAAAATATTTGAATGAGATTTGATAGTAGTGATTAAAAAATCCAAACTTTAATGAACTATATCTAATTGATTTCAATATGCAGATGTCAGTTTCTGAAGTTTTAATTTCCCTATTTCTTTTAAAATGCAAAAATTATGAAACCGCAGAAAACAATTTTAATTGTATTAACACTCATATTTTATATTTGTATAAAAAGGGAAATTGGAGGGAAATGAGGATTCTGATAAAAACCTAAGCATGTTTCTATTTTGACTAATTCAAAAAAATTAAATATATATATAAATATGTATATATTTATAAATATATCCATATGTATATAGTTAATCGAACAAGAGAAATGTATCTCTTTTTTTAAATAATAAATATATATTTATGCATACTTAATATTATATGATATGTATCGACACAGTACAATGATATAATCACAAATATAATTAGCTCAAGTAATTATATCATAAATATACATATTTTACATAGCTCCTTCTCTTCATTTATTACTTTTAATAGTTTAAATTATTTTTATAAAAAAAGATAAGTAGGACCAGTTGAAGAGCGTTCACTGGTCTCTAGTGATTAAATAACATCTAGAAGATAACAGATTTGTATTTTATTTTGATTTTTCCTAATAATTTCAACTTCTTTTTTTTTTGTCCTTTATATATATATTTATACTATATTATTTATAGTCAATGATTGTAAAATCAAGAAGTAGTTGTGGACGCCACAGAACACTGCTGAAGGGATTACCAGGGGTTTTCATTTTCTTTTTCCTTATTTTTTTTTTTTTTTTTTTTTTTTTTTTTTTTTTTTTTTTTTTTTTTTTTTTTTTTTTACAATCCATTTACTTGGACGAGTGTATATAAAAAAATAATGATGTAAATTGCTGCCCTAAATTTATGATATGTTCCTCCTCCCGTGATTCATTTATTATAAATACTGTATAATAATTAAAATTTATGATATGTTTTAACATTTATTATTTAAAGTGTTATTTTATCACCTATCTTAGTGAGAAGTGAGGAAGTACAAAAAATGGGATTGAATATTGTGGATGGAAATCATCAAGTAGTTTCGATAAAAATAAACATTTGGTTACACAAATTGACTTTGACACAAGACAATTTTTTTTTCCGACCTCAAGGATTGGAGAGATGGGTGGAAAGGTTGGTTGTATGGTTGAGTGTTTTAGAAATTCAGGCAGATAGACATACAAAGAGAAGAGAAAAGTGAGATAGTAGAAAGAATAAAATGAAGAAATCATTCAAATGGTTTGATGAGCTTGCAAACCAAGCCAAGAAAATATTAGACAAAAAAATCAAAAAAGAATAATCAAGTCAATCCAAAAATTCAAAACTAAAAAATAAATATGGAAAAAATGAAAAAGAGGCATAACATACATAAAGAAAAAATAAACATTCAAGTGAACAAGGTCAATAAACCAATTTGCTTTATTTTATCTCATTTGTTTCTCATTTCAAAAATAAATAAGAACAACACTAACAAATAAACAATAAAGTGCATCATACGTGCAATAAATACTATTTATATATATTATATATATATATTTATATATATTCATATTAATAGACAACATGTTGGCAGGAATGTATTCAGACCTTTATCACAATTATGTTCACAGTGCACTTGATCCAATTAAAATAGTTTTATGAATTTTTTAAATTATTTATTATTATAATAAAGTGCTCTAAGAAAACAAATAGTCAAAACACTGACTTACATATTCATTTATTTTTTTTTTACCTAAATATATATATAAATATTTCAAATTTTAGTTCATTATAAAACATTCATCACTTGGAATAAAAGATTACTTTTTCTTTTTCTTTTGGTGTATGTGCAATATTATATAACATATATAGACTTACAGAAAATACTCAGTGCAATGAAAAGGAAAAATACATACTGTGTTTCTTCATGAGAAGGAAGTTAATTGCAAGGGTTACAAATTCAGAAGGGATGAGGATATGGGCAACATTCTTTACAACGTTAGGGGAACATAGAGGGAGAGATGGTGTCAGAGCAATCTGGACTATTTCTTAGCGTTTCCTCAATCTTTTGTATTTTTATTATTTTTAAATATTATATATAATAAAAGATTAAAACAATGACAAACACCGACAAACATCTTTTCAATATAATATAACCAATGAATTATTAACACCAATAGTTATATATGTATATACGTATATATATATGTATATAATATGAGACTAAATAACGAGTTTAGAACAATCAAACTTCATATAGTAATTTATTTATTTCAGTTCATAGGAACCATCCTGCTCGATTGTAAATGCACAAAGGACGGGTGGGGGGAATAGGGTATAGGTTTGGGAAATGGGTTATTACAAAAATATATTTAATCAATTGATTTTTTTTTTTTTTTACTTGGAAAAGGTTTTGTTCGAGGAAACATAATGTGGAGGCCGATATTTTCTTTTGATTTCTTTTTCAATTATTAATTTAACATTCTACTTAGGTTTTGTGTTGAGATTATGTTGAAATGAGGGAAGGGGTGGTGTGAGGCCGAGCCAATGGAGAACTCTTAGGCCTGAGTCGGAGGTTGGGAGAGCACGGTGGCTCAGCAACCGAAATTTCGGCTCCGTGCTCCCCCTTTAAGCTGAGTGTGAGACCACACCTCCCAGATCACTACTAAAAGCAGCTAAGAATCTACTCAAGCATTGGAAGGGACACATAACAGCTAGAATAATTTTCATGCATGGGAAAGCTTACATGATCTAGAAGCTCTGCAGCCACACACTCGACTTTTTTTATTGGAAATATTTTATCTTCTCTGGCGTCCGTCTCACACCGCCCCGTAAGGCACTACCACCAGAGGTGACAGCTTGATATTTCTATTTGATTCTCATATTTTAAAGATAGTTTCTTATTTTCTTAACCTTTTTATGAACACAACACTTCAGTTCAGATAAAGAATACAATGAGAACATATAACAGAGATAAATAACAAAAATAATTAACAAAATAGTCAAATTTTCTTTTTTTTCTACTTTTTTTTTTTTTTACTTTTTTTTTTGGTATTTTTTCTTTATACATACATATTATTAATCATGAGTCTCAGTCGGGTTTCCACTGACAATCGAGCTACTGTCCTTCTCTCCCATCAGGAGGTCAGGGTTTGTTGCCGGCCACAACTATATGTATTCTAAGTCTATAAATTTCCCTGTACATACACATTTACACACCTTATATCTATATATATATATATGTGTGTGTACAGGGATTATCCTTCCATCATTCAGTATATAATATATATTTTACAAAATTGCACGAATTTGTCGGGCTGTACGACGTATGTACAAGGTGAGGAGGAGGGCGATGGGCTAGCGGCCCCTTGCCCACCTTAATAGTGCGTCAGCAAGGATGTCCAAGTGCGCTTTGGTCTGTAACAAAGTAAAAAGATATTTTAGAATACTCAGTCACTATAATTAAAATTAAATAGAAATTTAAGGTGAAATTGAAATACAAAAGAAAGTGCTTAATATTCCAATCGCTCCCTCAGGATGTACGCTGCTTAATAATATTTATCTCTTCCCTTTAATTTAAAGAATTTTAATTTATAAACTGACCACAATTATAATTAATTTAGCACCTACCATGCATAACTTACAAAAACGGGGTTTAGAAATATTTTGTAAGCAATAAATTACTTTTTAACCAACACCAATTTAATATGTAAATAAAATAAAAATATAATATCAAGAAAATAAACTGCCAATAGAGAACCAAAATCAAATTATACTTAATAAGAACAAATTATAAATGAACAATTTATTTCTAATAGATATAGGCATTAACCCCTTAACGGGCAAGGGCCATTTAAGCGGCCTCTGCTCGCTGAAATTAAAGAACGACGCGAGTGAGGCGGAATGGGTTCCAATGCTTACTGCTAGATGCTAGATGCTGGGGTATGCCAAAAAATAGTATTTGGAGGTCTTGGGCCCGAGGAGCCAAGATATGACGAAGTTGACCGATTAAGCGGTCCTTGCCCAATCCCGCACCCCGACCAGTCAGTCTTGTGTCAGTATTGGCCGTGCATTATTAGCTCTCTGGATCACTCATCTTATCCGGAAATCATTCAAAGTATGTAATAATGCTTTTATACATTCTAGATTAGGAATTAATTGATTTTAATTGAAATGAGTATATCACTTACATGTTATTCATTGATTCGTCTCATAAGTACCTTACTCTCGTGAAACTGGAAGGAAAAAATACTTTTTTAACTTTTTTTTTGGTATTCCTAATGAAATGTTTTTCTCAATTCTGTCTGAAATGATATTGTGGGCTAGCATTCATACTATTATTATAGAATATTCAGCAATTTTTTTTTTTTTTTTTTTTTTTTTTTTTTAAAAAGCCTGCCAATCTTAGGGTAACGCCATCGAATGAACCATTTTCATTTTCGGGATCTTTGCGACTTGGAATCGGCTTTACGACGTATTGCGGCATCGCATATCAGGGATTCCCAATGCCTGGAATGGGCAAGGACCGCTTAAGCGGCCTACCCCATATTCATGAATACAATTTTTTTTTTAACATCCTGGGCTCATATTTAGTAAATGGATGCCTCCCAGACTCCCAAATTTAAATTAAAAAAATTCCAACATAGCTAGCGAAATGTGCCCGTTAAAGGGTTAATAAACCAAGTAGAAAATAGAAAGAAAATAAATATTTTATCTTTGTATTTAAACTGCTACTCTTTGCCTAACAAGGATGCTCTTAAGAGACAGAACTTGAAACTTCTTAAATGACGGGATATTTATCTAGTTGGTATCATAGAAAATGAAATTACTGGTTTTATTTTCAGATTTTTTATTAGTTTTGTTAAACCAAATTATTTAGCACCTACATCGGCTCACACTGAGGATAATATGCTATTCGCCATAGATGCGGAGCATCAACAAAATAAATAAATAAACCAAATTATATTTTATTTATTGACTGGTGCTCTGCAAATACAAATTCAATACACCTTTTCTAGCATAGTAGATTTTTTTAATTTGAATAATTCCTTTTAAAATGGAATTTATACAACAAAAAAAAATAATAATAATAAAAAAATAATAATAGCAGTAAGGGGTTATTCCATGTCAAATCAACAAGGGTCACAACCCGACCTTCTTGGATTTTAATAAAATTTGGTAGGTTGGTAACTCTAACAAAAAATAACCAAAAACATTTTTTTTAAACATTTTTATCTGTTTCTGTTTTTTTAGTATTAATTTTCAAAGTATTGAAAAACCGCCTTTTTTTGGTCAACTGGAAAACGTTTATTGCTAGGTAGATTAAGTTCTATTCTAGCTAGAACAGTCAGCATAGTCTGATTGTTTAGCTAATTAAATGTACTTTAATTTGATATACAACAAGACCAACTTATTACAAACTAATTTTTAAAAAAAAAATCGAAAAATTGGTACGTAACGGTTTTCGAAAAACTGTACTTTTAAAATTCTGAAAAAAATATATTTGAATCTTCAGTTCATTGACTACATATGCTGTTAGTTTCATAATGGGATGGGAATGGGATCATTTTATAACATAATTTTGACTTTGTAATTGTCACTGCTTAGTTGGTAAAAATATGGTGAGTGATGGATATTTGTATTGTAAATTCAGCAATAAGCATCCCTGATCAAAATTTGAATTTTTTCCAGACAGAACTAAAATTAAAGGGGAGATTTGAAAAAAAATAATACCGGAATCCAGAAATTGCATCCTTTCATTCCTTTAACTAAGAAAAAAATTAAGACTCAACTTTACTCAAACTTCAATAAAAGTGAAGTTGAACTGGTAACTGATTTAGACACAGATAAAGTAGCCTTTAATGAAAAAATATGTGGTAGTTTTATTGCCTCAACAAAAATGAGGAGATGGATGAAATAAAATTTAATATCCAACATGTCTCAATTATTACAAATTTCATTTTTCAAAAAATGTTTTACATAATTTTAGACTACAAATGATGCTGGTTTTATTATGGGATGGCAATGGGGGGGGGGGGGAAAAGACCATTTATACCATTTAATAAACGGTCATATCCATTTTTGTGCTATTGTGTGTAACTGTGTAATTTGTGGAGTACACATGCCAGCTACCACTGTTTGCCATATTCACAGGTAATAAAACCACCTCATACTTTTTCATTGAAGGCTACTGGATCAGAGTCTAAATCAGTTAAAATTATGTTGTAAAATGTTCCCATAATGAAACTAACAGCATATGTAGTCAATGTACTGAAGATTGAAATATATTCAGAAATTTAAAAATACAGTTTTTCAAAAATCGTTTTGTACAAATTTTCAAAACATTTTTTGAAAAACGAAAATTGTAATAATTGAGACATGGTGGATATTAAATTTTATTTCATCCATCTCCTCATTTTTGTTGAGTAAACATGTCAGCCACCACTGGTCGTCATATTCACAGGCAATAAAACTACCACATATTTTTTCATTAAAAGCTACTGTATCTGTGTCTAAATCAGTTAAATTTCACTTTTATTGAAGTTCGAGTAAAGTTGAGTCTTAATTTTTTTCTTAGTTAAAGGAATGAAAGGGTGCAATTTCTGGGTTCCGGTATTTTTTTTTTTTTTTTTTTTTTTTTTTTTTTTTTTTTTTTTTTTTTTTCAAATCTCCCCTGTAATTTTACATACAATTTTTCGAATTTTTTTCGTGAAGTAAAATTTGTAATAAGTTGGTCTTGTTGTATATCAAATTAAAGTCAATTTAATAAGCTAAACAATGAGACTATGCTGACTGTTCTAGCTAAAATAGAACTCAATCTATCAAGGAATTAACATTTTTCAGTTGACCAAAAAAAGGCAGTTTTCAATACTTTGAAAATTAATACTAAAAAAACGGAAACAGATAATTTTTTTTAAAAAAATTGTACCATTCAAGGAGTTGTTAGAGCTATTAGGATTCAAAATTTCAAAAAAAGCTAAGAGGGTCAGGTTGTAAACAGTACTTTTATTGGTTGAATTGACATGGAATGGCCCTAAGAGAAAATAAATAAATAAAGATTCATTCTTCTGTTGAAAGTAACCAAGGTTTGCTGTGATGGCAAGCGAGATAAGAAGCAAAAACTTGAAAACGAGTAGCCCTCCCGGAATAATTATTGCTTTCAATGAAAAGACTCCAAACAGGCTTATAGATGTATATTTGTTTAAATAATTCTATCGGCGTTACGTGGAGTTAACCAGAAAGAATGGAGGAAAGGAATTTCAATTTTATTTAGAAGGTTATTATTTCGGGTGAATTTAATTTAATTGAAATTTATTTTTAATTTGAATGTTTTTTGTTTATGATATTTTTTGGTTTGATTTAAATATTTATTCTATGATATTTGTATTTATAAATATTTATTCTATAAACAAATTTTTGGGTTTTTATTTATTTATTTGTAATGTGTATTTTTAGATATTATTTATGAGTTCAGTTGATATTAAAAATTTGAAGAGCTCATTGATCTGTTTGTGATTATCTGCTAATATCTTGTCAATTCTATCTGATAGGCGGGCTTTTCTTCTTAGTTTCTCATATATTTTACAATTTATTAACAGGTGATGAACGGTGATTACATTTTTCACAAAGTGGAGGGGCCATGAATGTGTTATTCTTGTATGGTCGATCCTAACACGAGTCGGACATTAATAAAGGGTTAGTTTGGTGACTTTGATGTATGGAACAGAATTATCGCAAAAAATGTTTGAATCTATAAAATGCACATGGCTTATTTTATTTATAAAGATATTTTTAACAGTTTGAATTACGTTTCATATTTTTCTTCCAACCTCCAAATTTCTTATTAAATGCTACTTCTAAACCAGTCAGAAAATGCTTCAACTCTTGTAAAGATTAAAGTTCTATTAAATAATAATAATAATAAAAAAAAAAAAAAATTTTCTTGTATTATTATTATTATTATTATTTTATTTTTATTTTTTTTATTTATTTATTTTTTAGTTAATCAGAGACAACAGAATCATTTTTATTACTTGTTTATATATTAGCCATTTTCTTATCTTTTAATATGACCACTTAGTTTTATATATTACTTTTTTTTTTTTTCACTTGATTTCATTTTTGATGTATCAACATACTTAAAAATTATGTATGGATATGATATATAGGCATACATTATAACCCATATGTATGCGCGAATATTTGCACACATCAGTGAAAAGTCACTCAAATTATTATCAAATTGTTCTGGTTGTTCTTGTCTTCGTTTTGTTCTATGTTTTGTTTTTTGTTTTTTTTTTTCTTTTTTCTTTTTTTTTTCTCTTTTTTTCTTGACTAGACAGAGATTTTTCTGATCATGGGCTTATCGCTAAAGTTGCGTAGCTCATAATGAATAAATAAATAAATAAATAATAAAAAGTGGAGTGTTTTAATGTATTTAATATAATAATCAATAATTTTGATGTTCGAAGCTATACTCTGAAGTTAAATGGGTATAGTCATTAGACATCTTTTGTTCTTTTGTAATGTTGAAGGCAGGGATGCTAGTAGTAGAACATTGGAGCAGCTTATTGTTTACAACTTTAGGTACTGAAATGTTCTTTCAACATTCATTAGTAAGACGTTTCATTGTCTTTAATTTTTCCTTCTATGAGATTTCTTTGTTCAACCATTTTTATCTTAATTTATTTCATTCCACCATCCCTTTTTTTATAATCTTCTAATTATTATAAAACATGGTGTTCAGAGGAATTTTTATGTATCAATATTAACTTAACACAAATGCTCATCCATTTTCAAAATATTTAAAAAAATAGGCCAACAATATTCTAGGTTATTCTAATGTTCTATACAAAAACGCCCGACTTGCAGGAACTGCGTCATCTTAGCGCGTCTCCATTCATATCCCTAGTGCCATTAGTAAAGAAATAGAAGCATCGATAGGTTTTGATCTTTCATGAAAAATATAAAATGAAATCTCAAAGATAAGTAAGATTTTAGGGGTCACATCTGAAAATTGATAGTGTCTTAAGCAGAAATTACTCCATCCGCTTTCTCAAGGTTCACTCTTGGACATACAATAATCAACATGTTTCTTATTTTCTTACTTTTTTTTTACAAAAATCCTCATTTAACTGTTAAATGCAATTAAAAAAACCAACAAATTGAAAAGTGACGTATACAGAGGCAAAACCCCGTTCAAAAGAACGAAACTAACAGTTTTGAAGTTTTAAGCACTTACTTCTCCAACTGATATCACCCTATCGAAAATTACTTCAAACCCTTATTTGTGGAAGATCTAGTAAGTTTTCGAGATATTTTATAAAATATATTGAGACCCGAAACTTTTCGTGTCTGTTAATTTTTTTTTTTTTTTTTTTTTTTTTTTTTTTTTTTTTTTTTTTTTTTTTTTAACGGCGCATCAACTGTTTGGCTATTAGCGCCGGGCTATCTATAGGTCGCCACCCTATTATAATGCCAACAGCACGTGGTCGGTCACCCATTCAGGTACTGACCACGCCCGACGTTGCTTAACTTCGGTGATCTACGGGAACCGGTGCATACAACGTGGCTACGGCCGTTGGCTTGTGTCTGTTAATATTTTTGTTTTCTTCAAATAGTTCCTTAACTCCAAATTTAACCAAAATTTAAATATCTTAGTTTAGATGAATTTCAAACACGGAGAAAATATTTCAGTTGAACACAACAATTCTAAATACTCAAACCCAAAATTAGTTGAAAAACTATTTGTATCCACTTTTCTTGAAAACAAAGTGCAGATATCACCTTGAAAATGGATCCATTCGTTTTACTACGTTAAAGAACCTATAAAATGAGTATCTGCAAGCATATGAACTCGACAACGTAAGTTTTACGGGGTTTTTCACGCGAATTACACTCCAAAAGCCATGTTCCGGTGGACGGATTCTGCTCGTTAACGAACTTTTAAATTTCAAATTAGACGAAAGATTATTAGAAAAACGAATGAAACCATTTTTAAGGCAATATCTGTCACAGTTTTTGAGAAGTGGAAAGAATATTTTTGTAACTCATTTCCGAGTTGGCTGCATAAAATGAATCGTGGAATTCAATTGAAATATTTTCTAAATGTTTGAAATTCATCTAAGTTGAGATGTTCAAATTTTGAGTTAAGGAAGAATTCACGAGAAAAAAAAATATGTATTAATGGCAAGTGGAATCTTCGTGTATTTTCGTACATATTCGAAAACGGTTGAGAAATCGTGGTAACTGGAAGGTGGCCATTCGAAAGCTTACTGAATTCTCTACAAAAAAGGTCCTGAAGTAATTTTCGATGGGTTGATGTCAATCAGAGCAATAAGTGCTTAAATCTTCGAAAGTGTTAGTTTTGTTTTTTTGAACAGGTTTTTGTCTGCTAAACCTTTTCAGTTCCTAATATGTTCTATAGATACTAAATAACTTATGCATTTTACATAAATAACACTTTTTCTCCTCACTTAAATTAATGTTTGTCTTTATTTTTTCTAATAGGTATCTTGAGATGTAAGAACCAACCATAAATCAGTTGTGAAAATCAATTTTAATCGAACCAATTCGGCAAACGTATTTGTATAAGAACTAGGCCAAATAACTTAAAAGTTGACATTTAAAAATCCAATTACTTTATAACCCTGGTGAATTTTTATTCTTTAAGTAGTTTTAATCTTTTAATGTGTTTGCTCGATTAAATATTGTAACTGCACTTCGCCCAATATGGCAGCCTAACCTTCCTTTATACGTGTCAAGCCATTTAGTAAGTGTGTCAAGCGTTGGAAGTTTACTGACAAAGCGGGCACAATGCGTATAATTTATATTCAATTCGTGATTTTTACATATTCGTCAAGAATATAAAAAATTAAATATCACGCATTGAATGTATATTTGTTGTCAGAGACACGAAGACTCTAGAATGACTAGGTGTTCAAAAATATTAAACAATGGTAGCAGAATTCAAAATTTCCAAATATTATTAAATTTTAACGTCCATTTATTATTAACTACGAATTTTAGGACGGGTTATCTACAGGTTACCACTCTTTTCTAGCCAGGATAAGGCTGATACCTCTTCTTTTTTCTAAAGAAAAGCCACCACCCCGAACTAGAGAACTGCACGGATACGTAAAAGTCCGTTACGCAGGAGCTGCATAACTAAGCACTTTCCTCAGAATTTTTGTAGTGTAGACTACATTACTGAATAACCTAAATAAATAAAATAAAATCGTGAATAGTTCTGCTCATTTACATATGTTATGAGAACTGTTCAATTATTAATTTTGTAAATAATTTGCTTCCAGAGATATGTTAATACATGATACTTTACTATTTAATAAATACACAAAAACTTCATTTTCCGTCTTTTGATCTGACGCAGGAACAGGATAAAGTCCCCCTAATGGGAGGTAGCGCTCCTCGTGGCGCCTTTAGGAACCTACCTCTGGCCGGCTAATTCTAATAAAACAGAGTTTAAAGTAAACCCCCCTTTCCAATTGACCGATTTACTTCATTTTTGCAACACTTCTTTCTCATGAGATACCCATGACGTATACCGCGTTTCGTTACAATACAGCAGAAATTACGACCGACATGAGTATATTAGTACTTTAAGTCCGGAGTAACCCCCCCCCCTCCAAATAACCCGATTTAGTTTATTTTTACAACCCATTTTTCTCTGTTGACTACCACCACGAATACCGAGTTGCGTTGAAATGTTACATAAATTACGGCTGGTAGTGGCAAATTGGTAATGTGGGTCCGGAGTAAACCCCGCCTCCGAATAAACCGATTTAGTTTATTTTTACAACGTATGTCTCTCTTTAGATCAACATAACGAATACCGAGTTTCGTTGAAATATAACAAAAACTACGGCTGGCATGGTCAAATTAGTGTTTTGGGTCCGGGGTAAACCCCCCCCCCCCCCTCCCTGTGGACCGATTTTGGTGGTTAACGAACTCGTTCGATCGTTTGCTAATTGAACGCTATATACCACGTTTCGTGAGGAAAAAACAAAAACTCTGGCCGCTATCGTGTTAACAGACATATATATATATATATATATATATATATATATATATATATATATATATAAATTTCAACGGGGGTCATTTTCGGTGTCTACTAGGTAGGATCGATGGAGATTTGAAGAAATTTTTCAAAAATTCCGTCATGAGTGCAACCTCAATAGCTACTTTCCTTCGGAGGAAAGTGCTAAAAAGTAATCGGATAAATAATCGCTGAGTATAAACTGGACGATGCGAGAACATATTCGGCATCGTTTCATTTGGCATCGCCGATTACTTTTCACAACGATTACGAGCAATACTCGTGAGTACTGCATCGTAAAGTATCGTCGACTTCTCGACATGTCCATATAGGTGACACGAAAAGCAACTCGCAGGAACTGAGTCATCTTAGCGCGGTTCCGTGCATATCTCTAGTGCTATTAGTAAAGGAACAGTAGCAGTTATTGGTGGGGTTCTTTTCTGAAAAATATAAAATAAAATCTCGAAGAGAAAAGAGATTTAAGGCGCCACAACAGGAAACTGAAAGTATCAATTTCCCCCACCTTCTCAACGTTCGCTCTTGGAAACCATATAAAAACGTTTCACATTTTATTACCTTTTTTCAGTCAAATACTCGTTTTACTGTAATACAAATGCAATTGAGTAGGTGAGATGCAAAACTCGTTCGTTCCAAAGGAAGATATTTTTCAGGAAGCTCAAAAAACACTAAACCACGTCTTATAGAGTGGACAGATTAATTTTTTTTTTTTTTTTTTTTTTTTTTTTTTTTTTTTGCCTTCGAAGGCTACGTCCTTATGTTTACAGATTTTTGTTAGAATTCAACATATGTTGAAATATCATTGAAATATATTTTAGAATCTAATGCTATCTCAATTTTTCGAAAAATGGAACGGACGAGTTTTGCATCTCACCTGTTCAATTACAATAAGCAACAACTAGTTAAAACGTCCGATAAACAGATACAAAAATCCGTTCAAAAGAGCAAACCTAACAACTGCGAATTTTCAAGTCCTTATTTCTCCTATTGACATCACCCCTTCAAAAATTACATCGGAATACATTTTGTGCGATTTATACGTCCAGTACTCACTATATTTACATAATGGAGTATATTTTGGACAATAAATTGACTGGAAATGGTGAGAAATTGAACGGTTCATTGGTCGACGATTGTTGCCAGATATCACGATGAACACTAAAACTGTTTTCACATTTGAAGGAAAATACATAAAATAGAAAAGTTACATATATTATTGAAGCGAATGAAATGTCCTACAACCCTATAGCTGACATTTATTTTTTGGGTTCATCGTTGAAGAGATATCCGGTCGAGAATGAAAAAAATGTTGTTTTTTCCCTAAAATGACAGATTTTCAAGAGCGGATATTTCGAAAACTAAAGATATCTCGAAAAACTTTATGGAATAGAACATGTAGGAAATTTAATAAGCTTTCATTTGTTATAGAATGGTCATGTCGCTAGGACGGAGGGTTCCCGAGATATTAGTGATAACCCGAAAAATTGGACCTTCTAAACCCCCCCCCCTCCCTCCGGCACAAAGGCTACGGGTGGGGACTTTTGATATGTTGACCCCCTAACTAGCCGAAACAAAGTTATGAAGTCAAAAATTGTATTCCAAACATTTCCACCTATATTTTAGCGGGGTCCTCCCTCCCCCATTGGGAGGAACCCCGCTTATAAGGTTGATACAATGAAACAATCCGGAAGTGCCGACAAGAAAATTTCGCGTTTCAGAACCCCTAGAGACCAAAAATAACGGTGGTTCAAATTTGTATATGTGTATATATATATATATATATATATATATATATATATATATATATATATATTTGTCTGTTCGCTCATTTCTGGCTTCCCTGGTGGTCCGATTTTGATGAAATTTGGTACAAAAATCTGTCGTCCAATTTGAAAGGTCAAGTTCGTTAACCAGCAAAATCCGCCCACTGGAAGATGGCGTTTGGGGCGAAATTCGCGCAAAAAAAAATCGTACGCCCATGTACAGAAGGATCAAGAAGTACACAAGATTGAGTAGAATACCCTGCCTAATATAGCCTATATAGAATAATATGCCGAATAAAACCTATCTAGTAAATACACAAGGACAAATAAAAGTCTTGACGAATAAGAAGTCAAGAAAAAAAACTTTATTTAACAAAATAAAACAAAGTTTAGTTGCCCAACTACAATAGAATAATATACCTAATTAAGTCTATGGAGTAGACACAAATGGACCAAAAACAAGTCTTGTGGAATATTGTTTTTTTTTTCTAATTAAATACTTTTTATCAATATTTAGTATATAACCTTTGTTGAAAACTATTGATTGCTAATTGATGAATCGGTTTACAACTAAGTAGTCTTTATGACTATTTAGTATATAACCTATGTTTGGATCTGTGTTTTTGGGGTGCACTCCGCCTAGGCTTTGTATTTGTGTCGGCAGATACCTGGGGTATATTTACAGCTCTTGAAGATTAACTCTTAGCAGGTAAATTTCCTGCGGCCCCTTTGTTTCTACGGGCATTGAACCGCCATATTCGCTCATAGTATCTAACCGTTGTGAAGTTTGTTTTTTGGATTTAGGACTTAATATACATATGTAGACTAAATCATAGCAAGAAGTAATCCTCCGTCGTCGGTTCTTAACTATGTAGACTCGCTAATGTTATCCAATCTTAGATACATCGTATTTAAAATCCACAGCAAAAACACGACATTTCATCAGAATCCCCTGCTGAATAAAACTTATATAGAATAATATGCAAAATAAAGCCTATCTAGTGGATAAAAATAGAGGAAAAAAGCCGTTCGTGGTGGTAGAAAATCTTAAAAGTATTTCGCTCAGAAATCTCCGAAATATTGTCACTAATTTTACGTATCCTGTTTTAAAGCCAAATAGATTTATATTCTATAATCAATAAGAAAAACCTACTAACAATAAAAAACTATGGGTAACAGATGAAAATAGGGAATACCAAGAATAATTCTAAAGAAAGAAATCAACACCAGTACTGTAATCTAGATATTTATACGGCATCTTCGAATTCTAACAAACAAAATATTGATTCTAATTATACGTATCCTGTTTTATTGACAAATACATTTGACTACTATAAGCAATTAAAAACAGTAGGGAATATGCCAAAGAACTCGGAGTAGGAGCCTCGACAGTTTCAAGACATTTGAAGGAAATCGACAAATCCAAAACTGACATTTCATACGGTACAGCCTGATATATTTTTAACAATGAATTGTTTTTCTTATTTTAATTAATCTGTTTTATTGTCAAATACATTATCCAACTTTAAGCAATTAAAAAATAACAAGGAATAAAAACAAACAAAAAGAACCGTTCCAATAAACGAAATCAATTACTTCAAAGTTTAAGCACTTATTTCTCCGATTGACATAGCCTAATCAAAAATTGTTTCAGATTTTTTTTTTGTAGAACATTTAGTAAGCTTTCGCATGGTAACCCTCCGTTTACCAATATTCCTAACCGTCTTCGAGATATTAGGGAATGTATACAAAGTTCCCAAAACATTTCATGTCTGTTAATAAAATATTTTATTCTAATCCTTCCTTAGCTCCAAACGTAACCAAAATTTTAACATATTAGTGTTGATGAAATTCAAACATGCAGAAAATGTTTCAACTGAATCCCATAATTTTAAGTATCAAAATCAAAGACAAAAAGAACAGTTCGAATAAGCGGACGACAGATTTTTGTACCAAATTTCATCAAAATCGGACCATCAGGGAAGCCAGAAATGAGCGAACAGACAAATATATATATATATATATATATATATATATATATATATATATAAATATATACATATACATATATATATATATATATATATATATATATATATATATATATATATACATACATACATACAAATTTGAACCTGCTAAGAGTTAATCTTCAAGAGCTGTAAATATACCCCAGGTATCTGCCGACACAAATACAAAGCCTAGGCGGAGTGCACCCCAAAAACACAGATCCAAACATAGGTTATATACTAAATAGTCATAAAGACTACTTAGTTGTAAACCGATTCATCAATTAGCAATCAATAGTTTTCAACAAAGGTTATATACTAAATATTGATAAAAAGTATTTAATTAGAAAAAAAACAATATTCCACAAGACTTGTTTTTGGTCCATTTGTGTCTACTCCATAGACTTAATTAGGTATATTATTCTATTGTAGTTGGGCAACTAAACTTTGTTTTATTTTGTTAAATAAAGTTTTTTTTCTTGACTTCTTATTCGTCAAGACTTTTATTTGTCCTTGTGTATTTACTAGATAGGTTTTATTCGGCATATTATTCTATATAGGCTATATTAGGCAGGGTATTCTACTCAATCTTGTGTACTTCTTGATCCTTCTGTACATGGGCGTACGATTTTTTTTTTGCGCGAATTTCGCCCCAAACGCCATCTTCCAGTGGGCGGATTTTGCTGGTTAACGAACTTGACCTTTCAAATTGGACGACAGATTTTTGTACCAAATTTCATCAAAATCGGACCACCAGGGAAGCCAGAAATGAGCGAACAGACAAATATATATATATATATATATATATATATATATATATAAATAAATATATACATATATATATATATATATATATATATATATATATATATATATATATATATATATATATATATACATATACAAATTTGAACCACCGTTATTTTTGGTCTCTAGGGGTTCTGAAACGCGAAATTTTCTTGTCGGCACTTCCGCATTGTTTCATTGTATCAACCTTATAAGCGGGGTTCCTCCCAATGGGGGAGGGAGGAACCGCGCTAAAATATAGGTGGAAATGTTTGGAATACAATTTTTGACTTCATAACTTTGTTTCGGCTAGTTAGGGGGTCAACATATCAAAAGTCCCCACCCGTAGCCTTTGTGCCGGAGGGAGGGGGGGGGGTTTAGAAGGTCCCATTTTTCGGGGCTTTTCTATTTTATGTATTTTCCTTCAAATGTGAAAACAGTTTTAGTGTTCATCGTGATATCTGGCAACAATTGTCGACCAATGAACCGTTCAATTTCTCACCATTTCCAGTCAATTTATTGTCCAAAATATACTCCATTATGTAAATGTAGTGAGTACTGGACGTGTAAATCGCACAAAATGTATTCCGATGTAATTTTTGAAGGGGTGATGTCAATAGGAGAAATAAGGACTTGAAAATTCGCAGTTGTTAGTTTTGCTCTTTTGAACGGATTTTTGTATCTGTTTATCGGACGTTTTAACTAGTTGTTGCTTATTGTAATTGAACAGGTGAGATGCAAAACTCGTCCGTTCCATTTTTCGAAATAGAAATAGAATTGAAATAGCATTAGATTCTAAAATATATTTCAATGATATTTCAACATATGTTGAATTCTAACAAAAATCTGTAAACATAAGGACGTAGCCTTCGAAGGCAAAAAAAAAAAAAAAAAAAAAAAAAAAATTAATCTGTCCACTCTATAAGACGTGGTTTAGTGTTTTTTGAGCTTCCTGAAAAATATCTTCCTGTGGAACGAACGAGTTTTGCATCTCACCTACTCAATTGCATTTGTATTACAGTAAAACGAGTATTTGACTGAAAAAAGGTAATAAAATGTGAAACGTTTTTATATGGTTTCCAAGAGCGAACGTTGAGAAGGTGGGGGAAATCCTATTGATACTTTCAGTTTCCTGTTGTGGCGCCTTAAATCTCTTTTCTCTTCGAGATTTTATTTTATATTTTTCAGAAAAGAACCCCACCAATAACAACAACAATAACAAAAATTCTGAGGAAAGTGCTTAGTTATGCAGCTCCTGCGTGACGGACTTTTACGTATCCGTGCAGTTCTCTAGTTCGGGGTGGTGGCTTTTCTTTAGAAAAAAGAAGAGGTATCAGCCTTATCCTGGCTAGAAAAGAGTGGTAACCTGTAGATAACCCGTCCTAAAATTCGTAGTTAATAATAAATGGACGTTAAAATTTAATAATATTTGGAAATTTTGAATTCTGCTACCATTGTTTAATATTTTTGAACACCTAGTCATTCTAGAGTCTTCGTGTCTCCATTTTTAAAATTAATGTAACTAGCCACTTTAACATTTCATCCCTGCCATGTCAAACTAACGAATATGCAAATCGGAGCAAAATAGGAACGAACATATTTTATCCATTGATGAAATAATATATTAAAAAATGGGCTTATTCGATACTTTTTAAGGCAATAAAGGCTAATCTATAAAGGTGTTAGAGTCGCAACATTTTGCGAGAAACCGTACGCGCGAGATCCAAGAGCAAAGTCCGGAATCATCGGAAAACGAGATTTTGCATATTCAATAGTTTGAACTGGCAGGGACGATATGATGTACATTTTATACAGTTTTATTAATTGTTTTAAATGTATGTAAACTTGAGAGTTTATAGGTATCACGGTAATCCGTTTAAGTTACAAATAATATTAAGCTAAAACTTAGGGCTTTCTGTTTTTAAGTGAAATCATTTTCTTTTTAATGGGCACGAAATTTACACTTCAAGTCACGAAAATGTCACGAAATTGGCTTTCATTAAAGTAGTAGACACCCTGATATATATATATATATATATATATATATATATATATATATATATATATATATATTGTATGTATACATAAATGTTGCGTGTATTGATTTCCATGCGTTACTTGTAAATTTTATTACGAAATACAGAGCAGAAACAGTGGCTAAATGAGAATAAAACATGTAGATTGCAATGAAGCAGTATATCATCATTATCATTGAGGTCACATTGGAATTCACAGGACCGGGAATTCATGGCTCGCCATTGCGGAGTGATGGTTGGGTCGATAGGTATGTATGGGGCAATGGTTAGCTGTACGTGGTAAATTGCTGTTAAATTGGCTACCACTATTATCTCCAGCCACTATATATCATACAGGCCGGTGCTCTAGTGCCCTCCATCGCGCTCTGCTGTATGGGCTGGTCCCTGATAATTAATTTGGTTAGAGGTCCCTAGACTATGGGACAATTGTTTCTAATAACTGGGAAGGAGAATTACATATGAGATTAAATATACTCTATTATTATCTTTTATTAGAAAATAAGTAAAGTTTTTTTTTTTTTTTATTTAGCGAGAATTAGTGGCTTCATACGGAAATGGATGTTATCTCTCGTTAAACCTGTCTGAGCAGATAAGGTGGAACCACACTTTACTGTGGTTGGTTGACTGACTAAATTGGGCTTTAGAGCAAACAACTTCTTAGTTCTATATTATTAAGTAAACGTACTGCAGGCTGTTTGTGCAGATGGCGATATTGGTTTGTGTTTGCTGTAGGTTTTAGTATAGAGCTATTCCTATGACAAAGAGTTCAGGAGAGTAAATGGTAATTTAGGTTGTGCTCCATTAAATGTGGAGTCATCTATTTTGAACCCATCAGTGAATATTACTCCGGCACCTTTTATTTTCATAAGTAGAAGGAAAAGGGGGTTTCTGGCGCACTTCCAAAATACCCCATTTTCCCCGAAAAATCCGATCGCTGGGTTTTTGATGATTTTAATACAAAGTGAGTTAAAGTAAGTTAAAGTATGTTACTTTAACTTACTTTAACTCACTTTATATTAAAATCATCAAAAACCCAGCGATCGGATTTTTCGAGGAAAATGGTGTATTTTGGAATTGCGCCAGAAACCCCCTTTTCCTTCTACTTTCATAAAATTTCTTTAAATTTTTATTTTGCTTCGTGTACTGACAGGTTTCCTTCAGCTTTTGTGATAATTTTTGAGAGGTCTATAATTATTTGAAGTTGTGTTACGGTCCGTGTTGGGAGATTTTAGGGGATGGTAGGCTCCTATTGTGTTCATTCATATTCTTATAGGCTTAACGGATAATGCTTTCGTTTCAAATTTCCGGCTGTATCTTCTGCTGAACACATATGGAAAAACCGGAGACGTTGGCTGTACTACTAGATTTGATATGAACCGGCCAGCGAGCTGTTGTCTTCTGAAGTGTATAGGGGGTATTCCTGCATCATTAAGAGCTTGAGCGGGAAGCTCTTGTTGATATTTTGATTCCTGCGTGGGAGATTCAGGGAGATTAAAGATGAAGTGTGTAAGTGGGCTAGTTCGGAGCGGGATAATAGGAGGGAAACAGTAATCCTCTCAAGATTACGGATAGGCCACACTAGACTGACGCACGGCTATCTCATGGAGAGGGTGGAGGAGCCTCCGGAGTGCGAGGTTTGCGGCGTGCCCCTCACTGTAAAGCATATCCTGACGGAATGTATCGCATATGAAGATGAGCGAGTTCGACTGAGTCTCCCGATACATCTTAGAGAGCTGCAAGGAAATAATTCAGTTCATCTGTCTAATATTTTTTCTTTCCTTGATAAAACCAATTTAAAAAACAAAATTTAGCGCTGGCTTTAGCGATTCTTCATTGTAAATTAAAATCTTTTCCAATTATCACCTATTATAAGCAGTATTGGCCTCTAGAATATATTTCGACAAAAATTTCATCTAAACTCATTTATCAGCAAACGAAAAACATATTAGTCCCTTTTAAAAAATGTATAACTATCATTAATTGATATAATTTAAATTATTAAGACGTTTACTAACTAAAATTTCGTTACAATTACTTTTTTTACCGTTGGTGGCGTTCGGAACGGAGGTGGGGCGCGTGGGTCGGCGGGAGCGATGGGCTTGGTTAGGGTTGAGGACAAGCCCCCCCCATGCGGTCTGTGAAGGTTTGGTTGCCCTGGCACCAGCAAGCACACCTTCTATCATAGACCTGGCAGCCAGTCACCAGATGCGGGCCACTAAGGTAGAACTGGCACGGGGGACTCTACTCGACCTTGGCTGGGTCCACCTCCCGCTGGCCGTCGGGCTCTGTCTCTGCTTTCGATGCTACCAACGGACCGCCCAAGAGGCATAAATGACCCAATAGTGGTTGAATGGCCTTTAAACACCAAGGAAAAAAAAAAAAAAAAAAAAAAAGATTCCTGCGTGGTGAATGGCGTCTAGTTTGCTCTAGTCTTCCTGGTCCGTATATTATTGACTATAGATAGTCAATAGAGATATTCGGTTGGCTTCCCATGTTTTACTTGCTAATCATTTGATGAGTTTAAATTTCTTCTCTGACCTCTTTTTTTATTTATTATTATTTTTATTTTATCTTTTTAAATCCGTTACCTTTGTCCCATTTTAATTTTGTGGGTAGAGTTATTATCTTGTTTGTGAAAAGATGTTACTCTATGTGCTGTGAATGTTTGATTCTCAGACTTTTTTTTTAACCCATTAGGTGGCAGCGTCCTATTTATAGGACAGTTACTATTCATGTCCTGACAGAATTAGGAGTTGCAGGGAAACTTCCCTCTGCCCTCAAATCATATCAGGACATGTCAGTCTAAGAGTTCCAAGTGTTTAAACCCTCACTCTTTCAGTATCCTCCAAGCTGTGGGATAATAAAGTAGTGTTTTACAACTGCTCCCTAACTCCTTATTTCCATTGTCTCTTATTCCTACTAAAAAATTGCTAAGTAACTTTTTCTTTCATTTCCTGAATTAGAACTGTTGAAAATATTATTCTAAGTTATAGTTTATTGAAAATATATTTTCATCTAATTTGTTTTTGCAATTGAATCGACTGTCCTATAAATAGGACGCTGCAACTATGAGTATATTTTTCCTATCTGTAGAATACATCTATTCCTTCAGTTTTCAATACAATTGAGGATACTGTGGTCTACTTATTTTCGGAAAAAATAAAAGCTGATATATTAGCATTACCACCAGATGTCTTGGAAGACGCGGACCATCAGGAAATAGACGATGGAGAACTGGGACCACCATTTGTCTGTGATATTCCTGGCAATATTGAACTAAATCTTCCGGATGACCAACCACAAGGTAACATAGATCGTATAAGTCTCAGCTCATCAAGCTCCGAAGAAGAGAAACGTATAAATAATCTCCCCACTAAAAAAATAAGGTATTCAATAAAAAAATTAAATGTTTTCCCCAAAACAAAACATTGGAAGGAAACCTATCTCGGAAGAAATATGATGTTATCTATAACTTTAGTGGAATAGGAGACAAGGCCAAAAGAAAAGAAAGGCCTAAAGGACATTCGCAGGATGATTGCGCTGACACATTTGATGCTCGGAGCAAATGGACTTAAGAGTTTTGGAAGACCACCAGCTTCAAGAAGTTCCAGAGCCAAAGTGTTGGGGAGTTTGAGGCTAGACGGACAGGACCAACTCATTCAGAAGAGAGGAAAGCAACAGAGATGTCATGTTCCTAATTGTAATGGAAAACCTTTGACATTTTGCACAAAATGCAATATAACACGAAATGTTTTCCAAAATTTCAATCATAAAAAAATGTTTACAACCCTAGAACATATGTATTTTATTTGAATATATGTATTAATATGTTCAGCCATTCCATTTTATGTAAAAATATGTAACAAATAAATAACATATTTGTTATGTATTATATTTCAGTAATGGTACCATAACTTATCCCAAATGGAGCAGCGTCCTATATATAGGACAGCTAATATTTCAGAAAGTAATTGTTGGAATTGATTTATATTTTGTGCAGATGCTATTCTAAGGTATATAAACACTCTGTTAAATTGTTATTGAAAAATTCCAAAAAATAAAAATTGGCTACATAATGGGTTAATGTGTTGTCAACCACTATGAGGTCATTAAACACAGGATTATAAGTGTATATTTGTATAAAATAATTTTATCGGTTTCGCGCGAAGTTAACAAAAAGATATGGGGGGAAAGAAGTTAATAATTTTATTTTGAAAGTTTTTATTTTTTATTTTTTTGTTATTATTTTTTTTCGCTATGATATTTGGTGATTTGATTTAAATATTTATTATATGATATTTACTAAGGCTTTCATTATTTAGAGTTTTATATATGCAAATATACATACACACACACACACACGCACGCATACACACCTATATCTTAATTATTTATATATTTTTAGATATTATTTATTAATTCAGTTGACGTTAAACATTGGAACAGCTTATCAATCTGGTTGGGACGATCCGGCTTCTCTTCTTTGTTTATCATAGTTTTTGCAATTTATTAACAGGTGGTGAACGGTGGTTATTTGATTACATTTTTCACAAAGTGGAGGAGCACCTCCCGTCATTAGAAATGAATGGATAATTCTTGTATGGCCAATCCTAAGGCGAGTCAGTATGCGCTCTTTTTTTATAGTTGGTCGAATTGATGTTTGCCAAGGTGTTAGTTGTTTTTTTATGATTCGTAATTTATTCTCAGTTACAGTGTCCCAGGTTCGTTGCCATTTTTTTTATAATTTTATGCTTAACATAGCTTAGAACGTCACCTTGAGGTATCCTGTGGTATTCAGTTCCTTCTACAATTGCCTTTTTAGCCATCTCATCTACTGCTTCATTGCCCGGTATGCCGCAATGACTGGGAATCCAAACAAATATTACATTTTGATTTTGACGGTTTAGCTGCTCAAGTGATTGAATAATCTCTATTATCAGTGGATTTCTGGTAAATGGATTATTCATAGCTATTAGTGATGATAGTGAGCAGAGTTGGGCAAACGTTAGCGCGCGCTAATATCTAATACCTTCCCACTAATTTAGCGGAACTGATAAGAGCCTGCGCTAACGATTAGCGCATAGCGACGGCAGTGCGCTAATCGCTAATTCACCTATAATGTTTAAATATCTTTTTAGCTAACTAGGAGGAATATTGAAGGTGGAATAAAAAAAGGATATTGGCAGTGTTATTACAAAGGATATTGAAGGTCGTATTTGTAAGTATGTAGGAGGTGGTATTAGGAAGGATATACAAGGTGGTATTAGGAAGGATGTCCAATATCCTTCCTAATACCACCTTCTATATCCTTCCTAATACCACCTCCAATATCCTTCCAAATACCGCCTTTAATATCCTTTCTAATACCAGCTTCTATACCCTTCCTAATACCACCTTCTGTATCCTTCCTAATGCCACCTTGTATATCCTTCCTAAAATGACCTTCTAACGCGTTCACTGCCCACGCCCCGGGAGCCAGAGCGAGCTATACCTTCGCCGGGTGCCCTCGCCCCGGCTCCCGGGGCGTCCTCCTACCTCCCGTTTTAGCGCGGTTCCTCCCTCCCCCATAGGGAGGAACCCCGCTTATAAGGTTGATACAATGAAACAATCCGGAAGTGCCGACAAGAAAATTTCGCGTTTCAGAATCCCTAGAGACCGAAAATAACGGTGGTTCAAATTTGTATATATATATATATATATGTATATATTTATATATTTATATATATATATATATATATATATATATATATATATATATATATATATTTGTCTGTTCGCTCTCTAGCTCGAAGACGAATGGTCCGATTTTGATGAAATTTGGTACAAAAATCAGTCGTCCAATATGAAAGGTCAAGTTCGTTAACCAGCAAAATCCGCCCACTGGAAGATGGAGTTTGGGGCGAAATTCGCGCAGAAAAAATCGTAACGCTTACGTTTTTGAGTTCATAAGCTTGTAAGTACTCTTTTGTAGGCTTCTTGGGCTAGGAAAACGAATGAAACCATTTTCAAGGCGATAGCTTTAACCGTTTTCGAGAAAAATGGAAAAATAGTTTTTGAATACCGTTTTTGGTTGGGTACTTAGAATCATGGGATTCAGTTGAAACATTTTCTGCATGTTCTACTTTCATTAAAACTAATATGTTGAAATTTTGGTTACGTTTGGAGTTAAGGAAGGGTTAGAATAAAATATTTTATTAACAGACATAAAAAGTTTTGGTAACTTTGTATATTTTCCTTAATATCTCGAAAAAGGTTAAGACTTTGGTAAACGAAAGAATACCATTAGAAAGCTTACTAAATGCTCTACAAAAAAGGTTCTGATGAAAGTTTTGATTAGGCGATGTCAATCGGAGAAATAAGTGCTTAAAACATTAAAGTAATTGATTTTGCTTATTCGAACTGTTCTTTTTGTCTGTTTTTATTCCTTGTTATTTTTTAATTGCTTATAGTTGGATAATGTATTTTACAATAAAACAGATTAGGCAAAATAAGAAAAACAATTCATTGTTAGAAATATAGCTTGCCAAGAGAAAAAGATTCGTTGACGTCTTTTGAATATTTTCAATTGCCTTTATGCTGTTGGTTTTTTTATTTTTTAATTGATTTTATCTGTAGAATTATTACTATAGTAAAAGAACACAGGAATGTGTGAAAATATTTGATATTTTCCAATTCATTGAAACGTATGAAATGAAGTATCGGTAGAAGAGGATTCTAGGGTCTTGCGGACCTGACCCCAGGTATAGCCAGCCATAAAACCCTTTGAACAAAGGCCGAGGAAAATATTATCTGTTTCTATTCTATGCTTTTCAAATGAGAATAGGGATAGAACAGGAACCGGGGTCTCCAGTGGTCTAATGGCTAGCGCCTTGGATTCATAAGCGGGAGATGGTGGGTTCGATTCCCAACCTCCGGCAGGAATTTTATCATCCCACGGCTCGCTGGTGAAATTCCTCGCTACACCCTGGATGTCGGCGATAATGACCTAGATGTAGATGTGCCGTAAAAAAAAAAAAAAAAAAAAAAAACTGGAACCGCGCTAAGATGACGCAGTTCCTGCGAGTCGGACTTTTTTTATTGCTCTAGCACAGGCTGGACATCTCACAGAAGGGTTTAGATTGTTTCTATGCATTGGTAAGTCAACAAGTCTTGTAAAAATATCATTGGTTCCTGAAGAAATTACTTTTTTACGAATATTTCTTCAATATTTACGTGAGTATCCAATAACAATAAATTAAATGTGTAAAACTTTTTTATAATTATTCAGTAGAGTTAATTATTGTGAAACATTGTTCTTTAGATCCTAGAATGTCTGGACGTAGTGGAAAAAAACAACAGCGGTCATGGATTTTATTTAAGGTTGTCATTTTTTATAATATTTACGTAAGAAGAAATTCTCTTCATAACAGTTATAATAGATCCCATTGCTTTAATACTGGTTTAATTAAATGAATAATTATTCGTTTTAATGTCTTCTTTATAATATATTTCTCAGTTTACTAAAAATCGATTTACGGAAAGTGAAGCAACGTTGACTAGTCGGCCGAAAAGTGTCTCCTACTTTCGGGCCGACAAGTCAACGTAGCGCAACAGAAAGTCGTATCTCTTCTCCTGTTTCTTCAGATACGAAATTATGAGTATTTATGTCATTAAATTATAAAAATGGAAGAAAGAATTTAGAAAAATACTAAGAAAATATTCTGATACGATTTTCGGGCATCACCCTAAACACGAAAAGTTCAGAAAAAGGTATTTTACTTTTTTTTTATTGAATGTTCAGTATTCATTTCAAATATTTTTAGAGTAATGAAAACCGCTTTATTTTCAGGAAATCCATGACATAATTTTCAATGCCTCTGATGACGATTTAGAAATCGATTCGTAAATTAGAAATCGAAAAAATTGATATTGCAATTTCGTAACTATAAGTAAGAATTGTTAGTATAAGTATAGGAATCAATAATTAGAATAGTATGTTAGTTAGTAAGATATTAGGAGCAGAAGGTAGATAATGAATAATAGTTATAGGTTTTATTAATAAATTAGGAAAATGGAAAATAAATAAAATGAAATAATAATGCAAAATAAATTACACCTACATCTCGTGTTTATTTATACAATAAAAGCATATTATATTAACTTGGGCATAAGTATAATATCACTTTATTGGCATTTGTACAATAGATTTCCCAACAAAGACAATGATACGAACAATTTCAGGTAACTGTGTGAGACTCGAGTTGGTGTCCACGCCCCGGCTACGGGGGTGAGACTTCGCACGGTGCCCACGCCCCGGCTACCGGGGCGTGCTTCAAACCGGATGTTAGCGTCATTAGAAATGCATTTTAACTCATTATTATGCTTTATACTATTAGCTATTTATTAATAAAAATAAGAAAAAAAGTAGTTGGCTCCTGAGGAAGTTTTAAAATTTTGATGGGCAGTGAATGTGCTATATCCTTCCTAATACCACCTCCTATATACTTCTAAATACGTCCTTCAATATCCTTTGTAATAACACTTCCAATATCCTTATAGCCTTAGTTAGCTACAAAGATATTTAAACATTAGAGGTGAATTAGCGATTAGCGCACTGCCGTCGCTATGCGCTAACCGTTAGCGCAGGCTCTTATCAGTACCGCTAAATTAGCGGGAAGGTATTAGATATTAGCGCGCGCTAACGTTTGCCCAACTCTGATAGTGAGTGTGTGTATATAGTAATATTGCCATTGATTCTCAGACTTGTTACAACAACTTTGTCACGTCAAGTTCTTTGTTCTCTTGACGAATATGGTTTGATTGTATATTAATCTTTTTATTTTCTTTAGATGGAATTCTTCGGTCCAGTACCACGTTGCATTAATTTATAATAATACTTAAAATATCCGGGTTTAGTTTGCATTTTATATTGCTGTTTTCCACTCTCTCTTTGTTTTATTTTCTAACGAGCTTTAGTTTTTATTTCATTCTGCTGTGCTTTTTCGTATAAGGGTTTGATGAAATTTTAACCATTACATTTGGAACATAACATTCTTTTCTCGATTTTATTTATTTTGAAGATTCTAGTAGAGGGTGACTCTTCAAGGATCAAATAATTCAGTAACTTTTTTTTTATATGTATTTTATTCTGGATCACAATTTTCAAGAAAAGAGACGATATTGTTATACACGCGACACATATATTATGGAGAGGACTTTGTGGTATAGGCCATGCCATGAATTTAGGGTATTTAGAATTAATTGTATAGTTGAGTACCCGCATGAACGCGTTCTATTAACTGATATCGTAATTATATTATAAATTACGATCTTATCAAGAAAATCGTGACACGGATCTCGCATGTGACCGAGTCGACAACCGTTAAGTATCCTCGAAACAAGAATTCTTAATTCCTCTGGTAAATGAGCCTACTTAAAGAGAAAAATGATCAGTTTAGCGAAAATGTTTTTATACAGAGACTAATAATAAATGTTCATATACATTTATCTAGGGATGCTTCGACAGCACAATATGCTAAGGACTGATCCTCAAGAACTTTTGGAGGACTTGAAAAAAACCGTGCCTACGTTGCCAAGATGGTTTCGACGATGGAAAATCTTGTTGAGTCCTTCAAAGAAAAAAGCTAACGTTTTTGCCTTATAAATGTTAAACAAAATTATAACAAGAAGACTGCAGATTGATCAACATTAGCTTATTTCCTGAACCACTGAGATTTTCGTGATTTATGGGTTCTGAAACGTAAAACTTTCTAGGCAACACTTCCGGATTGCGACATGAGATCAATCTCATATGCAGATTTCCTCCGTATTGAGGGGGGGGGGAGGAAACGCGCTAAAAGTGACGCATAAGTATACAGTCTTCATGAAAGTCTTGGTCTAGGGGCACTCTCAGGTAACAACCGATAATCACGATTGGGAAATCGTGGTTAATGTAAGGTTAACATTTGAACGCTTACCACCAATCTGAGAAATAAGGGCCTAAAACTGTCGGTTTAGTTCTTTTGAACGTTTTAGTGCGGTTCCTCCCTCCCCCCATATGGAGGAACCTCGCTTATGACCTAGAACTAGAAAAGTTTACGTTTCAGAACCCATAGATCTCGAAAATAACGGTGGTTCAAAAACTTCGGAAGTGTTTGTTTTGTTATTTTAGGAGGTTCTTGTATTGGTTTAACTCACTTTTAAAAGGTTATTTTTGGTTTAAATTACATTTATCTGTAAAATTAGTACTCCAGTAAAAGAATTCAAGAAAATAAGAAACTTCTTATCCGCTTAGGATAAAGTCAGTTTCCTGTTGTGGCGCTTTAAACTCCCTTCTCTTTTAGCGCGGTTACTCCCTATCTCCATAGGGAGAACCCGCTTATCAGGTTGACCTCATGATGCAATCCGGAAGTGCCGACTAGAAACTTTCACGTTTCAGGCCCTATAGATCACGAAAATATAGGTGGCTCAAATTCGTGGGTGTATATATATATATATATATATATATATATATATATATATACACACACACACACACATATATATATATATATATATATATATATATATATATATATATATATATATATATATACACACACACACACACATATATATATATATATATATATATATATATATATATATATATATGTATATATATTTATATATATGCTTGTCTGTTAACGCTCTAGCAAGCTCAAAAATGGCCAGATTTTGATGAAATTTGGTACAAAAAACTGTCTTTAATTTGAAAGGTCTAGTTTATTAACCAGCAGAATTCGCCCACGGGAAGATAGTGTTTGGGGCGAAATTCGCGCAAAAAAAAATCGTAACGCTTACGTTTTTGAGTTTATATGCTTGCAGGTACTTGTTTTATAAGTTTCTTAACATAGGAAAACGAATGAAACCATTTTTAAGGCGATATCTGTAACTGTTTTTGAGAAAAGTGGAATCAATGTTTTTGTAAGTCATTATTTTTTGTGGGTACTTAGAATTTTGGGATTCAATTGAAATATTTTTTACATATTGGGAATTAATCCCCACTAAGATTTTTAAATGTTGGACATATTTGAAGTTAAGGAAGTATGCGAAAAAAATATTTTATTAATAGACATGAAACGTTTTCGGATCCTCATACATTTTTCGTAAATGTCTCGATAACGGTCGGGAAATCGTAGTAAGTGGAAGGTGACCATTCGAATGCTTACTAAATTCTCTAAAAGAAATGTTCTGAAGCAATATGCAGCGATGGGGCAACGTCAATCAGAGATATAAGCGCTTAAAACTTAAGAAGTGTTTGTTTTGTTGTTGTGAAAGGGTTTTTCTCTTTCTTTATCTCACTTTTTTAATTGGTTGTTTCTTGTTTTAAATTGCATTTATCAGTAAAGTATTGTAGTAAAATAAGCTAAGAAACGGTGAAGGTATTGGTAATAAGTTTGGAGTGGCTGTGGTAATCAAGATGGCTGTGGCTATGATGACGTATGCGTACTTTGTTTTGAATTCTCCTATCTATATAACCTTCCTAATAGCCTCCAACTGAAGTTATCCTTATTTCTTATGTTATAAAAAGATTTAACTCACGACAGAATGGAATTTTATTCGCCATGAAGCACATATTTACAGTTGATTATAACAGTAAAACGAATTCACTAGTAAAACAACATACTTAAAATGTTTGGTTGTTTAGAATAGAGCCTTCTCAGCAGTAGTCGAAGAGTAAGTACGTTTTCAGTACATAATTGTATTGACTTACCATATACAGATTAAGAATTATCCGCTTCTGTGTTGGCTACTGTGAGTTTCCTGTGATTTGTGATGATGCTAATCTATTCCATTTCTTCGAGATGTTTGTAACCGCGCTAAGATTACGCAGTTCCTGCGAGTCGGACTTTTTGATTTATTTTATATTTTTAACGAAAGATCAAACCATACCAATGACTGCTTCTATTCTTTACTAATGGCACTAGGGATGTGAACGGAACCGCGCGTCGGACATTATTTTTGTCTGTTGGCCTTACTTTTTAATTGGCGGTTTATTAAATTGCACATTACAGTAAAATGAGTATTTTAGTAAAACAAGGTAAGAAAATGAGAAACGCATTTGCATTAGTGTTTTCCTGGAATGAAGGCGGAGGGAGAAATTTTGGCTTAGAATAGTATTATTTTCTTGTTGTGTCGCCTAAAATCTCCTCTTTGAGAAAGCGTATTTCCACTAAAGATCAAAACTGTTTCTATTCTAAGCTTTCCTAATGACACTGGGGATAAGAAGGGAAACGCGCAAAGATGTCGCAGTTCGTGCTAGAAGCAAAAGACGTATACACCAAATCCTCCCATCTTCGAAATCACCCTTGGAATTTATTTGTAACATGGTGGGGATCAAGTTGCAACCCGTTCCTAAGATCATTTGAAGAGTAACTTCGATCGTCTTTGCTGAAGGGCCAAATTAATATGAATTTGACAACCGAGGAGCATTGTTATACCTTTTTATACATTTTCAGCGAAGACTAAATATGCTTTGGAAATAAAAAAAAATACGTGAATCTAAAAAAAATGTGCCTGAGAAAAAAGTTTAGAACGTAATTGCTTTTCCTGTGAATAATGTGTATTCAAAGCCCAAGGCAGTGAGAGTTGTTGGTTGATATATATCCCATATATAGCGACGCCCTGCTATACATTACAATGTTTTGGCTTCCTGTAGAGAGTTTGTGTTTTATCCGTTGAAAATAGGGAGTTAAAATAATAATTCACCATTAAATGCATTCTTTGGGGAATATCCTTCGGAAATTACCAAGCCAAAGATGAGGGGATTGAGCTATCTTCCTAGGATTTACTAGGGCCATTACCTTTGCCTGATTTATTATACTCACATTAAGAACATAATGTCAAAATGTTCTTCGGAAAATGAAAAACAATGTGTGACGCATAGTCACTTAAGGCCAAAATTGTGTCTTCTAAAAAATGAATTTTGTAAATCGTTATGATGAATTTGGTTTACAAGTGTGAGAAATCCCGACGAACCTCAGAACGCACCCTGTATGAATGTATGCCAATAGTTTGATTTCTTCTAATTTAAGTTCCTAACATATCTTCTAAAAACTTAACCCTCTTCTATTTCAAATCGTTCGACTATTTCCTAAATAATCGCTGGAATTCCCTCAAGATTCTTGCCAACATTTATTCCCACATATCCCGTAAATAATGACGGTGATCAATCCTATTGATACTAACCAGTCATATAAATTTTAACTAATCATTTGTTAACACAGGAACGAGGCTAGCTCAGTGGTAGACCACTGGACTAATATACTGGACCTGAGTCCGAATACCCGAGCGCAATAAAGATTTTTATCTTCTAGTGGCTTCGTTCGTTTATTTTTTTGCTTAACAAGGCGGTATGAGCCGAGCGGAAGAATTAGTGTCCTAAGCAATAGTACAAACAACAAAGTTATCCCGAAAATTGCACTTAATGTGTTAAGTCCTAATCTAGTCTCTAGATTTTCCTAGATTAGCCCTGTGTGTTCCAAAGTTACCAATATTTCCAAATTTACCCTCGATGTTGTAATTTTTAATCTAACTTTTTACAGCATTGTTCAGATAAATACCTAACAAGTGGGTATAAATTAATCATAATATACATACGTACTAACCTGAATTATTTCAATACATTTTAATCAGTTTTTATAATGTTTAAAAATAATTAAAAAAACAAAATTTATGCAAATAAATGTCTGCATTCAAAAGTGGTTATGATATTCAATATTGAAGAAAAAATACACATAAAGTAAAAGAAGTGGATTTTATATATAATTTACTCAAAATTTATTTAGTTCTTTGAATTCTTTTTAGGAATCGCTTAAAGAAATAAATTATCAGCAAATCCAATATTAAGAGCAGCCAAAAATAACTCTCAAGTCAACATGCAATCAAGATCAACATGCAAACTCGTCGAAAGAATAAATGTATAATGTATTTGGGCTATCGGTAAAAATAAACCTCTTAAAAGAATTAATTACACGAAAAAGCCTATTTTGATACATTTAACAATATAATAGTGTTTAAACTGAACAAAATGAATTTGTACAAATTCATCTAAACATAATCATATTATTATTTTATTTTATTTAAACAGTTTCATATTCGAAAAGCTATAAAATGAATTATCAGCTTAAGGAATTACTACTGACTTTACAAATACCAAAAAAGTAATAATAAAATATCTCAATTTTCAGCGATTCAACATAAGATAAAAAAAAAATTACCATTATAAGTATATATTTTGCCAACTGGTTGCATAATACATTTTTATTCAATATTTTATAGGGAGGTTAATAGAAGGGGTCGGGGCAAAACAGTGCGAAGCAACATTTTTAACAAATCTTAACTATAGCTGTTATATGTTGATTTTTTTTTTTTTTTTTTTTTTTTTTTTTTTTTTTTTTTTTTTTTTTTTTTTACGGCGTATCTACAATTTGGCCATTAGCGCCGGGCTATCTACAGGTTGCCACCCTTTTAAAATGCCAACAGCACGTGGTCGGTCACCCATTCAGGTACTGACCACGCCCGACGTTGCTTAACTTCGGTGATCTACGGGAACCGGTGTATTCAACGTGGCCTTGGCCGTTGGCATGTTGGATATTATGTGGGACTATCAGTCTAAGGCTACGTTCATGATGAGGATTCATTCTGCGATGCTTCGATAGCTACTCCGATGAGCGCTGCCCCGATGTAAAACAGACACATGTATTAAGGTGGGAGTGTTCATAGTGACGATCCTTACTTCCGATGCTACTCTCGCACCCGCGCAGTGACCCGGGGGAAGAACAAATATTTTGTTTTCTCCTCGCAGTGAGGGGGGAAGCCGCGATGTGGGCTTGACTGTGATTGGTTCCTTCAAAAGGACTCTAGTGCGCAGGTCACCTACCCTCTCTCATTACTTCCTCATCTTGTTTGATTATTCTTTTTTGATTATTTCGTTGTCGAGATGAAAGAAAATTGGGTCTTTTTGCGAAGACCACATCCAGTTACTTTGGAAGTAGCAGTGATTTATAACAGTTACTCGTACTCGCTGATAAGCTTACAGGTTCTTTGCTGGTTATCTAGTACTACTTGACTCGTTATCTACGGTTATAATTCATATTAGATAATGGCAAGTAATATTTATTATTAAAAAGGTTAATATGATCAAAATCAATACTCTTAACTATGAAAAAAGTTATTAAGCATTAAAGTTGACTGTTTTGCAGGTTATGAAGGATAACAAACAACGATATTTGTAATCAAACATATTTTATTCCTTTTCTCTCTCTCTTATTAGGATCTTTTACATTTAGTAAGGATTACTTGATATGCGTTTCCGCTCGCTACGCTACGCTCCACTCGCTACGCTACGCTCCACTCGCTCAAGAAAACTCTAGTCAATCCAACTCGCAATTAATAGAATTATATTAATTTAAGCGACTCTTGTCTATCCATCTCGCTAAAATTAATAGGATTCCATTAATTTTTCCGAGTAAGAAACCAATCACTTTTTCTTTGTCAGGAACATCGCGAACTAATTGTAAAGGCTCATTTTTTTCTCACTAACATAAGCAGAGCTTTTTCATAAACAAAAGCTAATTCACTGTTTAAGGTTACTTTACTCCCAGCAAGAACTAATGCAATGGTGAGTCAGCATGAACACCCTCCATCGATGTAGAATACATCGGGGCAGCGCTCATCTGAGTAGCTATCGTAGCATCGCAGAATCAATCCTCACCATGAACGTAGCATAAGATGCAAATGCTACTAAAGTATGACTACCAGCTCTGTATGCTACCTTAATCTTGTTGCCCCTAACCATTTCAACAGATAGACCAACATAATATCCAACATATAGCAGCTACAGTTAAGGTTTGTTAAAAATGTTGCTTGACACTGTTTTGACCCGACCATTTCAATTATGAGATGACAAATATTACGGCTCCTAGGGCCGTATCAAAATTCAAACACACACGCCCACACATTTATATATTTTGTAAGTATATCATTAACATTTAGATTGGATCTTATGATCTGTTCTGGTTCTCATTATATATTCTGCTTTTCGTATTTTGAACCTATATATATAAGATTTTTATCCTTGAAGAATAAAAAAATAAAGAATACTTTCCTGGTCGCGTCATTATTAAAACTCCACAAAATACTGGTGCGAATGGACGAATGGTCCAAGTTTAAATGAGGAATAGGGTTGAATGACCTAGAGTAGCAAACAAGCCCTCTCGGAAGTCTGAAGGGTTCAACTCACTTCTCGAAAACAATAATATATTCAGTTAGTTTGCAGAAGTGCTGGAGAAGAGGCAAGGGGAGGAAAAAATAGCCGTCGCACGGACCAAGGAAGAAACAAAATGTATTTTACATTTCATATATTTTTTTTTAATAAACCCTTCATTTTCCATACCCCTTTCATTTTCCGTACCCCTTAATTTCGTTACTGATCCTTAGCTTATAATTTATTATTTTATTTATTATATTTTATATAAATTCTTTTAGGGCAGATCACCATTGCTGTGCAGCTCTTAAAATAAAATAAATAAAAAATAAACCCTTCTAAATTAAAGCGGACTAAGAATAAATATATTTTTAATATAAGTTCAACTATAGTTTTAGCACTTACCTCCGAAGGAAAGTAGCTATTGAGGTTGCACTCATGACCCCTATTGAGCTATTGAGTAGACACCGAAAAAGACCCCCGTTCAAATTTATATATATATATATATATATATATATATATATATATATATATATGTTTATTTATTTATTTATTTATTGTGAGTATCGCAACGGAGGCGACGAGCTCATTAAAACGACAGAATCAAAGGCAGTTAGTTTAGGTCAAATCTACGAATGGTCAGTTGTCCTAAAAATATGTAAACTAAAAAATTATTAATCAAAATCATTATATTCAATAAAAACAAAAAGGAAAAAAAATTGTTGCCTAAAACGTAGGTTATATTTTTGAATAGATGTTTTCATGCTTTAAATGTGTTAGTACTGTTTGTGTGTACGGGCTACCTTCCGTCAGTAAGTCATGTAAGTCGTAAGGAATGGTTCGTTTGCTACGTTGTCTACAGTCAGTTAGTATATGTTTGACGGTTAGTGTTATATATACACATATATATATATATATATATATATATATATATATATACATATATATATATACATATATATATATATATATATATATATATATATATATATATATATATATATATATATATATATGTATATGTATGTCTGTTAATAAGATACATGCCAGAGTTTTTGTTTTTTCGCCACGAAACTTGGAATGTAGTATTCTCCCATCAAATGAGTTCGTTAACCAACAAAATCGGTCAAGCTGGAGGGGGGGGGGGGGTTACTCCGGAGCCAAAGTAATTATTTGCATATACCAGCCATAATTTTTGATATATTTCGATGAAACTCGGTATTCGTTGTGGTCAACTGAAGAGAAAAATTATTTATAAAAATAAACTAAATCGGTTTACTAGAAGGGGGGGGGGGTTTACTCCGGACAGAAATGACTAATTTCCTTTTACCGGTCGTAATTCCTGTTGTATTGTTACGAAACTTTTTATACGACCTGGCTATCTAATAAGTAAGAACTGTTGTAAAAATGAACTAAATCGGTATATTGGGAGGGGGGGGGGTTACTTTGTACTATGTTTGAATTTAATTCTTCAGCCTAACGTAGGTTCGCGAAACTCGTCAAGATCAATAGATCAAAATGTGAAGCTTTGTGTACATAGTGTACTACCCCGCATACACAAAACTCTGGAAGGAAATTAATTACAAAATTAATAATTGAAACAGCTGCTCATAAAAAATGCAAAAGAGTAGAACAATTTATGTTTTCATTTTATTTATCGATATAGGCTATTTTAAGCAACTTATTCAGGAATGCACTCGACACTACCCAATGCTGAGGAAAGTGCTTAGTTATGGAGCTCCTGGGTGACGGACTTTTTAGATCGTAGAGTATTCCTAGAATACACTATTAATTTCAGGCGCAGCAAAGGTTTCTGGATTTTGCAGAATTGAGCAATCTACATTCGGCTGTAAATCAATCGTAGGAGAGGAGTTGACCGATTAAATTAAAATCTGTTCCACACATTGCGTCAGTGGTTAGTGGAGGGAGTGTTATCTTCCAATCCTAAAAACGTGTAGGTCTAAAATCGGCCATGCCATTGTGACTTGTGACGCGCGAAAATTTGAATCTGAATATGATTGTAAATAAACAATGAGCTTAAGCGAATTTCCTAAATATATCATATTCGTATTGATTTATATATCATCATCATCATACGTGACACGACGTCCCGTCACCGAGACTGGGCCTCCTCTAAGAGCTTCCGCCAGTTGGCTCTGTTTTCTACTGCAGCTCACCAATTCAGTCCGGCTTCTTGTCTTTGAGGTCTCGTAATAAGAGCATTTAAGGGGAGCGAGTTATTGATTTATATATACAATATATTTGTATATATATAAAACATATATTTGTTTACAATCATACTCAAAAATTCAACTTTTCGCGAGCCACTGCCTCCCCTCCCTGCTAACTCCTAATATGTTTCTCATATTGCTACCTTATTTACTCATGTTATTGTTAAATGCAATTATTTATTTTATTTCATTGTTGAGCATCGCAACATTGGCGACAAACTCATTTTATGTTTGTTACGTCAAGAAAAAAAAAGAAAAAGAAAAGGTAAATGAAGAAATAAAGAATTTAAATGTTAACAGAACGTGAAAAAGAAGATAAAGTAAATAAAAAAAATAAAAACAGAACAAATAGTAACACTAAAGTAATAATTAGATGTAAACATAAAATTTTGAAATAGTGGATGTGAAAGTTAAGTGAACTATTTACAGCTTGGTGTATAAATGTGTGTTTTTCAAATGTTTGAGGATTGTATGGATGTGTGGGCTACCCTCAAATGCAATTAAAATAATAATAATAAAAAGTCAGTTAAACAGTGACTAAACCCTGTTCAAAAGAACAAAACTAACACCCTATTTCCACGATTGAGATCGCAACATCGAAAATTGCTTCACAATCCACCTACCACGATTTTCTAAATGTTTTCGGGATATTTACGAAAATATACGAAGAGCCCAAAACGTTTCATGTCTATTAATGAAATTTTTTTTTCGAATACTTCCCTAACTTCAAAAGTAACCAAAATTTAAACATCTTAGTTTAGATGAACTACAGAAGTGTAGAAAAGATTTCGATTGAATCCAACGATTCTAAGTACCCAAACTGAAAAATTATTTTAATCCACTTTTCTCGAATACGGTTACAGATATCACCTTGAAAATTGTTTAATTCGGTAATGTTTCGGTGGGCGGATTCTGCTGGTTAACGAATCTATAGGAGGGAAGGAGGAACCGCGCTAAAAAGTAGAATTTTCTGAGATTTTTTGTTTTGGTTACATGAAGACTGAGCTGTAAAACATTGTATATTTTTAACATTATTATTAACGGAACATCACCATTTGTTGTAAATTTAATACTTTACGCGGGATTTCGTCATAGCAACTTAATTTCATTATTACATGGAGCTATACAATTTAATAAAACATAAACAAATCTAAGGGAAGTACTTAGTGATAAAATAATAGGCACATTTTCTTTACGGAGTGTACTTAACATTTTTGTGCTCATGAAGTATATGAAATGAAGGACTCTTTACATTGAATTATATTTCTTAAATGTTTTCAACAGGCCTTTGATATTATATCATGAAAGATAAATCTGATAGGTATTGGGAAACATGATAATTCAGGTCTAATGAATTAATTTCCACAAACAGAGCAAGGGAAATGAAAGACAAGACAATTGGAATTTAAATGATATTAGCAGGTGGCCATTAGCTGGAACGATAAGCCTTCAGAGAATAGATGATTGCGTGGATGTACAGAAGCTGTTCGCATGGAAATTCAAAGCATGAAACGCTATTCTGCATGACCAGTTTCATTTCAAAGGCCAATCACATGAGTGATAATTACTCTACTTGGGGCTTAATTGACTCAGTATCAATACCAAAGCGACACTATTCAAATGTATGTTTCCATTTTAAAACAACATTAAACTAAAAACTAGACCTTTAATAAACACATTCCTTTCATGTTTAACAATTGTATATATATATATATATATATATATATATATATATATATATATATATATATATATATATATATATATATAAATGGGGCGAGGTTTGCTCAGTGGTAGAACTCTGGACTAATAAGCTGGAGGCCTGAGTTAAATTCCCGAGCAAGAACTAAAAATTTTTTCTTCTAGTGTCTTCGTTCATGGGTTGAATTCGGCCTCCCTGACCGTCCCTAGGCTGACCCACCTTTAATTAATTTAATAATGGGTACCTTGGGTGCTAATGACTCCAGCAGTTGAAGCAGCCAAGGGGAAAATCAGGCGGCCGAAGCATAGTACTGACCACACTATATCCCTAGTGTGCCGTATGGTCATGAATCAGATACCTCTATAGTATCTGCCCCTCAGGGCCCTCGTGGCCTGTTACGGGACTGATTTATATATATATATTTATATATATATATACACACACACACACACACACACACACACACACACACACACACACACACACACACACACACACCTATTATTGTTGTTGAGAATTATTTATGGCCTTTTTTGGCTACCACAACAATAATAATAAATGTTGGAGGTCAGCAATATATATGAGGAGCTTAGTATCAAAGTTGGACAACTCCATTTTTTTCAGTTTTGAGATTTTTGTCGATTCTTAAGTGGATTTTTATGCTGCATTCGATTTTACAACTGTTTTTCATTAAAAACGGACAGAAAATAGGTAAAATAGCGTTTATTTCAACCGTTCAGAATCAAAATATGGACAATTCCAACATAGTTTGGTTTCAAAAAATGACAACTCCATTGCATTCATACAATCTGCTCCCAACATGCACTGCAAATCCATCATGGCTGAATGTTTATACTTGTAATAAGTGCATTTGGCGATAATTCTTATTAATAACTAGCTGTTATCCGGCACACTGTGGTTCCGAATGCCGGATTTTGGGACAAAACCTCTAGGTACTTGAATCTTTCTGATTTAGGTATGATTTTTGAAGAATTTCTTTTATGCCGAGTCGAATGAGACCACTACCAATTCCATGGAATAATTATTCTATTAATAAACGGGCTTTATATAACAACAACCGTGAAAAACAGCCGGTATTTAATTTAAAATATTCATACTTTACTCAAGTGGTAGAGCTATGTATCCTTCCAAATATATTTTCAAGACCTCAGGTGAATAAATTAACAGCTAATGTGGTACTGGTAACTGTTCTCGACATATTCCTCTTTATTCAAATTTTCGCGTATAACAAATAAATATTGACAGTTTCACACTAGATATTAAATAGATCTCATCGTTAATGTTCAGTTATTTGCTATTAAAAACTTTTCAACAACTCTCTGCAGAAAATAATAATGGTTAACTCGTTTTTCATAAAATAATCGCATCGCTAATTGATAACTTTATTTTATTAGCTGTGCACAGGTATGGCTGAGTACGGCGATGAAAATTATAGCACAGCCACTTCAATACATGTAGTTATAGGTAAAACTGTGCGAAGAGGATAGCTAAGTACCACTTTTTTTCTAAACTTAATAAAATAAGGATAATTTAGTTTCATTTCAGTTTTGTCAAACTGTATTTAAATAAAATTTTTCATGTAATTTTTAACTATATAATTTTGATTTAATACATTAGACATAATTACATTATATTGAAACACCCTCGAGCATTCCAAAATCATATTTGTTTGGTTTCAAAAGAGGATAGGTTCAATTTTCAAATGGCTCCCTTTGGTTTCAAAAACAGACAACTCCATGACTTGGTTTCAAACATGGACAACTCCACTATTTAAAGTGTAATTACGGCCTTAATACTTATATAATTTTGTAGTGCCTTTGACATAATGTTTCTGGGGCCTATAAGAATAACATATAAAAAAAATCACCATGATACTGACATCAATATAGTAGATATGGTTTTTTGCCTCTCCTGTAAAAAAAGCAAAAGTGGAGTTGGCCAACTTTGATACTAAGCTCCTCATATACACTAGCTGTTACCCGGCGTGCCATGCTACACCTACTTTTGCATCTAGGAAAGCAAAAAAAAAAAAAAAAAAAATGTAGAAAGCAAATAAGTAATATTAAAATCTAATAACGCCAATCTGTAACTGTGCGGGTTCACAGTTTCGAACACTTGACCTCCGAACTGTGAGTCCTAGACGATTTTAACCTAACATATGACACTCACCGTATCAAGATCTACCAGTGTTCCAAGTTTGGTCAACGGTGGGGATTTGTATAAGGTACAAGCATACCTACAGACAGCTGGTAGACGTTTTTGACCTAGCCTATGACACTCCTTGGTATCGAGACCTACCTGTATGCTAAGTTTGGTCAAAAGCGGTCGAACGGTGTCGATTTGCAAAAGGAACATACAGACACGTGATTTTTATATATAGACATATACGGCGCCAACGGCCTACATATCGAAGCGCCTTAAAAAAATAAATAAATAAACAATAAAATAGAATATTTTTATATGTCAGAATTAGTTGAAATTCAGATCAAGCCAAAAAAATAATATTTCATTTCCATTGCTAATTAGGCTTTCACTAAAAAAATATGGTAAAATAAAGTCTATTTATTTTCCTAAATATTAAATATTCCGCGATACTTTATTTTATGTCATACTTTTTGCTGAGAAAAATTCACTGTTTTTTTATTCCACTGAAATGATGTTTTCCGAAAATAGTAATTTAAATATGATTTATACACATGGTTGAATTCAATGTTTAGCCAGACCCCTTCCAATTCTTATTTTCGTCCGAGCAGTACGGGTGCTGTCATCTTTAGTATTTGCACTCCCACTGTAGAAAATTTGATTTCTATACACGTGGCAGACTATGTAAACATTCCTGTTTGCATGCTCCGCTCCATGGAATATCTCTTATTTATGAAGTGATAAAACTGCCTACATTGATCCTCATATTCCAATAAGGCGAATGACAAATATTTTCATAATAACTCTTTTACTCTCACTAAAAATAATATATCAGTTAATTTAATATTCATTAAAACGGTTCATATTCTATTCCACGTGCTTCCGACCAATCAAGTTGATTCACTTTTTGGATTTATGTGGCGTAGGTCAAAAATAGTACTTCCTTTTTCTTTTTGTACGATTTTATTTGTTGTTTGTCCTACATGTTTCGTGGCCTACATGCCACCTCATCAGGGGCCAATGCATGTTAAACAATTTTTGAATTATTATTTTAGTCGTTCCAATAAAATACTTAATGCTAATATGCTATTATTTATTTTATATTTAACAATAACAATTTTTTAATGTTCATATTTTAAAGTGAATGATACTTTTTTATCCAAAAAAATAATAGTAATTGGTTTATTTATGCTACACAACGAAGGATCTGTTCAAATAATCTCATATTTACACGATTTTAGTACTACTCAAAATTATTTTTAAAAAATATTATGTAAAATAGTTCCTGTATCTTTATTCCCACTTTCTAAGAAGAAATTAATAAAAAGGTGAGTAGCTTATAAGATGATATATTACATATTTTTGTTTTTAATTGGTCTCCTTTCTGCATTTTTTTTGTTGTTGTTATTTTTTATTTATTTTTTTTATTTTTATTTTTTTTACGGCGCATCTACAACTTGGCCATTAGCGCCGTGTTGTTGTTATTTTTCACAGAAAACGCATACTGTACTGTAGCAACATTAGGTTTGCTATTATGTATCATATACTAGTTTTCCAAAAAAATGGTAAGCAAACTCGCTTTTATATTAAGTAAACATGGAAAAATATAATCTAAAACGTGAATTCGTTAAAAAAGTCGTATGTTTAAAGGGCTGTAACTTCCCCCCAAATGGACCAATCGAGTTCGTTGACGTCTCAAAAAATTAGTATTTTTAAACCTTAGAAGGCAGTACCCAGGAAATAGTCGTTTATTTTGATTAACAACTAGAATAAAAATATTATAGTGTAAAATATTCTAAATTATAAGTTTTGCGGGGTGGGGCTCATACAAAAAGTGCAGGGGTTTTTCTGACCCCGGATTCGGATTCAGCGACCCCAAAAACATAGTAAACATAGTCTGGTCTCTGGGTCCGGACTTTTATTTTTTTTTGTGTGCGACTGTGTTATTTTTAAAGAATGATTGAAGTACGTTTAATGCAATTCTTTGTCATAAAAGTATTAAGATAGATCCTTAATGATCAATAGTACCGGGCTCATCTCTAAAAACTTGGAACCAGGCTCATCATACTGGATGTTGAGAGGTGGCGTGATACTTTCTGCGGGACAACATGTACGCGTAAGTCGAAAAATTCCGGAATATATATATGTATATTTTTAAAATTAAAAAGTAAATAAGTTCTTGTACTTCTTTGCCTGATTAATAAATTAAACAAAAAAAAATCCTGAATCCGTGCAAATTGACCATCAATGTTTTTGAAAGGTTAATTTTTTTTTTCAAATCTTTGAAATATGTAATGCATTTCGTCTGGATTTTGGAACAATTTGGAAGTTTTTAATTTTTTGGCTAATTGCCAAATTAATATGCAAAACCTATGAAACCGATTTAAACGAAATTTAGTAGGGTGTTTAAATATATAAACATAATGTCCTAAGTTATGACGGGCCTAAATGTATTTTAAGCCGACGAAACAAATGTTATAAAAAATATATATATTTTTACTCTTTTTGAGTACATATTGCTGTTTTGCAAAGCAGTAAGTAAATTTAACATTTTCAAATTATAGGAAATTTCATTACGATTTTGTTGACACCTTGGAAAAATCTCTAGGGGGAATTATTTTGGAGCAAACGGCAGAAGAATTACAAAAAAAAGTTTGTTTTTTTTCCGAATTTCTATTTACAAAAGCCTCAATTATTGGTATTTCCTCTAAGTTTTTCCCGCAAAAATTAGCTTGCTCCCTTTCAACATCCAACTCAATACAGATACTCCCTGGATTAGTCTCTGTGGAGGAATAAAACAGATGCATTTTTAACCTAGTGCATATTGCAAACAATTGTTCAGATAGACGGAAAAGATCAATTCCGCACGCGCTATAAATTGAGGGAAATAAACCCGACGGTTCCGCGATTTGCAAACTCCCATTTCAAGGAACAACACCATACGTAAAACATAATAAAAACTAATAATGTTTCGTTTAAGACTAGGGAAGGCTTTGAGTGGTCAGTAAAAAGAAATGGTGTGTCTGATATTGATCAACACTTAGCTAAAACGAAAAACGTTTTAAACCTCCTAAAGATAAGTTATGACAGACAGCATTTTTACCGCCAATTTCTTGCATGGGGAATAAAGGCCGCGCCCTTTTCCCTCCAACTAAACCATCTATTTAACAGGTATAACTTAAATTGTTTTTCGCCTTAGCTTGGCTAAGTATTGATAAATATTAAACACTATCTCCCTTGCCTGACCTCTCGAAGCCTTCCCTGGTCCTAAACGAGACATAATCAGTTTTTATCGAGTTGTTCATTGTAACAGAAATGAAAAGGGCGGAACCGCCGGGAATATTTCCCTCAGAATTTCGCGCTAGGTTTATAATTGGGTTTCTTTGCTAGGGTTATTAAACATGATAGGACATATCGACTTACCGTTTTATAAAACATACAAGCTTGTCGGTCTTCGTCTTCTCCCGAAGGACAGTCTATGAATCCGTCACAGAGGACGTGGTCGTCTATACACCTGTACCTACCCATCCTGTCAGGGGTAGGGCATGCGAATCTCTCCGTCACGTCTTCTTCTTCTGTGGGTGGGCATTCTGAAAATAAATATTTAACCTTTAATAGTCTATATATTGCCAATGAAACTGTGAAGGTTCTTGAAGAATTTGTGGAATGATATAGAATACTAGCTGACCCGGCGAACTTCGTACCGCCTTACAGTCAATTCTTTAATTTTTTTTTTAATACTTATTCTGCTATTTGGGACACAGCTAGTAAGATAAAAAAAAAGAAAGAAAAAACTTAATAAGTCGACAATTATATTATGTTAAAAAATAAAAATTATAAAACACTTAAAATTATTTTAATAGTCACTAAAAAATCACAATCAAAATTACAATATCAGATTTCTTATTAAGATACCTACTTATTATATTTCATATTATTTTTACTTATTCTAAATTAAGTTTCATTTTTATTTTAGTACTTAATGGTACACGATATTTTTTGTTTCATTACCTGACGCGTAAATAAACAGAGCAGATGGTTTTCCAACACGGGAACAGGCAACATACAATTGACCATGCGAGAAACATGGGTTTTCTAGATTAATGACTGCCCTGGGATTTGTTTATAGTCAAACTGAGTTCATATGTCCAATAGCAACACAGCTGCAGGCACTGTAATGAATTCACAGCAGCTCGATTCAAACTTGCACCATTATTGGTCGAATGTCGCGCTTCGCGGGCCTGTCTTAACCAAATTCTTTCACGTTCATTGCGATATTCACGTTCCTGGGCAGTACGATTAGATTGATCATTAATTTGATGCGTTGCATTTCGGGTTCTTCTGCCTCAATTTGTCCGCCGCCTTATAGGAGATATATTTAGTAAGTTACAAACACACAACACTTTTGTAATTTTACAGAAATTTGTGAATTTTAGATTTAGTAATATTATAGATGCACAGCAAAGAGAGGTTTACATTTCAAGTGACATTTTACCACAGACAATTTACATTTTACTATCGTCAATTTGTTTTTGAGTAATGTTCCCATCGTATAAATATTGACAAATATTGGCATTAATATTTATACGATACTAATGTCACTCAATTGTTTTGCCATCCCAGAACCCCTCCACTAACACTTAAACTTTATGGTATGGTATTAAAGTTCAAATTGACCTTTAAGTATTATTACGAATCTATTGTATGGGAATATAGAAAAGTGGGGTCTTCAAGCAATATTATAAAAAAAGAATTAGCGAAATCGGTTAAGTTGTTCTCGAGATTTGCGCTTACCAACACATTTAGCGATTCATTTTTATATAATAGATGAATTTGCGTCAAGGAAGTAAAAAAGACCCGAAAAGTGTTGTTTTAGACTTTTTCAGGCAATTTTTTTAATTTTTCTCTTCGTAAGAACCATCCTCGTACTTCAAGGAATATTATAAAAAAAGAATTAGCGAAAGCGGTTCAGTTGTTCTCGAGATTTGCGCTTACCAACACATTAAGCGATTTATTTTTATATAATAGATATACAAATACGTTAACTGTTAAAAATATTAAAATTGAGAACATATGTTTTTATTTAAAAATGAATTTGCGTTAAGGAAGTAAAAAAGACCCGAAAAGTGTTGTTTTTAGACTTTTTCAGGCAATTTTTTTAATTTTTCTCTCCGTAAGAACCATCCTCGTACTTCAAGGAATATTATAAAAAAAGAATTAGCGAAATCGGTTCAGTTGTTCTCGAGATTTGCGCTTACCAACACATTTAGCGATTCATTTTTATATAATAGATAACTAAGATAACATGTCCTTTTAATTCGTTTTAGTTTTATGCACAAACGATGTAGGAAAATTTTGAATATATTGGTAGGGTATATCTTAAGAGATGAGTAAAATTATAGATGAGTAGTGAACCTTCCAAATCATTTTTTTTTACTGCGCATCGACGTCTGGGCCATTAGCGCAGACATCCAAGGGGCAGCGAGGAATTTTCTCAACGAACCGTGTGATGAGAAAATTCCTGTAGCGCACAGTGGTCCAAATCCAGCCATCATGGTGCAAAAAATCGAAAAACCCAACATTTTTTAAGAAACACCAAAACATGTCTAGAAGGTTCTATAGTAACCATATATTATATTAATAAAGAAATATTAATTTTGTGTCCGTCCATTTAGTCTCTGAGACAATTCAAAGATGGCTGTTCTATACATGTGTGCTCAAACATTATTTGCAACCCTAGGATACTAATCAATTAATATGCCATAATATTTTTTTATTTTTATATTTTTTTCTGTACTAAAGGTACCATAGATTTTTAAAGTTAATTATTTTTTAACACGCCTATGTGAAATTTAGAAGGTTTTAAACATCAGCATCACGAGGAATCAAGGAGTTATTTGTGTCAGCTTGTAGCCTTTACATTCCTCTAACAGAATATGTAAGGTTTGTCTGCCCCTTGGTGCCCCTTTGGTATTGGGAGAGAATTTTATGGAGAAAACCTAGGCTCGGTGCGCTCCCTGCTGCTGTAGCAGGTAGCCCTGACCCTCATATGCCACCAGATGACCCCTACCCATAGGTCATCTGGTGGCAGTAATTTGGTTGTTCTTGAGTGAAGGTCTAGTGCACATAGATTTCTACGAACCGATTTTTACTGAGAAGTAAAGGACAGATTTTGGTAAATTCATTTTTTTTTAACTTGGTCATTTATTATGCTGTAATAAATGAAATTCTGATTTGCACCGTTTTTAAATGAAGACAAATCATCTATAATGTGCGACATCTTGTGAAATATTTCCATGAAAAAGTCTGAATAATTACTTAAAATTATTATAGAGTGACATTTTTATTTTTGTACAAAGGAATGAAAGTCTGGGCACTGGAGTTCTATACGTATAAACTGGCACATTGAACGTGATAAAGATTGTTAACTGTTTTTTTTTTTGTCACTTAGTCCATAATAGATTATTGATCTTCAAATATAGAAGTGCCATTACCGAAAAAACAATTTAAAAGACACCTTTTTTAAAATTTATTTATTCTTTTTTTTTTTTTTTTTTAAGAGAGATGCTAAGTAGAAGAGATTTTGGAGAGCTCATAATTACTTCGAAATCGTTTGAAATTTTTTATAGAAGGGTGGTCCAAGCATTTGGTCTTACAGAAGATGACCGTGTTAGAAAAACACTCAAAATTTTATATTCAAATTATATGGCAAGATAAAGGAAGACTAAGAGGGATAAATCTAAATTTGGATCTAAGTTTTCATCGTGGTTAGAAGTAGTAATTATTTTTCTTACTGGCGAAGTGGATGCCATACCTTTAACAAGTTCGGGGAAAAGGGGTCGGCCCATCAACCCCACCACAACCTTCTCCTATTTAGTCATATTCCTCATAAAACACCTTCTCAAGCCTTCAATGAACATCATACAAGATTTGAACAAAATCCTTCAACGAAAAGCAATTGAAAAACTATGAAGTACCTCCCCCCCCTCTTACCCCCACCCCCACCCTTACCTATTTTGTCATAATCCTCATAAAACATCTTCTCGACCATTAAATAAACATCATGCCGAGTTTGAAGGCAATCCGTCCACTCAAAGTATTTTTTGCACCATGATGGCTGGATTTGGACCACTGTGCGCCGGTGGGTATGCTAAATATCTATGAGAACCCCAAATAAATTATTCAACGCTTATGCTTCATTCAGTTAAAAATGTCTCACTTACTATACCGATTAGCGTTAAGATCCACTTAAATCCATAAGGTTTTAAACCTACTTAAAGCATTACTTTTGGATTTTTCAGTGAATAATCGATACGAGGAAATGAGATGATGTCTGAATAAATAGCATTAATCTTTGGCTTAATTTAGCACGTTGACATCTACAGTATTTTTCAAGCTTCTGATGTCGAGGAGTAAAGGCTGATTCACGCTAGACCATGTCGGGCCCGGGCCGGGCCACGGAGAAACAATCGCACCAGCATGTTCAATGGACTCGTTCACGCTACACCGGGCCGAGTCCGTGTTATTTGCGTGTGTGATTGTTTCGCCGTGCCCCGGCCGGAACGCGGTGGAATAATTACACCAGCATGTTCAATGGACTCGTTCACGCTACACCGGGCCGAGTCCGTGTTTTTTTGCGTGTGTGATTGCTTCGCCGTGCCCCGGCCGGGACGCGGTAGAACAATCACACCAGCATGTTCAATGGACTCGTTCACGCTACACCGGGCCGAGTCCGTGTTTTTTGCGTGTGTGATTGCTTCGCCGTGCACCGGCCGGAACGCGGTGGAACAATCACACCAGCATGTTCAATGGACTCGTCCACGCTACACCGGGCCGAGTCCGTGTTTTTTGCGTGTGTGATTGCTTCGCCGTGCACCGGCCGGAACGCGGTGGAACAATCACACCAGCATGTTCAATGGACTCGTCCACGCTACACCGGGCCGAGTCCGTGTTTTTTGCGTGTGTGATTGCTTCGCCGTGCCCCGGCCGGGACGCGGTGTAACAATCACACCAGCATGCTCAATGGACTCGTTCACGCTACACCGGACCGAGTCCGTGTTTTTTGCGTTTGTGTTAGCCTCACATTGGCCCGGACCCGACCCGGTCTAGCTTGAATCGGCCTTCAGTTGGTGATCTGAGCAGAAGCGAGAATTGGCGGCCTAGGCAATAACGCAACACGCTAGGTGTTTTGTTGTATTCAGTATCCGAGTGCTATTATTGAATATTGGCATTTGAGTTATCTTGCAGTTGGCATTCAATTTGGTAAACCAGGGACAGTGTGAAAACGCAACAAGAACCAAAAGAGATGAACAAGAATCTCACTTCTTGAATAACCCGTAGTGTGTGCTTTTTAGGTGAGGAATCAATTGGTAATAGCCGAAAATATGTTTGACTTTTTACTCTGGAGTGAATGATCGTTATTTTCATAGAGAGGGGCTTATCAGAATTATAACCATATTAAATTGCAAGCTAACGAATATCTCGTATTCCTTTTCCTTCGTGTTGCTAAGCGCAAATCTCGAGAGCAGCTGAACCAATTTCACTAATTCTTTTTTAGCACTTTTCTCCGAAGGAAAGTAGCTATTGAGGTTGCACTCATGACGGAATTTTTGAAAAATTTCTTCGAGTCTTTATCGACCCTACCTAGTAGACACCGAAAATGACCACCGTTCAAATTTATATATATGTATGTATGTATGTATATATATATATATATATATATATATATATATATATATATATATATATAAAGTTATATATGTGTCCGTTAACATGTTACAGGCCAGAGTTTTTGTTTTTTCGCTACGAAACTTGGAATGTTGTATTCTTCCATCAAACGATTGAACGAGTTCGTGAACCAACAAAATCGGTCCATATGGGGGGGGGGGGTTTACTCCGAAGTCAAAGTAGTTATTTGCCAATACCAGCCATAATTTTTGTTATATTTTAACGAAACTCAGTATTCGTTGTGGTCAACTGAAGAGAAAAATTTGTTATAATAATAAACTATTTTATAATATTCCTTGAAGTACGAGGATGGTTCTTACGGAGAGAAAAATTAAAAAAATTGCCTGAAAAAGTCTAAAAACAACACTTTTCTATATTCCCATACAAAAGAATCGTAATAATACTTAAAACTCAATTTGAACTTTAATACCATACCATAAAGTTTTAGTGGAGGGGTTCCGGGAAGGCAAAACAATTGAGTAACGTTAGTATCGTATAAATAATTATGTCAATATTTATTACTCAATAACAAATTGTCTACGGTAAAATGTAAATTGTCTGTTTGCTGAGCATCAATAATATCTATAATTTTAAGTATTTTATAATTTTATTGACATAATGTCAATAAAGATTATAAAGAAATGTAAAATGTAAATTGTACAAAAGATTCGTTGTCCCGTATTGGAAAACCATCTGCTCTATTTGTTTACGCGCCAGGTAATCAAACAAAAAATATCGTGTACCATAAAGTACTACAATAAAAATTAAACTTAATTTAGAATAAGTAAAAATAAAATGAAATATAATAAGTAGGTATCATAATAAGAAATCTCAAATAGTAATTTTCATTGTGATTTTTTAGTGGCTATTATAAGAATTTTGTTAGTTCACCATGTTGGCATGTATATCAAAATATCATTCCCCCGGTGAGTGGGCTATATTATAATATATATATATATATATATATATATATATATATATATATATATATATATATATATATATATATATCGTATGATATCTTTAAAATTCATCTTTTATGCAAACTTAACCTTTAAGAAAAATGAATGCTGTGATTTGAAAATTACTCTCCCACATACCCTGTAACACGAGACAGCGTTATATTTACCAAAGACATTAAATGCTATTGATTTAAACAATACAAGGATAAACAAGGGTAGGAATAATTTTCACCGATATTAACTGTTTATATCATGGATAGTAATAATTTAGATAAATTAATAATATTTTTGACATAGTTTAATCTACATTAGAGCAAGAACACAGACTTAAATTAAAGGAACGTACATTGGCGAACGAAGGAAGGAAAAAAACAAATTAGGAATGTGTTTTATCTACAACTTGCATGTTGGGACTTTCCTACCTTTTCCTCGACTGCACAATTGTATGCCCTGTTCTTGGTAAACATACTTCGTTTTTTTGCCTACTTTTTATTCATAAAACAAAACAGAAAACTGGAGTCGACAGTTAAGAAGTTCTTTTTGTTGATTTCGTTTATAAAGAAAAAGTTTATTAAATGAACATAAATTCTCTTCTACAATGTTACTTATTAACGCTCATGTAAAACACAATCTAGTCTGTTTGACGGAGATGTTCCTTCTTTAGTTTCCAATGCTTAACAAATTTATGAACTATCGAAGAGAAATTAAAGGAGAACATCATCACTGCCTATCCGAGAAAGAAAGAGGTTGTATATTAGCTTAAAATTGTCTAAAATCTTAGGTGACCCACCCTAACATTGACATTTTAAGGTGGTAATACTTTTTTTTTAAATATTAATAGTAGTGTTGCACGTACTTGGTTTTCACATATTTATATTTTATATATTCTATTTGAATAATAATATATAATATTTCATAATAATTAGTGCACAATTTAGGTTTTGTATTTCAACAGAAGATTTTTCTACAATCTTAATTTATAGAATATAATAAATATGAAATTCTAAGGGAAAAAACATATTTGTTTACTTTCCTGAAATATACAGGAGGAATATTTGGATTTACTATCTCTTAAGCATTGAGTGAGAAATATTTATTTCTAAAAATATCTACTTATCCAATTAAGTATTCACTTGCAGTGTACAAACATACTCACAAACCCGTACATGCATCGCACTTATGTAGGTATATTTCCTATTTCGATCCGTTCATTCGCGATGGGTCTTCATAATGAACTCTTTAAGACAAGACATTTTTCAAACACAATTAATTTTTTTTTATTAGCTGTTTCATTCGATAGTTTTATCTTTATCAGAGATCTTTGAAGATCGATGAGGTTCATTCCAATTTTACCTTGCGAGAGTCTCATAATAATTAGATAGATATGGAGAATCTAATAATAATTAGATAGATATGGAGTTTGACGCTCTACTACTAGGTTATGTATTGGTTAGAAAAGGTTTGGGTTCTGTTTTACAAATGTTTGACTTAAGTATTTAATTAAATTTTGAGACTTCTGTGAGTTAGTGGGATAGGTGTAGTTCTTTGCCTGTGTGTAATGGTGTTATGCTTTTTTTATACTATTGTAAATCGCTACTATATTACTAATACTGTAATATTGCATAAAATAATTAGTTACACATTAATATAATTATTGTCTTAAAATCTAATATGGCAATTATAATTTAAACTATGACTAATTATAATATTTTCTTATACTTAGACAATTAATGTATTCTAAGACTTATAAATTAATGTAGTTATCGTGTTTAATTAAGACAATTATAATAAAGTAAGACTAATTACAATCCTTTCATAAACTTATGATGTGATTTTAATAATTTTTTTTTTTTAAATGAGCTCTTTTTTTTCTTCATAAATTTTGCAGGAGGTTTGCATTTTTAAGGAATGACATTAAGAGGGGGATTATTTTGGTTGCATCACAGAGTACATCCTTTAATGCTCGTGGCAGATGGTGTTTTTTAACAGGTTTTCGTACCGGGGGCATTCTTCAAATATATGGACTACGGTTATTTGTTTGTTACATTGGTTGCTTTTTGGAGGATCTTCTTTTGTATAAGGTGCGAATGGGTTAAGCGAGTGTGTCCGATTCGTAAACGGCTTAGAGCTGTTTCATGTCTTCTTATTTCTTGATATGATGTTTTCCATGTTTTTGGAGTGGGTTTGATAGTTTGTAGTTTGTTATTGGTGGCCTCTGACCACATTTTTGCCCATCCATCTGAAGCTTGTTTTTTAACCTAGGAGTATACGTCTGATTTGGTAGTGATTGTAGTAGGTTCTATTTCGGATAGGGCTGCTTCCTTTGCTGCTTGGTCTGCAAGTTCATTGGGGGTAATCCCGATGTGTGATGGAATCCAGAGTAGTTCTACTTCTTTTACAATAGATTTTAGGGTGTTGAAGTGGTTGTGGATTCTATTTATTAGGTAGTTGTCGGTATATAGGTTCCGTATTCCATATATTGCAGATAATGAGTCAGTACAGATGGTGAATTTGTTGGATGGGTAGCTAATGATTTGATACAGAGCGTTGCAGATAGCTGTTAGTTCTGCTGTGTAGATACTGCAATGTTCCTGTAGTTTGTACTTGTATGTTTGATCGTGGAATATTAGTGCGGATCCTATATTATTGCCAATCTTCGATCCATCTGTGTGTACTATTGTTTTCTCGGGATTGGCTGATAATAATAATTATTGCAATAAGGATTATTATTATCTATTTATATTAAAAATAAAATAATAATTTACGAGAGTAAGTGTTTAAATATCGTGTCCAAATAATGGCTACCATCTGTTAAAAGTAATGAAAGGTCAGTGGATATGCTTAATTGACCTCGTCCTCGGCAATCTGACAGGATGTTTTTTGCTCAGCAGACCATTACATTGTCTACATTTTGGTACAATATTCTTAGTCATTAGGTGTACAAGAGTAAGTAGAGAATGTCCAATTCGAAGTAGAGTTTCAACCACCTCATCTTTCCGATTGGTCAGTCACCTCATCCTGGATGGCCAGTCAATACTTTCAACTAACTTCGTCGCATTATATTGTCAGAACTATTGTACCATACTGTATTTAGTTTCCCTGATATGTGGTTGGTTTGATCAATGTAAGTTGCCTCATAGTTACTAGTGAGGTTGATACTCTGAATACTCTGTTCTATAATGTGCTCTATAGAATAAACGAAGGGAAATTTCTGAATCAATAAAAGCATAAAAGAATTACCCAAACGCTTCCCATGATTACACTAAATTGTGATTGGACTATTAAGCAAAAGGTCAACCTAAAGTGAGTGGATCGTGAAACCACTCACTATATGCTAAATTCTTCCTTTATTTACTGGGATGTCATATCTTCTATGTGTGCATTTATAGCCATTGTCCCTAAAGTAATAAGAGCTACAATACTAAAATACACCCTTTTCTAATGCCAACAGCACGTGGACGGTCACCCATTCAGGTACTGACCACGCCCGACGTTGCTTAACTTCGGTGATCTACGGGAACCGGTGCACTCAACGTGGCTATGGCCGTTGGCATTAAAAAAGGGTGGCAACCTGTAGATAGCCCGGCGCTAATGGCCAAGATGTAGATGCGCCGTTAAAAAAAAAACAAAACTAAATAAAAAAAAAATAAAATAAATACATTATGATTTAACAAAATTAGCAATTTTTGTTTTTAAAAAAAGATACATGATGCGTGTATTAAACCACCAGGACTGGGTTTCGGAAAAAAAGTAACAAACTTAAAATGTCGTTTTAAAAACGAATCATTTCACAATTGACCACATAATAGGCTTTAAAAGCGAAATATTAAACGCGTTAATCAAAAGGAAGACGTGCTCGAGAGTTTCATTCATCTTAGTTCATTCAATGGACATAAATAGTAGATATCTGTTATTGATAGGAGATCGTTGTCAAGGTTCGGTCGTGGTAAATTAATAAAACTACATTTTTTGGAATTTGGCAAATAATAAAACTCATTTTCTTATAAAAAATATAGTTGTATTAATATAACACGACCGAACCCTGACAAAGTCTACCTGCCTTAATATCTTTGCCTACTAGAAGCTTGGCTCCATCAGATAACTTGTATTACCATGTCACGATTAGACATGGTCTAAACTATTTTATTTGGCTTAGGTGGCTACACTTATTTTATTATTTGAAAATTTCATTTTAGCATAAATATGATTAAGCGATGACTAAACTGAAAAAAAAACGTTACAAAAAAGTGTCACAAAAAGGTTTTCGCTGGCGTTCGCGCATGCGCGGTGGCGATGTACGAAAAAGAAGACTGGTTATAGGGTTGTCGGGTGGAGGACCTAAAGCATATTAATGTTCCTGAATTTGAGCAACAGGCTCTAAACGAAATCAATTTACTTTTTTTTTTTCAAATGCTTAATATTATAATATAAAACCTTTTGGATCTGGGCGCCCAGATCGAGAAAAATTTCAATCCCTTGGCAACCACCGAGGAAGAAATATCAAGTACCTGGCTGACGAAGATGGAGATGAATCCATCGAAATATCCCAGGAAGAAGTGAGGAGGAGTACCACCGCTGGAGAAAAATGCCGTTCCATCTAAAAATATCATCCCAGCGACGAAAAATAAACATCAAATATATATATAATGTTAGCATTGGTTTATCTATTTATGTAGCATTATATACACGTATATATTTTTAATGTATTTATATATTTTTTTAGATTTATACTGTGACAGTAAATATTTTAAAGTTTACATCCGGATGAGACCCTAAATGTGCGAAACAAGTTGTGCGGGGATTCATAAACCTTTTTGTTTCATTCATGTGTTTGAATTGTTTACTTTCCGCCTGTAAGTGCCTGTAATAAGTTCACTTTTGAATAACTTTTATTTTATTTTCCATATGGAATTGACCATACTCTGTCATCCACTTTGCTTTGAATAGTGTACAATGTCTGCAATCATACAATTAAATGTTTGCGGTTTCAACTCTCTCTGGAGAAGAAAATACCTATAGATAATCTGTATGAAAACCCATGACATTTAATAAAACTAGCTACGTAAACGTAAATCGAATATATGTCAAACAAGCAATTTCCCGTTTGACTGTGTTACTAACCCACGCTTGATTTTAATAAAATCCCCAGCGTAAACCTTGCAGCAAGCTGGAGAAAAACAAGAAATTCTGATTAATAAAGTTACCAAGGCTGCTTGTCGCTCCGATTCACCCTTGCCTAGTATCAAAGGATCGACAAATAATGAATTTACCTGCCTGAAATCTCCTAAATAAAGACCTTGTTGGAACTCCTCTGTACGCTTGCGGCCGTTGCTGGGCCTTTTCTCTCTCCCTCCCTCTCTCATTTTCCCTTTCTCTCACACCCCCCCCCCCTCTCTCTCTCTCATTATGTATGTATGTGTATTAGCCTTCATACAAATTTAATGCTGATTTTAAAAATGCAATGCAACTTTGAAAACAGATGTGTGAAACAGTGAAAATTGTTGTTTTTTTTCTAAAGAACCTTTATAACGGCGTATGTCTGGAACGGAGTGAGACAGAAATGTGTGGTTGGTGGTGTTGAACTACATGTTTTGCCTAGTTTCACTCCTCAGAGTATTGTCATTAACTTCCGGGAAACCCTGTATATGTATGTATGTATGTATGTATGTATATATATATATATATATATATATATATATATATATATATATATATATAAATATATATATATATATATATATATATATATATAATATGCATTATCCAGGTTTTCATGGGTGCACGGACCCAATTGTAAGCGGGAGGGGGATTAGGCAGGGCGATCCTTTGTCTCCGTGCCTCTATTTGAAGGATGGAATAATTTATATTTTCGAATCCATTTGTCGTCTATTTATGACAGAATAATTTCAGAAGATAATCGAAGAAAGGTATTTCTTACAAAATTTGACAAGGCATGAACATATCCTTAGAGCATTCATTTCCGAAGTTATTTGTTTCAAACCTTCTCAAATTTTAGGTACCTTTGTAATCTGTAGAAGAAAAACCAATAAACAAAAATTTTTCGACTCAAAATAATTCTTTTTGAACTGCAATTCAATGAATGTTCTCAAATAGTTTCATTTTAGTTACTAAACCAAAAACCTTTATTGGGAAGACAAGCTTTCTTCAGTTTGTCATTCTTCAAACAAATGTTCTTGTGTAGTTCTAAACTTGGTCATAACATTAAGTTAGTCCATTCTTTCGTCAGAAACAATGCTGGTTTGTTCGATACCATCTCTTTCATTATGTGAAGTTACGGACCATTTTTCCTGAATTTCATTCATACCTTTTCAGATATAGTATATGAAATACTGTACACAATGACGCCATATAATCCAGTTCGGATGGACGTCGAAAGGTTTTCCTCTTTTCTCGAAATCGTCTTGCAAGTGGCTTCATTGGGTGCCCACACAAAATACTTATACATTTTGAGTCTGGAAGCCTATTTTCTCGCGAATAATAATGATGAGACAATGTGTTCCGGTGGTGGCGGGTAGCTGATTAACGAGCTTGTTCTTTTCTTTTAGAGAAAGTCTTTCTGTAACAAATTTCAAATATATTATGCATCTTTGTTAAGAATATTGGGTAATTGTTGTAGATTTGTTAGAGCGTGAACAGACAGACACACATATTTATTTTTGTGATCTATGGGTAATGCAAGGTCAAAACTTCCCATCTATCTTTTCTGGTTGACGATAGCTGGATTCCTTTCAATAAGGAGGAAGATAACAATAAGAGGGCAAAGGTCAAATGTGAATTTGGCGTATAATGAACAAGTTAGACTATAGAAATCAACATTATTTCAGATAACGTTGGACGAGAAGGAAATTTTCATCTATATATTCGGAATCTTTAAGGTTATTGACATATTTTCATTGGCATAAGATTTTTTTTAACCAATCTTACTTTTCATAATTTTTTATTACTTTCCTTCAACTGGCCTACAACATAATATATTCTCTACTATTAGGAGTTCCCTTGATCCAACAAAATAATATATTCAGACAACACATCTACACATATTAATATACGCAGGAATTTAACACTAAAGTTTTACTCAAAGAATACAAACTTCTTGGATGCGAAGGAATTAGCTGGGCTTATTAATTTTTTATAAGCGCCCGTTTTACCTTGTTCTCTATAGGATACTTTAAGTATAATTATACGAAGCCAAACGGTGACTAATGGCAAATAATTACTTTATAATGTGCCTGCCAATTTAGTATTACATATTTCATAGCTTCCCCGTCCAAAAGAACCTCAATATTAGTTCATAGATTAAAAATAGTCATTCATAATGAAAGAAAATTACGTCCCGCAGAAGTTGCGTAAACTAACAATAAGCACAATCATGTATGAAATAGCTTAAGGATTATACAAAAAATATAAAAATTAGACGTACCTAGCTCATTTAATATCAATTTTGATTTAGTTGGTAAATATGTATCTACTAGTTTCGAATGCTATATGGCTAATTTCGCTTAAGAAAAACAAAAAATACGGTCCACATAATGATTTTTACATTTTAGGTTGGAGTGTGGTACTCCTGTTTGACCGTTTTTGGTTATTTTCACAACGCATCAATCTCGTTAGTCGGAAACGATATAAATCTAGTTTCGTTGCAAGGATACAAAAAGTAATGCAGGTAATTCAAATAAAAAGTTTTTTTTTTTTCTTTTTAAAGCGAATCAACTGTTGAGGTTATTAACGCCACAAAATGTTAGATGGTTTGGCTTTTCTTTTGGTGGATGTATTACTACAAATAGCTTTTAGCTTTTAGCGCAGTATAGGGAGGAATCCCGCTTATAAGGTTGACCTCATGACGCAATCCGGAAGTGCCGACTAGAAACAGTTGGCTTGAGGCCTTGACATCTCTCCCATAGGCGATTCTAGTGTACTGGTATAAGTGAGCCATTTGTGTTGAGTTTTGGCAAGTGAGTTACCGTACTATTTATTGAACTATCTTCAAAAGCTGGTTACCGATATTTCACGAGATATGAGAGTTTTCTTCATACGTAAGATCTAAGGAGACCTAGCCGTCGAGAGTGGAGGGGAGCTGTCCTGGCTGTGCCTGTCCATCCCACCTCTTGGAAGCAGCCCTGGCCCTAGGACCTAGCGGTGTCGCTATCTACTACTCAACGGATCTTCCCTTATCAAGGATTTATCCAACGGTAGGATCAGCTGTTTCTATTTACTCGGAGCTTTTCCTAACTCTCACTTCTGCTAATTTTCAAGGTACCCTGTCTAAACTTCTAGTCTCTACGGTGTCTGGAGTGGATCCTTGTATCAAGGCTTCTAAGTCTATTTCTATATATCTTTTAATGCACTATGAGTATGCTCGTATGGGTATTTTGCAATAGTTTTAATATTTTTTTATTTATTTTTGTATTGATAGTGTAGGATTTAATATATTAATGATAAATAATTTATTATAACCGTTATTTTATTTGTGCATGTGTTTTTAGTTAGGTTGTAGACAAATAATATTTATATTAGTTAATTTTGTGGTATCTAGTTATTTTTTTTTAGCTTTAATAAAGATACAGGAAAAGTAATAGGACTGATTTTTTTCCGCCGCGACTGTACTTCGGAGTTCGTGTTCGCCGACTGGATTCGGTACTATGGGTCCCTATCTAACGAACGAGGGGTTGGTCAGTTGTCTCCGAGCATCCGGAGAGTCAAGACAGGCTTAATGATTCTTACGTAATTGCTCGTCGACAATTTTGTTCAAAGTTCGATATTCTTTAGCCACGCATAAGATAGATGGATAATTTTTTTTTTCTCGAAAATTCTCGAGGCCAGGCGACAAATGTCAACGGCGAAAATTATCGACGCATGATTCCGGATTTATTTTTCATCCATCCTACTCTTCACACACGTGGTTTCAACAGGATGGGGCGACGGCACACACAGGCAGAGCTTCGATGAATTTGCTTCGGGAAAATTTCCCCCAAAAACTGATCAGGCGCTTCGTGGACATCCCATGGTCACCGAGGTCGCTCGTTCTAACTCCCATGGATTTTTTTTTTTTTTTATGAGGCTACCTCAAAGAGAGGGTTTATAATGACAATCCCCAATCTCTTGTGGCTTTAAAGGAAAATATTCGTTGAGAAATCAGCTCAATTGAACCAAGTTTAATGCAGCGTGTGGCGCAGGCCACAAGGCTCCGTTTTGAACAGCGTGTTCAACTCGACAGAAGGAATCTGGATAGCATACTCATTAAAAAATAAAATCCGCATTTCTATCGTTCAATGCTATTCAACTTTGTGTCATTTATTACGGTTTTTATTTAAGTTTGAAAATATAAATCTACTACCAGACACCCTGTACGGCAGATAGCCCATGTTTGAGGTGTATTGGGTAGTTAAATACCTATTTACTATAATGGACTATATCCTCGGTGGTTAATCCCACCAATTCATTATGGTCAGGAGAGCCATACTTGTTTGTAATTATATTAGTCTTGTATATAATGTATTTTGTTACATGCCATTGTGGAACACAATATTATTGTAATGGTCCGATTTTGATGAAATTTGGTACAAAAATCTTTTGTCTAACAAGGTTTTTGGAGAGAAATTCGTGCGAAAAAAATCGTTGCGCTTACTTCATATGTTTGCAAGTACTCGTTTTATAGGCTTCTTGGTCTAGGAAAACGAATGAAACAATTTTTAAGGCGATAGCTTTAACCGTTTTCGATAAAAGTGGCAAAATAGTTGTTGAAATAAGTTTTTTGGTTACGTACTTAGAATCATGGGATTCGGTTACAAGTAATATTTCATACAAGTATTTTTTCAGGCCCTCAAATGAACGGATAGAAGATATTATTCGATGGCTGCAAACTGCCTATAAGACGTTTAAGAGCCCAAAGGGCCGTCTTTGGAGACTCGGTTTAAAAATAAATTTACTACGCGTCTATTGGATATAAATTTTGAAGAGTTTACGCAAAATAGATTTTTTTCAAAGCAGAGGTTTCTGGTCCCCCTGGGCTTGTACTGTGCGTGAAATATCTGCAAATAAAAATATTTTTGGTACCTTGTTGGAAAGAACCATGCAAATTTTAAGAAATGTTTCAAAACATGAGAGACTCAACCTATTAGAGACTCAACCCCTAAATAGGTTTGTAATTTGCCAAAGGTCATTCAATAATTTACTCGATTCTCACGAAAGAACTATTAGAATAATAGATTCTATTATGGAATGACCTATTATGGAAGTTGGAACAGTAAGGCTAATATGACGAAAATTAAGCAAGATCCGATTGCAATTCAGATTAGTGTTATCAGAATGTGTTATAGGAGGGACGGAGAACAACTCGATGGAGTAGTTGATAAAAGTGTTTATTTAGGATACTGCCCGGGAATCGAAAGGCCTAAACACACATCGGCGCACATAATTCAGCCCTTTAGCAACAAACAGTCCTTTATTATTACACATACAGTGATTATTTTCAAAATACGATGAACTAACGCATTTTCATTACTTCTTCGTTCCTTCTACTAAATGAAAATGTAATTTTTTGCAATTTTGAAAAACGTGTGTTGCTTGTGAGGTTGTAAAATTCTTTCCAGCGTGAGATTAAACAGCACGCAGTATAAAGCGTCACCCGACAAATTCGTAAATCTTTATAGTAACCTTGTCCAACTTCCACGTTTCATTGACTCCCGAAAGGGTCATGCGTTCTAATCACACGCACTTTCGTTGTATGTTTAAGTAGTAGTTCTTGATTCGGCTACTTGTTATCATACGCAGCATGGTCTATAAACAACTGATGAACAGGTATGCTAAATTCATGGCACTTCTTTAATATATTCCTTAAAGCAGTTATTTGGTCGATGGTACTCCTACCACGCCTGAAACCGCATTGGTCCGATTACATGTTCGGCTAGGCTATCAAATCTATTCGCTAGAATTCTTCAGTAAAGACTTAAGCGGGATTCAGACGGTCAGGCAGGCCTGTCAGACTTCAACAGGTCGCCTGAACGTATATATATTCCTGCCGCCTGAACAGTCTTAACTGACAGACTGGCCGGAATATTCAGGCGACCGGCTTTCAGGTGGACTGTTCAGGCCTAACTGACAGACATGTCTGACTGTGTAACCTGCTTAACTCTACTAACATAGGACGAGATATACCTCTGAAATTGTTGCAATTAAGCGTCGATGCCTTTTTATGGATTGGGCATATAACGGCAGTAGTATTAACTTCTGCAGAGCGGCAATAAGACCAACTCTATCTTTACATCTCAATAGTTATCCTCTCCTGGTGCTTTATGATTTCTGTTGGATGCAGTGTTTTGTGATTTTGAATTTGAACTTTTATTTAATGTGTAAGATTACTATATTTTATTATAATTGCGTAAATTGTAACATATTACCCTAATTGAGGATGAGATGTAAATGCGGCTGGGAAGATGAATTGGTGTGACTCGTTACAATTCGACAAGGAGCGAGGGCCACCACTCCAAACTCTCAATGACTCCTGTATGGCCCTTCTTGACCCCGTTTTATTTTTATCTTTCTTTACCTTTTCTTCTCCTACCCTCGAAAGAGCTTACTCTACAAATACTTTATATCTATTTTAGTACATAAATAAATAGACTTCTTTTAAACAATTATTTTTTAAAATATTTTATAGCCACCGAAATTATTACACGAGTACTAAGTGATCTTTTATAAGGGAGGAAAAAGAGAATTTATCTTGTAAATTTGGATATGGGCAAAAGTAGTAATTGAGTAGTTGGTACATTCATTTTTTCCCACATTTAACATTCAGTATTTTTATTAAATCCAAGTTATACAATAACTATAACAGTGAATTCAGTTAAACTATATTAGAACTTAAAGTTGAAGGAGATCAACAAAATATTTCTACTTTCAGGATAATTATTTTTGAAAATGTTTTCTTTTCTCGTTATTTTATATACATTTACCAGATGCAGTTTAATAATTGTTTTATTATTTTTTTAAAGGAAAAATTAATTTAATGTAAATCATGATATAAAATAAGAAAAGAAAGTAGTATGTAGTTTAACCACATTGAAATATTTCTTAGGAAAATACCTTTCGGGTTAAAAGAAAATTGTTGCTCTTTTCTGAGTATGGCATATTTTTGTAACTAAATTAACGAAGGCTTAGGTATAGAGCCGATTCTTAATTCTAAAATATTTTACTTAGGTATTTGATTTTGTAGGAGGGACATTATTGAAATTGAAAGAAAAAGGAGGATCAATTAATTTTTTTTCCTCCTGATTTTACTTGAAATACGAATTCCGTCATTTTTAAGGCTTGCCATTCATTAAAATATTCCTTTTTGTAGGAAATTAATATGCTTAGGACATCCTTGATAAGTTAGAAGGGGAAAGAAGTTTTTTACGAACGGCTGTAAAAACAGGTTATTGTAACTTTATTAAGTAATTAAAAGTATTTTAATTAAGACGGATGAATTCTCAGGTAGACTTGTATCAAAAGTGTTGATAAATGGGAGTAATAATTAAAACTTTCCGAACAAGTATAGAAAAAAATTGTTCTCCCTCGAATATTTAATGCGTAAAAGCAAGAAAAAATTACTTTATTATCATACCTTGACATGTTTCGCATTACATAGATATATTAACAATTAATAAATCTAAAATAAGTTTACTTATTAAGTTTATTTATTTCTTTTAAGGGCCAATACAAAAATAAACTCAAATAAGGTGTAGTGAGTAATTGGGAGATTTGTTCTATATAAAATCAAATATCTAAATCATATAAATTAGTTATTAAAACAACTATGACTACAAAAACAAAAATGAGATCAATTAAATAAATAATATTAAATGATGTAAAAATAGTTTTTTTTTCAATCTTTTTGTAGAAATAAAAATAGTAAAATATTGTGCTATATATTTGTAAACCTATTTTTATATTGTGATAAAAACATATAAAACATTGGATAAATGTTGGCTTACATTTTTTAACAGTTCATACATGCGGTACGCTCAGGTTTTTTCGAACGGAAGTGTACAGACGCACAGACAAGACGTGGACAAGCAGGCAGACAGAAACATCCAGTTAGACACCTTGGGGTAACTTTTTCCATACTCTTACGCTTACTTTTTCGGGCAGTTAGGTCATGGTTAATGCTTAAGAAACAATTAAAATGTTATCAAGCTCAAATTTATAGATAGTTATACTGCAATTAGTCTTCTAAGAAAAGCGAATTATATAATAATATAGTGAAGAACGCACTTAGCACTTTGATTAACTTCGAATTTAACAGGTGGCACAGACGAACCCCTGTTACCTGTTGCTTGCTAGCTTTTATAATCATATTCACATCAACGCTTTCTTCTATCTAATAAGAATCTTTATTACAACCACTTATTGCTTATATTAGAGGAATAGTTAAATTACTACTCTACTTTGAAATTCTACAGTATACAATATAAGCTTTCTTAACATACCTCCTGAATATCATATTTTTCAACATCTTAGATCATAGAGTCCCAAATATTTATAGACCAACACCCCCTTTACAATAAAAAAAAGTCCAATGCCCCCAAAATGTTATATTATTTTACATTTCTAATTAGGTAGAATTGCCGTAACCACCCCTTGACTGCCCAAAACGCCCCCCATTTGCCATCTCCAGCCCCTTCTACAGGGCGGTACGACCCCCTTCAGGACCCTATGTTTTAGATGATTCCAGAGGATAATGAAATATGTATAGTAGATTATGAAGACTTTAGGTTAAAATAATTGTGTGAATTTTAATGCTTTAATTTCAAATAATAAAGAGAGCTGAATTTCACTTATATGATATTCGAAGATATCGTCCCTACCATGTCAAACTATCGAATATACAAATCGGACCACGACAACGAACATATTCTATCCATTGTGGAAGTAATATATTGAAATATGGTCTCATTTGATACATTATTTAAGGTATTAAAGGCTATTCTAAAGGGGGCGACAACTTACAAGCCGTATCATCCACAATCTAAGAGCTAAGTCTCGAATCTGAAAAACAAGTTTTTGCATATTCGATAGTTTTACAAGCCCGCTTGCAGCTGGATTGACTTGCGTTGATCCGTAAAAACAATTAAAATAAAAAAAAGTCAGTCTGCATAACTTAGGCCCGCATTCCCAAAAGAATGTATAATTTTTATTCATTTTTGATATGACTCAACCCACCTTAATTAAGAGTGGTTAATTAATATCTACAATTATATATTATATAACTGTATATATATGTTATTTTATGCATGTTATTAACCTTAACCTGGCACGGAATTAAAATAACCCGTTACCATTTCCTCATTCTGGGCTAAGGGCCAGACAACGGTAGGTTTAAAGACTTTTCTTTTAATTATGAAATATTGTTTTCTTTTTTACCAAAATTGTTGAAATTATTTTTTCTAAAAATACTATCAAATCAGATATTTCGGCGATGGAATAATATCTACGGAAAATGATCTCTATATATCAACTAGTAAAACACAAATAAGACCCTCCAGACGGATAAGAACTAAGCAAAAGGACCGGATAGCAGAGGTAAATCTCTATTAAATAGGCTCAAATTAGATTTTTATGAACTCTAGCAGATACTAAAGTGACTAGAGCTAAAAAAAATAACGGCAAGGTATCGCAAAAAGCTGCCAAAGCGGTGCCTTCAGTCCCGAAGCGAAGAAATTTGCCTTGTCGCGAATTGGCAATCAGGCCATTGGGACTTGCTTTGCCGATGTTCCGAAAGTGGCTATCCGTTTCGAATGGGTTAAGGGTAGTAGTAAACTGTAAATATTACCATTTTATTATAATAAGTTCCTCATTCCAACTGCACAATCAGTTTTCTTTGGGCTCATGTCGAAAAATAATGTTATTAAGAAAGAGTAAGTAGGAAAATTATTGTATAATTCTAGTGATGAAGATGGCCTAAAATGGAGTTGTACTATTGCTATCCGTCTAAGCTGAGGAATAAGTTATTGTAATAGAGTCGGTGAATGGATAGAAGAAGGCGTTGATGTGAATAAGAGTGTAAAAGGTAGGAAGTAAAAGGTAACAGGTGTTCGTCCGTGCCACCTGTTAAATAGCCCAGCAAACCATACCTCTTAAATCTTACACCTCTCATTAGGATAACACCCTATCTCCCTCTCTCTCGCTCTTATTATCTCTTTATTCCTCTCTCGCTGTCTTATTCGCTTACATTCACTTTAATAATTTCTAAGTAAATCATTAATACGCAGAATACAAATATACTTCTTTGTACAGATTCGCTTTGCTCGTAACGCTCCCAAGATATCATGTCCATTCGCCATCGAATAATCTACTATATATTTGTCAAATACCACTCACTCACTGACCTATCATCGCCCAGCCCAAACCACTTGACAGCAAAATTTGAAATTTTGCAGGGACACTCCCAATATAACGTAGGCACTCGCTAAGAAAGGATTTTTTATTTTTCGAATTTTTAAGTATTTTTAGAGGGGTCTGAATTTTTATTTTTAAAGAGACATGCTCGCCTAGGCAGAATGCGTTGCAAGGATGATAACAGAACAGCTGTTACCTATTTCATAGTATTATTTATATTTGATTTTAGTTTCAACAATGATGGCATATCTTGAATTACTAGAAATGAACTGTGATTTTGTCCCTCATAGAGTTTACGCTATACCTGGTGATGGTCCATTCACAGGTTTATGACTGGAGGTAATAATATCCCGAACCCCTGCACAGCTTCCTCACTCACCAGCACCCTAGTCAGAACACTTCTTTGTAATGCTCGCAAATATAATGGGTGTTTCCAAATGACATCTTGGAAACATAAATTTTTACATTTTATCGTCCATTTATTATTACAATCTGTACTGGTTAAACTCCCGTTACTGGTAACCTATAGGTAACGGGTAAGCAATAGGTTATCTGTTTTTTGAAACTGGCCAGGAGCCCCCCGTATCAAGAAACATTATACTTCGATTACTTATCAATTGATGAATAACATATAGTATAACGAGAACCGCGCTATAATAAACTGCACAAAATTATGTAGTAGCGTTAATTTTGATGATAGATTAAATAAAGCAATAAAATAAATATTTATCTGTCGTGACGAAGCACGGGTAGTCAGTTAGTTAAACATATATACAGCCAATTACACAGATCGGCAATCACATCTTTACATTACTATGCCCCCCCCCATGGAAATTCCAATAAAACTTCGTCACTGGGGTTCTGTTCTTACTGTCTTCCAGGCATGGGGGTCATTAAAGCAATCTTCCTTTATTATACTACTTTATTTATAAACCCAACATGTTTCGTGCGTCTTAATACTAGTATTAAGCCGGACTCCAGAGGGAGTACATGATAATGATAGGACTTCCTAGAAAGAAGTGCCCCTGAAGAGGTGCGAAGAAAAGTCGCACGAAACATGTCGGGCCTTATAAATAAAGTATAATAATAAAGGAAGATTGCTTTAATGACCCCATGCCTCCTAAGATAAAAAAAAAAATATAAATATAATTACACATACATATGTTATGATAGCGGCTACAGATATTATTTTTTTTTCTTTACGAAACTTGATATATAGCATTCCCAACAAGTTCGTTACCAAGCCAAATCAACAAAAAAAGTGGACGGGGATTTACTCCGACCTAAATTGCTAATATGCCCGTACCGCCGACATTTTTGTTACATTGCAATAAATTTTTGGTTTGTACAGCGCCCAAATAATAATAAAGTGCGAAAATAAATGAAAACGGTAGATCAGCATAAACATCAAGAGTGCTACAAAATATAAAATAAACATACAAAGATAGAATTAAACCACTACAATTAATAAAAATGTATACTATGCAAGAAAAAAAGGTCAACTCTAAAATTAAAAACCAGAAAGTGTGAGATTTAATAAATTATTTTGAATCAACTAAAATGCGGTTCATTTCGCTCTATTTCATACAAAAAATAAAATGGGCTTGAAACAATATAGAATATCATTAGAGTATGTTCTGTAAGATAAAACTGAAATTACGTTATGTAAATAGGCTAAAATAGTTTTCGTAGTTATTTGAATGTATTAAACCATATGGAGAGAGGTTTTGAGTGTACGACCTATATGAATAAGCTAAAAGGAAGAAACAAAATACACCATTATGGCGGGAGTGGAAGAGCTATCAAGTGACAGGCCGTAGAGAGATTAATATCGAACCTATTATTCTAAATATGACGTCATTGAAATGCGACATATCCTCTATAAAAAGCTAAATCCTTCTTTTAGCTCAATATGTCGTCATATTTGAGAGGTTAGCCTCATGACTAGCACTCAGAAAATAATTACATTATATTAAATTGACCTTTCGGTTAAATGGGTTGTCGGTGTTATAAATTAACGTTTAGAATAAATTATTACATATCCAAGCAATATTATTTATCGATGTGTATTATAATTTATTATGAGCTCTTTAAATTTAGCATTACTAATAAATTATTCTCAAAACACTCATTGTCACGTTTCTCTCGTATCGTTCACGTAGTAATTGATGGACTTCTAGTGCGCCTCGTATGCCATTAAAATCTAAAATTGTTTTAAACGTTTTATAATTTATAATTATAAAATCATTAAGGCTCTTATGGCTATAGAGGCGCTTAAAAAAAATTGTAAATCCCCGTAAACTTGAAAACTTAATAGTTCAATTAAAGGAAGAAGTAAATATTTCAAATCTTCAATATTGAAAAATAAACTGTATAATTTTATTCATTTATTTAGGCTTCGAATCTGAAGCTTTACCCTGCTTAAAATTTCTCTATAAAAACTACTACTGAAATCAGTTTTGTTTCCAATCATGGTTTAAAACAAAAGTAAGAAAATAAATCATTAAACCAAGTGATGGCTTATACATATGTATATTGTCTTGCAAAAGAGAATAAATTGTGTGCAGAAAATAAAAAATATTAAAACAAAAAGTTTCATAGCTCCTGCACACCTAAAGATCCTGCACATAACGACGTCTGATGGGCGAAATATAACGGCCATAGAAGAAGCACCGCGGGAGAAAGAAGCCGGGAGACGAGGAAGGAAAAGTTTCCTTGGAATAATAAGAAACCAGTCGCCGATTATGGTCAACTATCAATCGTATATGGCTGTTTTTCATTAAAGAACAAGTGTTGAACATATGTTGAGAACAAATCTTATAGCATATCTGGTAAAGAAAGTAATGACGTCGCGAAAAAGTAATAATGAGTACAAAAATGAAATGAAATGTTCTAAGATAACAATAAAATCGTATTAACAATCACAAAAGGTTTGTAGCGTGACTAGTGAGGAAACGTTTGAATAAAATGTATTTAGAGATATGGGCTAAATAAAAAATAGCTTAAAGATTTTAAAACTTCAAGATTACATTGATCCAGAAATACGAGCAAATTCAGTGGGATATTATGATAAGCTGGAAATTAAAAAAAAATTGCATTTAATAATTATATTCTCTACAACCATTGTTACATTGCAGATGTGAAATCTTGGGTCTGGGCAGAGGTTTATTGAGTTACTTTTATGTAATTTCACAAAATAAATGTTTTTCTTTCCAAGAGTGACGTGAGGCTGATATAATTTGTCACACAAATAACTTCGTTAAATTACATCTCTAGCTTGTTATCTAAAAACATTTTTACGGTTTTGCGTTTATCCACAAATACTTCTTACTAAACTGAACCTTTCAATCAGCATATGTTTATTAAAGTTTCAATTTATCACAGAATTCTTAAAGGCGTTGAAAAAAAATAAAAATCAATAATGAAATAAGCAAATTTCACAGTGTGGTTATAATAAATATAAGAACACTTTTTTTTACACCTCTATATTTAAAAAAGGCCGTCACGCAGGAGCTGCATAACTAAGCACTTTCCTGAGAATTTGGGTAGTGTAGACTGCTTTCCAGAACAATTTGCTTAAAATATCCTACATAAATAAAATAAAAACATGAATAGTTCTCTTTTAAATTTGTAATGAGTAACTGATCAATTATTAATTTGCTTCCAGAGTTATGTTTACACATGGTACCTATTACACTACGTAATAAATACAAAAAACCTCATATTATCGTATTTTGATCTAACGGAGGAACAGGATACAGTCACTCTATTGGTAGAAAGCGCTCCTTGCGGCGGCTTTGTGAACCTACGTCTCGCGGGTTTTTCTATTGAAATATATTACAAATTAAACCCCCGCTTTCCGATTGCCCGATTCAGCTCATTTTTACAACACTTCTTTCTCATGAGTTACCCACGACGTATACCGCGTTTCGTTACAATACAGCAGAAATTACGACCGGTATGAGTATATTAGGAATTTGCGTCCGGAGTAAACCCCCCCCCCTTCTAATGAACCGATTTAGTTTATTTTTACAACACATATTTACCTGTATATTACCACTACGAATACAGAGTTTCGTGGGAATATACCAAAAATCACGGCTGGTAGTGGCGAATTGGTATTGTGGGTCCGGAGTAAACCCCCCTCCTAATGAACCGATTTAGTTTATTTTTACAACACATATTTACCTGTGGATTACCACTACGAATACCGAGTTTCGTCGAAATATACCAAAAATCACGGCTGGTAGTGGCGAATTGGTATTGTGGGTCCGGAATAAACCCCCCCTTCTAATGAACCGATTTAATTCATTTTTATATCTCACTTTTCTCTCTATATTACCACTGAGAATACCAAGTTTCGTTGAAATATAACAAATATTACGGCTGACATAGTCAAATTAGTGTTTTGGGTTCGGGGTAAACCCCCCCCCCTTCCGGTGGACCGACTTTGGTGGTTAACGAACTCGTTCAATCGTTTGCTAATTGAATGCTATATACCAAGTTTCGTGACGAAAAAACAAAAACTCTGGCCGCTATCGTGTAAACAGACACACATATATATATATATATATATATATATATATATATATATATATATATATATATATATATATATATATGTATATATATATATATATATATAAATTTTAACGGGGGTCATTTTCGGTGTCTACTCGGTAGGATCGATAAAGATTTGAAGAAATTTTTCAAAAATTCCGTCATGAGTCCAACCTCAATAGCTACTTTCCTTCGGAGGAAAGTGCTAAAAAAATCTATTCTACATGTTTCTTGTCTTCATAGCCGCCTCTTCACGAGGAACGACATTCGTGGGGCAGCTAGCTTAAATAACCAGGTGTACGAAGAAACGTTTGTGGCGATTTTTTACTAACCCAGGACATACAGAAAGAAGAAAATGTACGTTCAAAATCGGGTAAATAATAAACGAAGAATATATAAAATATTAATTAATATCAGTAAGATTAATAAACTCATGTTTTCGACTAATGATAATAAAATTGTAATTGTTTTGATGGTATGAAAAATAATACGCATACCTGTGTTTTATTATTCATTTGATTTCTTAGTGTTGTTAAGATCTTATAAGCTGATTGAGTCAAACCCCCATAGGGAAGAAGCCCGCTAAAGAGGTTGGCCTCTTGACGCAATTTGGAAGTACTGTCAAGAAAATTCTACGGAAGAATCAGTCAATCACGAAAATAACAGTGATTCACATTTGCATAAGTAATTGTCCGTTCGCTCTATAGCTGGCCCAAAAATGGTCTGAATTCTAACACATTTGGTTTAATAATATTTATTTGACTTAAAAGGCCAAGCTCGCTACCTAGCAGAATCCGCGCAACGGATTTTGTCAAATTGCGACAGACTAAAACTAATTTTCCAAATTAATGTTCAGTTTGAGTACTTAGAAACTATGGATTCACTTGAAACGTTTTCTAGACCTTTGGAACTAAGGAAGCTGAGAAGGGGATACAGAATTTGCTAAAAAACTAAGATATTTAAAATGGAATCGAATATTTGGTTGATTGTAATAAACCTTTCCGAGGATAAGTCTAGGAAACTGAGTGAATAATTTGCACTACTGGAATTTTTGAGTACATAATGGTGCATAAATGTCAGTCACTTTTCTTCAAGATTTCATTGAGTATAGGTGTTTCACGTTTTTACACAATATTATTTACACTTATTCCAATCATTTCAAATGTTACGAGGGATATGGAGTAATGAAAACGTGTTAAGATGGTGGAGTTCCTGAAGGTTTTTTATTATTTTTTTTTTTTTTTAAATTATCGTAATATATTAGTAGGGGAGAAATAAAGAAACCTTGCATATACACAGACATACACATACATGCCTACACAAATAGAAACAGATAAGCACGTATACATACATATATACCCATATACGTAAAAATCATATTTCTTCAAAGAGACCAACTTTCCTTAATTATTGAAAAACAAAATCTATAAAATAGCTTCCTTCTGCTTACTCTGGGCGTTTAGTATGTTGCCAGGCGACATTTTTCCACAATTGTTGGGTACTTATACTGAAATAACTACAAAATAGTAAAATATAACTAATCTGTTGGTAAGGATACAATAATTTGATGATGAATAGGTCTATATAGTGTAGGTACTACAATATTGGAAATAGTATTTACTCCCGAGTGAGGAGGGCTGGAATGGAAGATCGAAGGGTTGTTTTCGAACGGGGGATGTTTTCTTACAGACTTCAAGAGGAAAGTTTTCCCTTCTCGATTTATTGTATATCATTCGATTCTCCTCGTTTAGCTTGGTTCAGCGATATTCGGCTAACATTTATTCTCATATATCTTTCTTAAATATATCTTTTCAAAGTTTTTACACACTTCAAGATTACTTCAACATTTGAGTCGTCTAACAATAATTATGTTTCGAGAATGAACGTTTGTTCGTTTAGTTTTAAGAGTGTGCTGGTTAAAAAACAAAACAAAAAAAAAACAAAGAAAAAATGTCCCACACGCAGGAGCTGGATAAGTAAGCGCATTCCTCAGGAAGTTGGCTGCAATCCTTAAGAATATTTTTACATGTAAAAATACCCAATTATTTATGTATTTAAATTTTGACGTGCACTTATACGTAACGAACATTTTTGGGACGGGTTATTTAAACTACGCTTTTCTAGCCAAGTTAGAGCTGTAGCCAAAGAAGAAACCACCACTGATTGGAATTAAAACCTACGATCTTAGGCACGTAGTAGTAGTATTTTTTTTTTTTTTTTAAATACAAAATTAACATAAATAGCTTTTTATTTGATTTTATTCTTACGTGAACCTCAACTTCATTAGTTGGGCATGATATCCACAGATTTTGTCAGTAAGAAACTAAAAAATACGGAATCGTTAATAATTTGATTCCGGAGTAAACCTCTATTCGTAAGTGGCCAGATTTAATTTATTTTTATAAGAAATCTTTCTCTTTAGAAGGCCTCTGCTTTGTTGGGCTCTAACAAGATTTTTCTCTGTTAGGAACCTTATTAATAAACTGTTGTTCGGAGTAACAACCGATAGATCGAATCCATCGCTGGTTAACGAACTCGTCCAACCGTTTATTATGAGAATGCCATATACCAAGTTTTGTGGCGAAAATATCTTTCAAAAATTCGTTCCTTTTTTTTGGATTGGGACTCAACGGGGGAAACACGTTGTTGTATGCCAGTGATTGAAAAATTGCATTATTTATGGAATTTTTGTAGTGCCGTGTACTGAAATTGTATTAAATCTCTTTATTAATAGCTACTGATAGCTCATTTAATGGTGTTTTGAAAAAAGAGCAGTAGAAGTGAAAATATTGTAATATAAATATCTGGCACGTGTGTTTATAGTGAACCTAACCTCATTGAGGGGGCAGTCGTTCATGAACGACGCTTGTTGGCAATCGATATATTCATAACCTATACTAGCTGTTTATCAGTGCTATGCTATACTGTTTGCTTTATCTGTATCAATGCCTACTCGATTAGACATAGCCTATTTCAGTTATTGATGTTTATAAACACTGCTTGACTGGCGTAGTAATATGGAGAACAAAGTAGATCCAAAGCCAACCAATCTTATTGCTTCTAATAAATTTAAATTCGAAATACCACCTGGTAAATGGTTTACAAAATTTTTAACAATAGCAATCTCAAAAAATGCACAAAATAAGACATTTTCGGATTTTAGTCCGTTCAAAATTTGCCACTTCATTAAAAGTGATGGGCCTCAAATTAAAGTGAAATTTTGGAAATCTGGAGTGGTTCTCCTCGAAGTTCCTTCTGAAAAAAATTTTATTAATCTAAAAAATATAAAAAATTATGAGAATTTACCGGTTGAATTTTCTCTTCACCGAACTTTAAATTTTTGTCAGGGATTCATTAGTTGTAACGAATTCAATAAGTGCTCTGAAGAGGAGCTTGTTAATGAATTGGCGAAACAAGGAGTTGTTAGGGTAAAGCGATTATATAGAAATCAAAATGGAAGGAAAATTCCAACATCTTCGTATATACTCACATTTGAGAGACCCGAACTTCCGGAAAGGCTTGTTCTGGATTTTCTTGTAATCAAGGTTAAGCCTTTACAATGTTATCATTGTTATGAATACAGACATGGAAAGGCTTCATGTAAGTCTGAATTAGCCATATGTGGTAGATGTGGGGAAGTGCACGCCGAGAAATGCAATAAAACACCTAAATGTAAGAACTGCGGGGGTCTCATCCGGCATGGGTTGCTTCTTGTCCCGTATTTCAACGGGAGAAAAAAATACAACATTTAAAAATCACGAATAAAATATCTTATCAGCAAGCTGAGAAACTCCTAGAACCTAGAGATGTACATAATGCTGTTCCAAGCACATCTTCAAGTTATTCTCAAGTCACATCTAGCTTTCCTTCCACTAATGCATTATTAGAAAGGGTTGAAAAATTAACATCTGTTGTAGAAATGCTTTTCACCAAAATTACCGCTTTAGAATCAACAATTCTAGCTAAAAATACAGTGAGTGACTATATTCAATCCCCCAGTAGTAATAAAAAAGAAACTACAGCGGGTGACAAAGGTCAATCTCTTATCAGTAATAAAAAAGAAACAATTGTTCAATCACAGAATAATATTATATCTGCTATCCCTGAAAATGCCTCTCCACCTAAGAAAATAGACGAGTCTAATAAAGGTTATAAAGGGAATCGCTCTGCTTTACAAAAGCCGGTATCACCAAATTCTGGATCAGATTCTTCTATCAATATCAGTAATACAACACGCCCTCCGCGGGGTAAAAAAATAAAATAAACCATGATAGCCGTTAATATTGTAAGATATCTCATGAAACAATTGTTAATTCTGAATCACTGCACCTTCCAGGCAAAAGCCGGTATTAAGATCATTGCATTCATATCACATCATGATATGTATGCCTATTCAATAATATTTAAATTTATTATCAACATATGTTCAATTATAACTTTTACCATTCTGAATTATAATACTAAAATAACTATGTCTGTACCTCTTCGACTAATAATACATTTAATTTACCCACCCTTTAAAATTAGTTATCTAATGCTAGTTTATACCAAATATCGATTATTTGGTCTTTATGGTTTTCAATTAACATTAATTACAATAACTTCAGAGCCTCAAATACCTAAACTATACAAAATACAAATCCAGGATCTTTCGTATTTTTCAAGAAATATCTATTTGTGTCAGGAAATACTGATTTTGCCCTCTGTGTCGTTTAATAGTTTTATTGCGGGTCAAGAAATAGCTATAATCATTATTATTTCTATTCACTATCAACATAAATCAAACCATTGCCATGATCATTGCTCAATGGAATATCAATGGATTAGTCATTCACAAAACTGACCTTTTACTACTCTTAAAGGATACAGGAAGTGAAATAATCTGTATCCAGGAGACTCATTTAAAAGAATCCAGTACTGTCAGGCTTATCGGCTTTAAAATTTTCAGAAAAGATTTTTTGGATGGTGTCTTTGCATGTATAATTACTTCTGATAACCTGCCATGCACACAAATTCCACTAAGAACAAATTTACAAGCAGTTGCTATACAAATCTACAAACCCTTTAAACTCACAATATGCTCAATATACTTACCTCCAGGCCAACCATTCACTACTTCCCAGCTGAATGACCTCTATGCACAGTTACCTCCTCCTGTACTCCTTATGGGGGACTATAATAGTCACAATAGTCTGTGGCATTCACCCACTACAGATAGAAGAGGGCAAATGCTAGAAGCGTTTATTAATATCAATCAGTTATGCATCCTGAATGATGATTCGCCAACGCATCTCAATGCTCGAACCGGATTAGAGTCAATCATGGATCTCTCCATAGGCAGTCCTATTCTTGCACCTCGTTGCACTTGGCGTGCTCATGGAGACCTCTATGGCTCAGACCATTATCCTTTGGTAATTACCTTTGAAGAAACCGTACCTGAATCGTGCGGTTTGTCCAAATGGAAAATAAAAGATGCTTCCTGGAGTGAATACCAAGACCTAGCCCAACTAAAACACATTGACACGGAAACTACTGATGTAGACCAAATTATTCAATGTCTAAATTTTTCAATTTTACAAGCGGCTGAGCAGTCAATACCAAAAAGTAAAAATAATAGTAGGAGAAGGGGTCTCCCGTGGTCTAATGGCTAGCGCCTTGGATTCATAAGCGGGAGATGGTGGGTTCGATTCCCAACCTCCGGCAGGAATTTTATCATCCCACGGCTCGCTGGTGAAATTCCTCGCTACACCCTGGATGTCGGCGCTAATGACCTAGATGTAGATGTGCCGTAAAAAAAAAAAAAAAAAAAAAAAAAAAAAAAAATAGTAGGAGAAATTTAGTGCCTTGGTGGGATAAACAGTGTGAAGAGGCTATCAAGAATAGGAAAAGAGCATTAAGAAAATTTCAAAGACATCCCTGCTCTGAGCATTTAGACATATATATGATCGCTAGGAGAGAAGCAAGAAAAACCATAAACATCGCGAAAAGGAAATCTTGGCGGGAGTATGTCAGTCAAATCAACTGCCATACTCCTGCAAGCGATATATGGCACATTGTAAAGAAAATTATAGGCCGTAAAGGAACAAACACTATAAATCTACTTAAATCTGGACCATCAGTAATCACGAGCCCTGTAGATATTGCGAATCTTCTTGCAGAACATTTTAAAAACATTTCATCTAACTCTAACTACTGCCCTGAATTCTTAGTAAGGAAACATCTAGTAGAATCACAACCAATAGAAATAAATAGAGATCCCATTAATCCACTAAATTTACCATTTACATATTTAGAATTAACTCTAGCTCTGGAATCTCGCAAGGACACCTCTCCTGGTCCAGACAACATTACTATCTCAATGATAAAGAATCTTTCAACTGATAATAAACAAATCCTCTTAAAGATATTCAACAATATTTTTATCTCTTCTCGTTTCCCTAACATTTGGAGAAAATAGGTGTGCATACCTATACTTAAAACTGGCAAACCACAAGATGAAACTGCAAGTTATCGAATCATCTCCCTGACCTGTTCACTCTGTAAATTAATGGAAAGGATGATAATGAAAAGGTTACATTGGTACATGGAGAAAAATAATCTACACTAATTGGCAGAGTGGATTTAGGCCAGGACGCAGTACTAGAGATAATCTAGTAAGGTTAGAGACAGATATTAACTCTGCTTTTAACTCAAATGAAAAGGTTTTAGCCGTATTTATTGACATAAAAAATGCATTCGACTGTGTCTGGAGGAGGCTTATACTTGACAAACTCATACAAATGGGAGTAAATGGTCATATATTTAATTTTATTTAAAATGTTTTGACGAATAGAACATTTTGTATTCGAAATGGTACTCAGCTCTCATTAGAATCAGTACAAGAAAATGGGGTCCCGCAGGGAAGTGTAATTAGTGCCTTTCTGTTTTCCATTGCAATAAATGATTTACTTAATCACATTGAAGAACCTGTCAAGGCAATGCTGTACGCTGATGATATAGTCATTTATTGTAACGGAAAAGTAATTGAAAATGTGCACGAGAACATACAACTGTCTCTAAACAAAATTAATGACTGGCTAAAAAATCATGGTTTCACTGTATCTAATATTAAAACTGAATGCATATTTTTCTCTAAAAAGAATGTTGACAACCCAACCCCATTGTTTGTAAGTGGAGCTCCCATAAAGTTTGTAGATAGTATTAAATTCCTGGGACTTACTTTTGATAAAAACCTTAATTGGAAAAATCACTTAAAAATTACGCGAGCAAATTGCTTCAAGACACTAAATATCCTCAAAATGTTGTCTTGTACTAAATGGGGAGGAGACAAGGTCAGCATGTTGATGTTATATCGCAGCCTGGTGAGAGCCAAGATGGATTATGGCTGCATGGCCTATGGTTCAGCTTCACCCACAACTCTCAAAATGCTTGATAGTGTTCACCATGCTGGCATCAGACTAGCAACCGGAGCATTCCGATCTAGCCCAACAAACAGCCTATGCGTTGATGCAGGAGAACTGCCTTTAGAACTCCGTAGAGAGTTATTAACGCTTAACTTCTACATTACTATATTATCCTCCAATAATCACCCTCTTAACGTATACATCCAGGACCCAGTAAACATCCCTAGACGAAGAACTCCAAGAAAGCCTTTCCCTCTCCGGATATCAGAGCTATTATCTAAATTCAACATCGCCCTACCTTATATTTTTCATAGTGCAGTGCCCTCCAGGGAACCGTGGTCTCTACCCTTTCCTAATATCAACTTCAAATTATCCAAATTCGTTAAAAAAGATACCAGCCCGTATATATATCAACTGGAATTTCTCAAAATAAGAAACGAATTTCCTCAAGCTATTCACATTTTCACTGACGGTTCTAAGGACAACGATGGAGTTGGTGCTGCAACACACTCCAACACCACGAACAATATGTTCGCCCTCAGTAAAATGTGTAGCATCTTCACTGCTGAACTGTTGGCCATAACAAAGGCCTTAAATATAACAACTAACTCTAACTATAAAGTAATTTTTACGGATTCTTTGTCTGCACTTCTTGCTCTGAGGAATCCATTCTCAAACCATCCACTGATCACACTCACTCATGAAACCATAGCAGATCTTCAAAGAAATAGTGAAACAGTTCTTTTCGTATGGGTACCCGGTCACTGCGGAATAAAAGAGAATGAGGTGGCCGATGCCTTAGCGAAAAGAGCTGTAAACGAAGGCATTCCCTATCATAGGGTTCCAAAGAACGATATGATTAATTACCTGAAGGAAATAGTCTGGCAAAACTGGCAATCTACTTGGCAAATAATAGAAAACAACAAATTAAGAGAAATAAAATCGACAGTTAAAGCATGGAAGACCCCACCCAGCATCAATAGAAAACATGAAGTTGCCTTAAGTCGATTGCGGATTGGGCATACAAGATTAACTCATTCATTCCTTTTTTCTAAAGAACAACCCCCAATCTGTGAATCATGCAACGTTCAAATATCAGTGAAACATTTACTTACAGAATGCCGAATATATCAGTCAATAAGAGAAGAGCTAATGTTATCAGACATTATGGATGAAATACTAGGAGATGATGCTGATAATGTTAGAAAGGTATTAAACTTCATAGACAAAACAGAATTAATAAATAAAATCTAAAGACATAAGATTAATTAAATAAGCAGGATAGTGTGTGTGTGTGTGTGTGTGTGTGTGTGTGCGTGCGTGCGTGTGTGTGTGTGTGTGTGTGTGTGTGTACTGTCTGTGTTAGAGAATATGTGAGTGAGGTTGCATAGATATGGGTTGGTGTATGTGTATGGGTGAGTGCATATGTCTGTGTGTGTGCCCGCTTGTGTGTGAGTGCGTTTATTTACATTTGTTCTGTGTACAGAAACGAAAATAAATATTGCATGGAAAATATACTGTAAGTAATATAAGTAAGGAAAAAATGCCAGGATCAATGATAAATAATGACAATGATAAGTAATTCAATAAAAACCAAAAGCTGACTCAATAAATTATTAAATTCAAAAGAAATGAGGGAAAAATTTCACCTCCACATATAATGAAAGTTTCATTCGATGGCGTTCATGACACTAAGGTTGACACGCCTTAAAAAAAAAAAAAAAAAAAAAAAAAAAAAAATCGTTGATGTTTACGATCTCATCGATATTCCTTTGGCCATACCGTATTGCAAGCTCCATGGAAATAAAGGCTAAACCGAGTTGCTTATCTTATCCCGACATTACAATAAACTACAAAGCGTAAAATAATAATGAATATTTACCAACATATTTATTTAAAAACTGCAATCTTTGAGAAATGTTGCTAATGTTGTTCTCAAGGATGCCAAAATTCATTAATTGTGCTCAACTCCAGACTACGTGAAAAGTTATAATTTCGGAGGCAAACACTGGAATTTTAAGATCACTGTGACAGTTAAGATGTTAAGGTTTATAGGATGACTGTTCTTAATAGCAACCACTAGAGTTAGCGACAGCTTGTTTTTTTAGTATCCAACCGATTTATATTCATGTATCATTATTTCATGAAATTATTATATCAGTGTATTTTTACTTAATTTATAAAAAGTTTGTTATTAAGTTTTTGTTAATATCTTGTTCCTAATGAAGCTTTATGGTGGCCCGGTTGCTGTGAATTCGTGGCTTCTATTCCCGCTATGGGGTGGTGCCTTAACTTTAAAAAAAATAAAAGGCATCAGCCCTATCCTGGCTAGAAAAGGTTGGTAATCTATAGATAACCCGTCCCAAAATTCCTAGTTAATGATAATGGGCGTTAAAATTTAAATAAAATAAATAATGAAGCTTTATAATTTTAGATCTAAACCATTGTGTGATCGAACGTTTTCTTTATACTTAGATATTTTCTGGTAAGCGTGGGAACAATGTAAACATTAATTCTTTCATTTGTTTCATGGATTTATGTGGATTGGTTTCATGGATTTGTTTTGACTGGGTTTATATTTGTTGTTTCATTGACCCAAAGAATACAAAAATATCTTGAACGAATTGTCAGCCGCGTCGTACCAGGATTATTGCAATTCATCTGAACACAGTTTTATAGATAACACCTGAAGATCCTAATTTGAAAGACCTATATTATCTTATAAAGCTAATAATTATCTAAAGCAGTAAATTGCTAACGAGATCTCAGTAGATCTCAATAGACATAGTATTACCATTGACATATGCTGTGCGTGATACATTCTTCCTAAAATACTAAAGACTATTGAACAATATCTATTTTAGGAACTAAGAGATTATTTGAATGGATATATTTTTGTCGCATGGTCTTTATATCAACAAAACTCTAAGAATAGATAAATATTAAATAATGCAAATGTTCAAACCATCGCTTTGCCGAACGATTATATTTCCGTGCGCAGAAGATTCTATTTAATATTTCATTCTATATTGTTAAACTAATTGCTTTATGGATAGTATCACTCACTCTATTCAAAACTTCATAGTTCAAAAATAGGCTGTTATTATTTTTGACAATTTTTAGAATGTTCTGAATCAGTAGGTACTGAATTCCTGCCAGATATTAAATATCTTTAACTTCATATTTAATCGTTAAAACCAGTAAAGTATTTCCGCATTATAGAGTATTTCGGTAGTGTTCTTTTCAAGAATGTCACACGTCAGACAACGTTGAGCCGTTAAGCAGGGGACAAATTTATTTAGAAAAAAACTATATCGTTTTATACTGATATATAAAGTTAAATACTGATACCTAAATCCAAATTTTATTATTATAATGAAAATAACATATTTTGATTTGCACCATCCATGAAACTTTGAGCAAGAAAGTCATAAAGTCGAACAAATTCAAAACTTTTATACTTACAAGCAAAGTAAGACTTCAAATAAGAAAAGTAATTAGATATTGTCTGAGCCGACCTGCCGCGTAGGGAAATCTTCAATCATTTATCATTTATTTTTAATAACTTTTAATTTAATTTTACTGTAAAATCGCTCACCTGAAAAAATACTTTTTGAGATATCACGGAATGATAAGGCAAGTGAAATTTATTCATAACTAAAAACATTTATTGAGGGGTAAACACTGTGAAGATATTTCTGAAAGAAATATTTTTTGTATTCAATGTACAAAAATGAGACGTTTCGTTTAATGTTATCAAATTGAATTTTTATATTTAATGAATAGTGTACTGAGAAAGTATGACAATTATAATTATCGGATTCTTAGCTCAGAGAAAATATTGAATTACAAGGATATTTTGATATTGCACATGTCATAGTAGCTCAAATAATTTCAGTATGGGTTATATTTCCGTTTAGTATACAGAGGTTTTCTTCAACCCATTTCGTCCCAAAGTTGCGTAAACGCAACATTATTTTCCTCATGCAAATAAATATTTTAATTTAGTTTGAATAGTTTTTTCTAACAAGGCATAAAAAAAACAAGGTTCCTACCTTAAAGAAAAGGAAAAAAAAAATCTTAAGCCCAAATAAAATGTTTTGCTATTTTTTTAAATATTGCTAGAAATATTGTATTGTGAAGTGTGTTGGAAATTTTTCCAAAATATCTATGCATTTGTTAACCAATTTTTTTTTTGCTCTAATCATGACTTGAACATATAAGAAAAGTTGCCAATCATCGCGGTACCAGTAATTGCGCGGTACCAGTAATTCATAAATTTGTATGGCAATTCTGTGTCCCTGCGAACATAATGTTGCGTTTTTTTGCAACGAATGTTGCGTTTTTGATGTAAACGCAACATTTTTTTTTCTCCTAAACTATAATTGCTGATTTATTGTTTTTAGTTTTTATACAGTCTTTCAAGTACCTAAGAGGAACAAATAACGAAAAATGTAAAAAAAAAAATCCAGTAGAAATAGGCTTGGGATTTAATGGGTTAAATGCTTATCACGTCATATTTTGGTATCACGTCATTATTGGTCACGACGGACGAACACAGGACTGCTATTATGTCAGTATATATGGAACTGTCCTTTATAATCGGACTTCGCTTGCTTTGCATAAGTTTGTTTTCAGTTATATTCGTCCAGTTCAGTTGCCTGTTGTGTTTTTATCTTTGTTGGTTTGTTCATTAAATAAATTTATTAGTATTTATAAATTCTATCTTCCGTCACAAGTCGTCAGTAGGTCATTGGCCTATGTCTTTATGTCCTGGCAGCTACAATAATGATACACGTTTTCCGAAAAATATTTTATTTATTCTATAATTTCTATGTATGTTGGATGTTTCGAGCACATATCTTTTAAGCGATGGAGTGCACTCAGATGATTACAAGTAGGTGATGGGTCAATGGGACATTCTCTGGCGCGTTGAAGTATGTATATCGTTGCTTGGCTTCTAATGCGCTACAATTTAGGGGAGCTTTAAACAGAACATACAGAAGTTTTAATACTTTTAGAAACTTTTTTTTTTTTTTTTTTTTTTCAAAAGCAAATAATATGAATTATTTTGTTGTAGATAATTATATGCCAAAAGATGTTGGCCAATGATTACATTGATATGATGATTTATCGATACTGTACCATGGAAAATAATTTATTGTAGAAGGATATATTACTCTTATCTTCATAACGTTCAAATTAATTTCATCTCTCATCCTTTCTCTCTTATAATGGCTTAAAATTTATTATGCTTAGCTCAAGCTTGCCTATCGTTATCTCTTCAGGGAGCACGCAAATGTTATTATTCAGATGGCACGTAATGTAGTATAGACCCTTGCTATTTTTTATTTTAGCCTATTCTCAGAAATATTTTAAAATTTCTTCAGTAAAAGTTATATTTATGCTAAGTACTATATACTTGTTGTACCTACTATAATACATAATTATCATGAAACCATATTCTGACGGACCCTATTCAAATTTGTGGTGTATTGTGTTATATATATATATATATATATATATATATATATATATATATATGTATATATATATATATATATATATATATATATATATATGTATATATATATATATATATGTATATATATATATATATATATATATATATATATATATATATATATATATATATATATACACAGGGTGTCCCGTAAATGTCTAGTCATATTGTGAGGGGTGTTAGAGGACCCTTAGAGGAACAAAAAATGTTCTATGACAATTTCCCGAATTCTCGCCCATAAGGCCATAAGGGAGAAAACGTCGTTTCATTGTTTTTTCGAGAGCAACGTGGTTTTTAGAAGAATAATCGTTGTAGCTCCGTCCCAGGTAGTACTACTAGAAAGGGAGTGAAACCAATCGAAAGCTGAGTAAATTTACTATAAGACTAGTTGGGAGTAAACATAAGAATGAATGAATGTAAGTATGTATATCCTACCAAAAGAAAGCTATTCTAAATTTCCTGACATTTTATTGATATTTCTTTCCAGCGTTACTCCTCAAAGGGCAGGATCTGAGATTTCCGGGTTTCAGAAAAACTTCCTCATTTAACCAGCGTTCCCTTCATGTATCGCAACCCTGTGTTATTGTAGTATTTTAACGGTTTAAGAACAAAAGTTTTAAAAAAAACATGGATCTGTGAAAAGAAAATTAATTTCTTTTCTTCAATTAATTCCAAAAGCAGAAGAGAAATATTTATTTTTATAAATGTTTACATAAATATTAAGTAAATATTTACTTTTAACAATAAAAAAAATTACTTCCACGAATATAAAAAAAATCCTAAAACAGTAAATAAATAAAATACACATTTATTTTGAATTTATTAATTCAGGTGACTAATACTGGGTCCAGGAGGCGGCCATTATGGATCCCCAACCATAGATTAACCCCAAAAATTATTATTTTTACCTATATCACGCATTTGAACACATTTTTATAGGACTATGTAATTCTTATTTATGAGGGGTAGAATTTTTAATTACCACAACAAAAACGCATTGGCTCACGAGAATCCCAGTGAGTTTCACAAGCGTAGCCATCAGTATTAATTCAAGGTAAAGCATTTGTTTTCTAAACATAAATTACCTGTAAAAATGTGTACAAATGCGTGATCTAGGTAAAAATAGTGATTTTTTTTTTTTTTTTTTTTTTTTTTTTTCAGCGCATCTACATCTAGGTCATTAGGGCCGACATCCAGGGTGCAGCCAGGAATCCAGCGAGCCGTGGGATGATAAAATTCCTGCCGGAGGTTGGGAATCGAACCCACCATCTCCCGCTTATGAATCCAAGGCGCTAGCCATTAGACCACGGGAGACCCCCAAAAATAGTCATTTTTGAGGTTAATGTATGGTTGGGGTTCCTTAATGGCCACCTCCTGGACCCAGTATTAGTTACCTGAATTAATAAATTCAAAATATAAGTGTATTTTATTTATTTACTGTTTTAGGATAATTTTTTCATTTGCGTTTTAATTAAATATTTACGTAAACATTTATAAAAATAAATATTTCTCTTCAGCTCTTTGAATAAACTGAAGAAAAAAATATAATTTTCTTTTCACAGATCCATGTTTTTCTTAAAACTTTTGTTCTTAAGCCGTTCAAATACTTCAATAACACAGGGTTGTGATACATGAATGGAAAGCTGGTTAAATGTAGAAGTTTTTCTGAAACCCGGAAATCTCGGATCCGCCCATTGAGGAGTAACGCTTGAATGAAATATCAATAAAATGTCAGGAAATTTAGAATAGCTTTCTTTTGGTAGGATATACATACTTACATTCATTCATTTTTACGTTTACTTCCAACTAGTCTTATAGTAAATTTACTCAGCTTTCGATTGGTTTCACTCCCTTTCTAGTAGTACTACCTGGGACGGAGCTACAACGATTATTCTTCTAAAAACCACGTTTGTCTCGAAAAAACAATAAAACGACGTTTTCTCCCTTATGGGCGAGAATTCGGGAAACCGTCATAGAACATTTTTTGTTCCCCTAAGGGTCCTCTATCACCCCTCACAATAAGACTAGACATTTACGGGACACCCTGTATATATATATATATATATATATATATATATATATATATATATATATATATATATATAAGTTTACGAGAAACGTTTATATAACTAGCTTTCCTATATAATTTTTGGTTCGGGTATCCAGAGACGTTTGACATTCATCAAAATTGAGTTATTTAAATTTCGATTGCGACAGACCTATAAGCTTTGAGGAACTTCGAGGAAGGTTGGGAAATCGTGGTACGGAACCATTCGAAAGCTTACTGAAATTTCCATAGTAAAGGTTCTATCATTTTCGTTGGCAAGATGTCAGGCGGAGAAATAAGTTCATGAAACCTCGAATTTGTTGGTTTATTTGCAATGAACTTTTTTTTGAGGTTGTTTTCCTAAGTCCTTTATTGTTAGTTGTTTTTTAATTGATTTTAAGAGTAAACGATGTTGTTAGTAAAAAAGATGCTTGAAATAAGAACAATATTTGGTTGTTTGCAATAGAAGCTGAAGTCAAATAGCCCGATAAAGAAGTTTCCGTTACTTTCCCATTTCAGCTAAGGTTTCAGTACATAGTGGCGTCTAAATCTCATTGATCTTCAAGATTTTGTGAGATTAAATGTTCAACGTTCTTACAAATCATTAAGTATACATATTCCAAGCTTCCCAAATGGATAGGAAGTTATGGAAACGCGCTAGTATGACGCAGTTTCTGAGCGTCGGACTTTTTTTATCTTTATTCTGGTCTCTACCTTGCTAAGTTTTGAGTTCCAGAAGCCCCTGGTGCGTCGGACGTTTTAGTAGTATTCCTCTAAATTCAGTTAATTTTAACAAAACTACATTACCAGAGGACCTTGTGAATATAAATGTTATTGTGAAGTTAGGAGATGAATGTATATAAGTAGTGGATATATTCCGTGGGGTTCGGTGCTGAGCGTCGTGCTTAAGGTTGGGTAGTTCGTGAGCCGCTAAAAAATGCATAAACCTTTCTCTTGAATATTTATCACTTACTCCAGTAGCGAGCCTATTAGCATAAGTGAATTTCGGACCAGGTGATGCCCAGTATCGTTAGTTTGATTGGCGGCTTTGACTGAAGATAAACGTGCTTCGGAATGTAAATAATATTAAAATGAAATGTAATAAATTAAACTACCATGTCATTTCATGAGTTTCTAAACAAACTATTATTTTTTTCACTTCTTTATTTTACTTTTAAGAAAATATCAATAGAAATAAAATCATCTAATACAGCTCCATAAGTTTTCTTTACATTTTTTAAAGACGAAAAATATTTATCCAAATCTACATAATAAAATTTAAAATTGATCTCAAATGAAGCAGTCGTATTTATTATTTTATAGTTTAGACCATGGCAACTACCTGTGATACAATTATACTTTGCCTAATACGAATGATCAAAGTCGTTCACTTTTTTTCGGAAATTCGCGATAAGAAAATCGCATAAATTGGTAAATTAATTTTGCGGGGAAGCAAATTTTAAACAATTAAATAGCCACGAAGCACTGTAAATAATAAGGAACGAAGTCGAAGCGGAAATTACTCAATCTCTTTTAAATTCTACTTCCGATCGTTCTAAAGAAACGTTTTGTGACGAACACATAAAAAATACAAAACCTCTTTTTCATTTTCCTCCCTACTTTTATTGGAAAAGTAATTTACTACCGTATGTTTGATTTGTAAACCATATTCGATATATTTAAGAGCACATATGAAAGGTCACGGCTCCCTTATTATAATAAAATGTTTTCATTTTCTATGCCTCAGGTCAACGTCAAAAAGGGGGGGGCTACGGAGGGAGAGAAAAAACGCGGTAAAAAAGCAAAAGGGATTTACTGCGGTTTTATACTACAGAATGAATTTATTTCATTCAAGCCACATTGTGAATAATACAGATGTTGAAAGCAGAAGAAAAGAGGTGTCTCCCCGTGGACTAGTCAATAGTTAATAGTCAATTTTAGCGCGTTCTATTGTTTTTTTTTAAATTTATTGCCATCATGTCCGGGAGATAATAAGGATTCTAAAGATACCAATAACTCAATTTCGCTAAAAAATCTGTTAAACTTAAATATTTAAAAGGTTTTTTTGTTTTTTTTTTTGTTATTTTCATTTGCCCCAAGAGTTTTCACTCTTGAAGAACTGATTCTCAACGATTTTTTCGAGGAAGATATTTTCCTAAGATACAAGTTAAGGAAAAGGTATTCGAGCTGAGGAGGGAGTGCCCGATTCTTAACCATGAAGAACGTTGGCTTTTTTTTTTTTGCCATACTACTGTTTTTTTTTCTGTTTCTCAATGTTGTTATTATTGAGAAACAGTGCATTGAAAATATAAGTCCAGAAACGTTTACGCTTTATCCTGCAATTAACGACTGTGGAATTGTTTTCTCAGCTTAGGTTTATCGTCTTAGGCTATACCTACAATTGCACCCGTATTTCTACCGATCCGATCCGATTTCGTTTGATCGACAACGGCCGACGTTGCCTACATTGGTCTCGACCCGATCCGATCCGATTTAATCACAGCTCGTCAGTAATGACCTCCTAGAGAAGTGAAAATGAGTGATTAATTTAAGAAATACCACCTAATAAGCATAGAAACCTTCGATTAGGTTGAATGTTGGAGGTAAGAGAAGTATTGGTATTCATATTTAAAAATGTTTTATAAGAAGGATAATTAGAAGGTTATAAGCATTGGAAGGTTATAAACATTGGAAGGGTATAGACGTTGGATGGTTATAAACATCTTTTCACGCAATTTAATAGACAAGCGAAACAAAAAACAAAAATTTGAATTGAGAAAGTTGTTCTAAATGTTTTTTCCTTTGATTTACAAAAAAAAAAAAAAAAAAAAAAAAAAAAAAAAAATGCATTGGAATGGGTTAAGATTTAGAACCTTTTTGAAACACAATATGTCGGTTGGCGCCATTTTGCTAGAAACAAACATGTTTGAATGGTCAAGAATCGGTGGCCATCAGATTGGATCGAATTGGGTCGAGTCGAGACCATTGTAGGCACCTCCATTGAGATGCATGTGTTTGTTTTTCTTCCGGCAGACGGTGGATATTGGATCGGATTTCTCCGTTTAAGAAGGGTAGAAACATGAAAAAAAAAGTTTTTTTCTTACTTGTACTAATTATTTGACCTGGAAAATGAAGGAGGAATCTCTGTTGGGAAAAAAGTCAGAAAAATAAAACTTAAAAAAAATTAATTACCTGGAGTGAGTTAGTAGCCGGTGCCTACCATAGATGAAATTGATTGATTTTCCTAATTAAAATAGGCAAAAAAAAAGTTGTAATTGGAATATTCTGAGAATAAGGCTGAAGGAGAGAAAGAGGTTGGTGGATTGGAGCTGAAGTAATGAGGAACCGACTCTCCCTTTAGGGAACTGCTAACGACATCACTAGCATCGCTTAATTAAAGTAAAAGCCTACAGCTTTACCTTCCCCTCATTTCCAGCAAGCCACTAATTTCACTTCCTTCTGTTTCCAGCTATATTTCTTGTTTGTCTTCGTTTGATCGCCTCTCTTTGAGCCAATATTCTTGAGCATCACGACCAATCCTTGAAGGTACATCCTGTTAAACAACCAGTCTTCACCCACTCCACGATAACCGTTCTAATTTTAACAAACACTCAGTCCTCATTGCTTTAGTAGTAAATATTATGGGGATGCTCTTGTTTAGAAATCGTCTACAAACAATAAAGTGAGCACACCCTGTATATTTTTTATATAATACATTATTATTTAAATTTTAACGCCCAGTTAAACTTTACAAAGATTTTTGGGACGGGTTTCCTACGGATCGCCACATTTTTCTAGATAGGATATGACTAAGGCCTTTTCCGTTTTTAAAAGATAAGCCACCATCCCTCGAGGGGATAATGAAACCGACGACCTTAGACACGAAGTCACGCCTTAACAATCACGCACATCGGGTCTACGGTTGTATTTTTGTTTTTCGTCTTAACCCATTCGACGCTGATAGCCAATTTTATGCCAGCGGGTCGTCTAGGAACGCGCTAAGATGACGCAGTTCGGGCTTTTTTAAATTGAGTCAACTGCTTATAAGAAACATAAAAGAGAAAAACATTTTATGATTATTTTAGCATTGGTTTGAGGGGAATATACTCAGCATTTGGAGCCCCTATGAGGAGGATATTTTATTCTTTTATTGTTAATCAAGGATCCCCTTGATCGTAATAAATGAAATAATAATAGACCGGCGTGGTGTTTGGTTTGGATTCCCCTCGACTTGAAGAGGTACTTGAGCGATGGAGTTATTGATCGTATTTTATACTCGCTTTTAGATATTTAGAAATTGTGGTTACATAGAACAACAAGTGGGGATCCGGTTTCCTCCAGTTAATTAGATCCTGCACAAATGGAGTCAAGTTATTATCAATTCTGCTTGTCTAGTGAGCTTATTATCAATGTTCGGGTTTTAGGGGAATACAGAAATTATTTACTCTTTAATATATTATTTATTATGATTATTGTGACCTTCAATGTTCCTAAAATATTAAAATATGATATTTCATTCCGCCATATTTAAGTATTATATTATTTATGTTGTATGAAGGATGGGCCGTCGTCTTGCGGGCCAAAAGGAACGCATATGCCGTTGCATCTTGGATTGACTCACCTCGAGATAAGTTGTCGAACGAGACCGGTTTTATCATTTGTATATTCTACTTCATTTGAGTATGTTTTTTTAATGGATGCTATGGAACTTTGGCAATTACCAGATAAGAAATGTTGGCTTACAATAAAAAGCAATTTGCAACATTGAGGAATTCGAGCAAGAGCATTCTTTTGGGTTCTTTGGGATGTGTAAGTATGGGCTAACGTGCTAGCCGATGAAGAAGTTAAGATGGGTCGTCCAGAGAAAGCGAATACGAGCGGCGCTGCACTACAAGCTTGAACAAGCTGTTACGAACTACACACGCCACAGATCCGACAATATTAAATCCTATGAGGCATCGTACATTGGAAGCGTGTTCGAAGGGGTGGCTACAAGGGGCTTGGTGCTACAAGCTACAGATCTAAAATAAGTTGGATTCTCTTCCAATCTCTGCCAGTTCTCGCTCATACTCCTTGGTGCCGAGGCAGGAGAAAATTATTAATATTATTTATTAGTATTAACTTTTTTGGGCTCTTACTAATTTATTCATTTTTTCTACATTACATGCAGAAAATGGATTCTCACATTGACAAATTAATCATTCTCATACCCCTTTCTGGGATATGATAGACAACAGATACAATTCTAGGGACATTGCCTCCAAAATGTTATAATAGCATCATTCCGTAATTATCAAAATATTTGTTAGAGTCGGCCTAAAGTTCCTAGTGAAGGTGTTGAAACTCCCCCAAACATTACATTTTAGAACATTTATCCACAACCAGCCTAAAAAATGTTTTTTACCAGTGCAATATTAACACAAAAATGTCCTATAGGAAAATATAATAAAAAATAACTTAACTTCTTCAAAAATACCTAAACGCATATTCTTGATATTATAACATATGTAATACCTATAACCCTGTAATATATATCTCTTATCTTTGTAATATATATCAATGTTTATAGTACGATTATATTTAAATCTCTTTAGCATATTTTTATTTTCTTGGTATATTATTACATGTTTATTAAAATTTATATTACTGCATTCTCTCTCACTTATAAATAGGTTTTATTATTTTTACGTTACTCAGCAAGAAATGTGGAATTCTTAAATAAAAGATTTGAAATCTCATTCCTATTAATAAAAAGGATTGGCCCAGGATATTTATCTCATTGCTATAACATCTACAGTACTGCTATTAACCATTGTATATTCACTGGGTTGTAATACAATTTATTTTACATCAAAACAATATTTATTTGTATTTTAAAGCCAACTAATCTGCGATTTTCTCTTTTCAACGTTGATTATAGGGCCTATGAACAGGTCTGTGAATTTATAATAAATAATACATATTTATATATAATGAAATCAGAATTAAATTTTTGAGTTAAGTTAAAACCTGTATTGATAAAAACTTATTTACTTTGCCAAGTGTACTCATTATTTCGCTTCATGGTAACTCATATATGTTTTTTTAATTGGCTCTTAGTTCTAAATATTTCTGTAAATATTTTTTTATCTAAGATATATAATAATTATGTTAATGATAGCACTGTTATCTTTCAAAAATTCATTTATGCCATAAGGTGGGTTTGTGTCGTCTAACTCCTTGTATTCCATTAGTAAGTGTTTAATAGCGAGGTCTGTGAAAATAGCACACATTAAAAAAATAAACAAACAAAATGACCTAAAGAACAACTTTTAAAAATGAAACGTTCCTTTTAGGGTCGCATGATGAAGAGGTAGAGGTAGAGGTAGAGGCCTAGATAGAGGGAGGGTCGCATAGTGAAGAGGGTTACCGCCCTGCTTTTCCAGTTTCACGTGATTTGAGAGCAGAGTTGGGCAAACGTTAGCGCGCGCTAAAAGCTGATACCTCTCCGCTAATTTAGCGAAACTGTAGAAAGCCAGCGCTAATAATTAGCGGTTAGCGGCGGCAGTGCGCTAACCGCTAATCTATTTATGAAATATCGTAATTGCTAATAGCTTAAGCTATAGTTACAACTTGTAAAAATAAATAGATTAGCGGTTAGCGCACTGCTGCCGCTAACCGCTAATTATTAGCGCTGGCTTTCTACAGTTTCGCTAAATTAGCGGAGAGGTATCAGCTTTTAGCGCGCGCTAACGTTTGCCCAACTCTGTTTGAGAGACAGTCTTCAACTGTGTTGCAAGAAGAGAGGTTGTTAGGATAGTTTATTTTTTTACAATATTAAGTGACAGTAGAGAAGTTAGTGATGACATGTCGACAGGGCGTAAATGGTGGATAATTAATGCACCGCGATCTTTAAATCTTCTTTCATTTCACTACCGTTTATAGTTATTAACAATCCCAAAACATGAATCTCAATTTTTCTAGAGTGAAAATACTACACAAACGACCATAAGTGCAGGAGAGGGTGGAATGGGATAGTAAAGGACTTGAATAGACCAATCACGGAGAAGCAACGTCATAGACCGCTCGAAAAGACAAACAAGTTTGTCTTTAAAAGCGGGCGGGAAAAACCTCTAGGAAGCCCGCGCAGTACACCTCTACCTCTACCTCTTCACTATGAGAGTCCCCATTACAAACAATGTGTTTGTGTTACATAGAGGTACCTCTACCTCTACCTCTTCACCATGCGAGTACCCTTAGAGTTCCTTAGAAAGGGCCCTATCTGTAGGAGACTCGTGTAAATGTCTTTGTAGAATAGATGAGAGTGCTTTAGTTCTAAGCTTGATGGGATGCTGTGAACATCTCAAAGTTTACGCTAACGCGACCCATAAATTAGGCGGCTTTACACCAATGAATCCCCAAACTTAACAACGTGCTTCTTAGTCCAATAAAACCCGGCTTTTCCTTGTAGGCCAAGAGCCAGTAACCGCACGGTTCATGAAGTGTTTTATGCACCTTGAAATTTTGCTATAATATACCTCTTGGGTAGATAAGAAGGTAAATATGTGTTTCCTGGATATACCTTGGTGCACCAGGTACTGCGCACAGGAGAAAGGTGCAAACAAATATTTCCCAAAAATAGAGTTTTAATCCGAAGCCAACTATCTTTTATGTAAAATTAAGACAATTTTACAATGAATAATAAATATGGCAGATACGACTCGTAAAAAAAAAAAAAAAAAAAAAAAAAAAAAAAAAAAAAAAAAAAAAAAAAAAAAAAAAAAAAAAAAAAAAAACTTAATTGTTTTTATTCTCATATTAAATGAGAGTTTTATACACGCTGCCATTTAAACCGGAACAGCTGTACAAGATCATATGAGCAAGAACCAATGAGAACGCAGAAAATAACCACAACTGCGCGGTGTTCACTCTTACGGTTAAGCGCAGTGTATTGCAGTCTATCATAGGCAACATTTATTTTTATGTTTCCTGATAATTAAACCCGACAAAAGTGTCTGCCCTTTTGTAATTATTTTCAAATATGTTTATTGAAGACGCTGTTTAAATCGCAGCGTGAATAAAGCACTTCATTTAATATTAAAAATAAAAACTAGGTACTTTGTTTTGTTTTTTTAAATTTACATTTTAACCCTCTTAAAAGTGCCTGCCTTATCTATTATTAATTTTAAAATTGCCTTAATTTGCAATTTTTTTCATCAATAATAGTTTGCTTCTGAATAAAACTCTACTTTTGGGCGATATTGTTTTACACCTTTCCCCTATGCACAGTACATGGTGCACCAAGGTATGTCCAGGAAACAAATATTTACCTTCTTATCTACCTAAGAGGTACATTATAGCAAAATTTCAGGGTGCATAAAACACTTAATGAAAAGTGCGTTGCCAGCTCTCCGACTATTGTTTCTTATATGTATTTTCAAAAGATGATGAAAAAAAAAAAAAAAAAAAAAAAAAAAAAAAAAAAAAAAAAAAAAAAAAAAAAAAAAAAAAAAAGATTTTCAAAATTACAGGCGAAAAAGAGATATCCACAATAATAGTTTTATCAAGGGACACTTTCAGAGAAACAGATCCATAATGAGCGCATCTCATGTCTCACTGGAAGATTGGTATGGTAGAGAAATATTTGTTTCAAAAGTTCTTTTTTGAGTGCAGCCTTAATAGCTACTATCCATCGGAAAGCGCTAAAAGAGATTCATGGTTATTAAGTTATGTGTACTCCGACCGTTTAATTTTGCTAAACATGCTATTTATTTATTAATTGCATTACTATTCTCTTAATATCGTTGGCGAGTTAATAAGGTTGGGAGTTACCAACCTGACCTGGACGGGATATTATCTCTCCTAAATTGGTTTGGTGCCGAGCTGCACGCGACGGAGAGCGTGCGTGGTTCACTGGTGGTGCGGTGAACCAACTGAAATGCGCACAGGCTCGATGAAGACGCTGTGTCAAGGCGATGGCGGCCGCCTTAAAAGCCAACCGGGAGGTCCTGGGGACCTCTCTTCCCTTACCCAAACGTACCCTGTCCTTACCTATCCCAACCTGCAGTCCTAACTCCATCCCAATTTCTCTCCGGGTGCGTGATTCCCATAACCCACGCTACCCCCCTCTTTTTTTTTCTCAGGTACACCTAATCCAAGGTCGAGGGAGCTCGTGCTGAGGGATGGATGGCACCGGGTGTTAAAACATTGGTGTTAGGAACGACCCACTTGGGGCACCAGGCGACACCCCATTGTATTGTAGCCTTACGCAGACATAGGGGGCTCTGTCTGTGGTGACCTTTATCTCCCCCGTACTCGTGGAAACAAAGATGGAAGACAAAACAATAACAACAAGTACGTCGTTGCTACCTGAGGAATCTAATTCCCAGGTCTCTGAATTATCAGAGGATGGCCAGGAAGCCGTGATACGGCAGATGGCAAATTTAGAGCAAGAGGGTGGGTTAGCTCAGCAAGAGGACAAGCAGTCTTGTCAGAGTGTGGAAGTGCCTCTATATTTAAGGAGGATTCCGACGGAAGAGGATGCCACGAGTTCAAAGAAAAAACATCATGCGCCTGAAGAATAAGGCCCGCGTAGTGATGGAAGCTGGGTCCTCTAAGGACAATGAGGGTAAGGGTAATAAGAGACCCAGGGACCAGGCCGACTTCACTCCTTCGCCAGAGAGGAAAGAGAAGAAGAGGCCAAAGACAGAGGAACAAAGTTACAGTGCGGCAGTGACCCGTACGAATGTGGAGGAATGTGGAGTATCCGGATGGTGCACTGACGGAGGAGTACATGGAACGCCTACAGACAATATTGGTAGACAAGATGGCAGAGGCAAATCCGGAAGTTCCGGATGTGGAGAAGTTGGTGAACTTCGACACAATTAAGATCAGGGAGTTTGAATGTGCACTGAAGAATATAAGGGCACAGAACGCTCTTGACACGGGCAGGTGGAAGGTACTTCCAGGGGGGGGGGGTAAAGGAATTGCCGAGAGGAATGTACCTAGTTGCGTCCATTCCGGATTCACATCTCCAGATAATTCAGGAGAGAGGTGGTAAGATATGCCACGGCTTTCACAGGGTAGATGTGAGGGTTAAGAAGAAGAAGAAGGAGGAGGACAAGGATGAGATGGAGGTGGAGGGGCCTCAAGCTCCGGAGGGAGAGGAAGGTGACGGTCGGGAGGCCGTGGCTGGTTCTGGGGAGGGGAGGCCTGACCAACCCCTGGATGTTGAGAGGAGGGACAGTGGGGTTGTGGAAGATGGTCGGTCTGCTTCGGGCAGGCGGCCGTCCAAGCAAACTCCGGGTTGCTCCCAAACTGGAGGTGGAAGGACCGAGGTCTTCCCAGAGCCGGGCACGGGTGCCAGGGCCGAAGGCAGGAAAGCCCCGACAAAGGGCGGTCCTGCCGAGGATCCTCCCCCCCCTCATAACAACGGATGGTGCGTCTGCTGCAGGTGAACCTTCACCACAGCAAGGCTGCCACAGGAGCTCTGCAGCAGTACGTGGTGAGTCATTATATTGATATTGTTTTAATTCAAGAACCGTGGGTTAATAACAATAGAATTATGGGTCTTGGATTCAAGGGGTTTAAGATCTATAAGCATGAATGTAATAATCCCAGCGCATGCATTTTGGTTAGGTCTGATATAACATGTTTTCCACTGAGGTTCCTATTTTCTAGAGATTCTATTGCAGTGGAGGTAGAAGCCAACAGGCGGAAGCTGGTGTTGGCATCCACCTATTTACCTGGCGATCAGAAAATCCCAACCACGAGTCTGGAGAAGCTGGTGGAGTATGCAAGGATGGAGAGGAAGGCGATGGTGATTGGAACTGACGCCAACGCCCACCATCAGATATGGGGTAGCAGGGATACCAACGATAGAGGTGAGTCTCTGTTTGAATTTTTAGTTATTAATAACATTAATGTCAAGAATGTGGGGAATAGTCCGACGTTCGAGACAAGGAATAGAAGAGAGGTTCTCGATTTGACTTTAGCTATAGGGGGCTCTGCAAGCTTCAGCCTACGAAATTGGCATGTTTCAGGGGAATTTTCTGGGTCAGACCATAAGTACATTAGGTTTGACATTGAGGGTAGGCTAACGGAGAGCCTAACATATAGAAACCCAAGAAATACCAACTGGGGAGGGTATGTACAGAACCTAGAGCAGGGGCTGAAAAGCTGCCCTACATCGGCAGTCAATCCACTCGAGATTGATCTTATGAATAACAAGGTCACCGAGGTTATCGTGCGGTCCTTTGAGGAGAACTGCAACATTACAGAGAAAAGGAATTTCAGAAAGGTCCCTTGGTGGAACAGAAATCTGGAAGAGGCGAGGAAAAGAACTAGGAGGCTCTTCAACGAAGCGAAAAGGAATGGTGGCTGGCAGGAATATAGGAAAGCCTTAACCGAGTATAATATACTCATAAGACAGTCTAAGAGACAATCATGGAGAGACTTCTGTGAACAGATTGAAGAAGTCAGTACGGGGGCGAGGGTCCATAAGGCCCAGGCTAAAAGTGGCACGGATTGCGAATTAGGGTCCTTGAAAGGGCCCGATGGGAATACTTGTAGTACTCAGCAAACACTCGAGGTGCTGCTGGGGGCGCACTTTCCAGGGTGCGTACGATATGAAGATCAGGCTAATAGGGTTGGCTGGATAAGGAAACAACCCGATTGGAAGCAGGCCCACAGGATAGTAACTCCTCAGGCGGTAAGATGGGCTATTAGGTCTTTTGATCTTTTCAAGTCACCTGGATGTGATAGGATATACCCGGCCTTGTTGCAGAAAGGGATGGAACTTCTGATCAGTCCATTGATCAGGCTATTCAGGAGTAGTTTAGCCTGGGGATATATCCCAGACAGATGGAACGAGGTAAGGGTGGTGATTATACCAAATCCTGGGAAGCCTACGTATGAGGAGGCAAAAGCCTTCAGACCAATATGCCTGTCCTCCTTTCTGTTGAAGACAATGGAGAAGGTCATAAACAGGTATTTGGGGATGAATAATCCTCGGGTTGGTAACCTGAAACACCAGCATGCCTATCAGAAGGGTAAATCATGCGAATCAGCGTTACACACGGTAGTAAGCGGGATTGAGGATTCCCTACAGGCCAAAGAGATAGCCCTAGGAGCATTTCTAGATATTGAAGGGGCGTTTGATAACACATCGGTTGATGTGGTTTCTAGCGCTCTTGAGGTCTTTGGGACAGAAAGGTGTATCACAGAATGGGTTAAGGGCATGCTAAGTAACAGGATAATTCATGCTACCAAAGGGAGCGGAAGCATCAAGGTCAAGGCGACCACAGGGTGCCCGCAAGGGGGAGTGCTATCACCACTGATATGGAGTATGGTGGTGGACTCACTACTGGCGAAACTCAATGATGCGGGATTTAAGGCAATTGGGTATGCAGATGACATAGCTATTATCATCAAAGGCAAGGTGCAGTCGGTAATGGCAGACTTAATGGAGAGCGCACTAAAGATCACATCGGACTGGTGCAACGAGAAGGGACTGAGTATCAACCCTATGAAGACGGTACTGGTCCCCTTCACTAATAAAAGGAAGCTGGATGGGCTGAGAAATCCGAGCTTCAGAGGAGAGGTGGTACCCTATAGTGATAAGGTAAAATACTTGGGAGTGGTTCTAGACAGGCGACTAAACTCGAAGGAACATATCACTCTAGTTACAAATAGAGCCATAAGGTTGTTGTGGGTATGCAGGAACCTGTGTGGAAAGAACTGGGGCATCAGCCCTCGTATAACGCACTGGATCTATACAGCAATGATAAGACCGGTGATGACGTATGGGTGCGTGGTATGGTGGCATAAGGTGGCCACCAAGTCCTTCAGCGCCAAATTGAGGAAGGTACAAAGATTGGGGTGCTTATTGGTCACGGGAGCGATGAAGTCAACACCTGTGATAGCAATGGAGGCCATTCTTAACTTGCTGCCAATTGATGTATTCATTGAAGCGGAGGCAATGAAATCGGCATATAGAATGACGAAACAGGAGGTCATAGGCAATCCTAAACAGGAAATAGGACACTCCCAGATTTTCTCAAAGATAGGGATGATCCCTGAACTAAGGTATGCCGTCAGACATGATGAGGAGGAGGTCAAGCACTGCAAGGAGGTACGGAGTAGAAATACATGGCATCTGTACTGGTAAAGAGGATAGCTTTAAGCCGCCTAATGGCACTAACATTTACACGGACGGCTCCAAGACTATACATGGAGCAGGAGCAGGGGTCTGGAGTGGGGGTGAGGGTGGCTTAAGGCTACAAGTTTCCCTTGGAAAGACCCCAACTGTGTTCCAGGCGGAGATATACGCCATTTTAGCGGCGGCCCACAGCATGAGCGAGAGTCAAGGCTCAACCGACTAGCAACAAATAATAAGGTTGTCATTTATTGGGTACCAGGACATAGAGGCATCCCGGGTAATGAGAGGGCAGACAGGCTGGCAGGGGCAGGAGCGGTAGTGACGCCTGTGGGTCCAGTGCCTTTTGTGGGATTATCAATGGCCTGTGCCAAGGAAGCAATAGCGGCAAAAGCCAAAAGGGACTTTGGAAAATTATGGGAGGGACAGAAAATAGCCCATACGAAGTCCTTCATAGATCTTAATAAATTCAGTAAAAAGGACATCTTTCTGGATATGTCCAGAAGAGACCTGAGGGAGACGGTTGCAACGATCTCAGGCCATTGTACGATGAACAAACATATGTATGCTATGAAAATAAAGTCCTCTCCGGTATGTAGGTGGTCCAAGGACAAGGAGGAGACGCCCAAGCACGTCATATTCGAATGTGTTACATTAGGAAGGAGGCGGTTCATGCATCAGATCAGGAGGCCATCTGAAGTCTGGCATTATCTGAGATTCATCAGAAGTCTGAGAGAAGCCTAAGCAGGCATACAGGACTCGTACAATAGGACAACTGGCCGAGGTGCACCCCGTGTTGGCGGGGGTCTTGAGTCATAATTTATTCTATTCTTCTATTCTATCGTTGGCGAAACAAAAATACTGGAAGGAAACTATTTCAGTTTTTGTTTTTATTATCGCTTTTTGTTTGTATTAATCACTCATTACGTGTTGTATTCATCATGTCATGATTATACATAGGTTCTTCCTTGGGCAACTGTGATAATACATGGGAGCACATGGGGGGTACAGTAAAGTAGAAGCTTAAGGCTTTTTGAAAAAAAATATTTGGAATTGGAACTTTTTTTTAAACTTTACTCAAACTTAACTTAAACTTAACAAAATATGAACAATTTAGTAATAATTTCATTTCATTTCATTTCGCTTTTATTGAATTGAAACATAGCTGTTAATTAATTGTGTTTTGTTCTATGACTGTTCTGATAACGGTTACAAGAAGTGTAGAAACCGGTTAGCACTTATAATAATTGTTTTTAAAGGAAGTTTTCATTTCAACTTATTTTAGAAACCATTTACATATTTGGTGCCAAACCTAATCTACATACACGTTCAACGTTTTCAGAAATGTAATTGAATTTCTTCAACATTGGTTAGGGCTGAGAAGCTATTTCATTAATCGATCAATGTGGCCTGGAAGAGGAAGACGGGGTGGAAGCCTGGAAATGGCCTGGATGAGGTATTTTCGTCTGAGGAAAGAAGTTGTGGGAAGTTCAAAGGTCAGCGGAACTGCTGGGAAATAAGGTGTGTGTGGATTAAGGAAGGAGGCCACAAATCGAATCATCCTTCAGTCCCTAAGAATCATGTACGCTTCAAGCAACATCAAGCCCAAACAAAAAAAGAAAAAGAAGTTTTGTTTCTTTTTTATTGTTTACCACAAAAAAAAGAAAAAATGCTTTACATTTTTTAAGGATTTAAATGAATTTAAGGTTCTTATATTTAAAAAAAAAAAAATATATATATATGAAAAGTTACTCACGGGAATTGCGTCAAATTTACAGTGAGGCAGGCCCATTGGTCTAAAAAGTCCGACTCGCACGGACTGCGTCATCTTAGTGCATTTCCATGACTTCTTATCCCTGGTCGCATTTGGAAAGCTTGGAATAAGTGTATTTAGTATTTTGTAAAAGCCTAAAACAACTACTCTCATGAAATCTTGAAGATTAGTGGGATTAAGCGGAATTTTTTACTAAAAAAACATATATTAGTGGAAATTAATCTCTCAGCCTCTTGGACTTCAGCTCGGAATGCTCTACTACAAAGAAAAAACGAAAATTCGTTCTCATTAAAAAGTATCTTGTTTGAATATATATTTCTCCATTATTACCCATTTCTTGTAAGGATAGAGATAATGCCTTTTTTTTTCGAAAGAAAAGCCAATTCCCTTGAACACACGACCTTAGGTACGGAATGCTCTCACCTTAACTCTCCCGGCCACTGGGTGTTCTAACTTGCATTTTTACATGACACTTTTTATTGGGACGGGTCAACTACAGGTTACCATTCATTTCTGATGTCTTGTAGTTTTATAAAAACAAAATGTCATACTATATTGGCCCCTTGGTATTTATATAGGTTACTAGCTGTTACCCGGCGTGGTACGCTATACTTACTTTCTGCATCTATAAAAACAAAAATAAATTAGAAAACAAATAATTAATATTAAAATCTGTAACAATTAGAGTTCATTGTTTCGAACTCTTGATCTCCGAACTGTGAGTCATAGACGATTTTAACCTAGCCTATGACTCTACCCGTGTCAAGACCTACCTGTGTGCCATGTTTGGTCAAAATCGGTCAAACGTTGTGGATTTGCATAAGGAACAAACATACTGAAAGACAGCTGGTAGACGTTTTTGACCCAGCCTATGGCACTCCCCGTATCACGACCTACCTGTGTGCCAAGTTTGGTCAAAATCGGAAGAAGGGTGTGGATTTGTATAAGGAACAAACATACAGACAGACAGCTCGTAGAAATTTTTGACTTAACCTACGAGACTTCCTGTATCAAGACCTACATTATTCCAAGTTTGGTCAAAATCGGACAAACGGTGTGGATTTGTATAAGGAACAAACAAACAAATAAACAAATAAACAGACACGTGATTTTTATATATATAGATTTTAAGCACATTCGCCAGCACAACCTTGATAAGAAAAGAAATGTGCTTAAGCAGTCAGGGACTCGGCTGGGAAAATATCAATACGATTTTTGTAAAACTCTATATTATGGAAGTAGCTGAATGACATAACCCAGCTAAGAGAAAAAAAAAGAAGGTTTTTGTAGATCTGATATATTTCTTTACTTGTTCAAGAATTCTGTTTTTAATTCTGAATTTTTTGTTTTGTCTTTTAGCTGACGAAGGCTACCAAAGAGTAGCCGAAACGTTCTTAATGCAGATTTTTACAAAAATCTTATTGATGTTTCCTAGCCGAATCCAAACTATTGCATTACTGCTTATCACCTTGTCGGCTAACTATCTACACCTCATTAAGAAATGTGTTTAGTTATGCAACTCCTGATTGACGTACTTCTCTAAATCTTTATTTTTTAAAACTGTGTGAGCTCAATCTGATAGCAAACGCTATTTTATGGGTAATTTAATTTGAACTGAAGGATTCAATAAAGCTGCAGAACAAATAAGTTAATTGGTATTTGGACTCTTTGTCCGCATTGTAGGTTTACACTCATTCGAAAGGGATTAGCAAGGATTGATTGAATACGTGCTTCGGTCGGTCGAAAGTGTTTATCTCCGATGTTACTGCATTTTAGCAAATGCAAAACTTAATGAGCTACTCTCCAGAACTTATATGATAGGCACAAAACGACCCGAATATGTGTTTCATGAATATTATATTGGAAAATTCCAGCTTATCAAGTTTTGTTAAAGAGGCATTTGATGGCGTGTTGATCAAATGCCTCTTTAACAAAACTTGATAAGCTGGAATTTTCCAATATAATATTCATGAAACACATATTCGGGTCGTTTTGTGCCTATCATATATGTTCTGGAGAGTAGCTCATTAAGTTAAAGTCAAATGTTCAACCAGAAAATTAATTTTCAGACCTAGATGGGCTACAACAGAAAAAGGTTCGCACCTACAGATATTTCTTACAAATTAATCATCACGCAATTCATTTGGGGACACCCTGTGTAAAACTATTTCAAGGAAACCTGAGATCGGCGCTCACTCTATTTCAAGCCTTTCTAAGCTAGGATATACTAACGATTTGATAATGTTTTGCTGTAGTGAGAACTCAGTTTCTTAAACATGTATCGAACATAATATTGATTAAATTCTCTTCAAAAATTGTTATAAACACCGATTGAATCACAGGCGACGACAAAAAATACCGGACTAAAAGTATTAGTTTTTTTTCTAAATATTTCTCCTCATCAGAGTCGTAAATGTACAGATACATTTTGTTTGAAGATATGTAAAAATAAAATTCAAAGAAATATTCCACTTACTCTAGTGTTATTACTGTACTCTAGGCATTATTTCTAAATGTCTTCATATCCAGCCCTTTATGTAACAGTATCTTCTAGAAAACACTGTACTTGGACAACTACGCTCAATAACAGCTGGAGTTATGTCTTCGAGAGACATTTTATTACTTGAGTGTAGTGGAAAAACCTTTTAAACTTTCTTGTCAACAAGTTTATCACCCAAGTTCATATTACTTTGAAAATAGTTGCTTACGTGCATGAAGCATAATACAGCCACTTTAGCGTTTAAAAATAGAAAAAAAAGTTAGTAGTATGAAGGAAAAAATTGTTGTTGTGAACTTATGAATTGTTTATGTTCTTTTAATATGTTTATTCTTTTGAATGGATCATGGAATTTCTTTATTACAGAGTTATTTGGTGCTATAATTGCCTACAGTAATGACCATGAATGGAGGTCCACAGTTCATCTCTCCATCCCCGTTCAGCAGGGAGGCTTTAGATTGCCAGCAAGATGGGGTCACATTAGTACATACTGGTGGAAAGGTTTTTTTTTCAATTAACTGTTACCAAACTTACCCAAAGAGTGCAAAGAGAGAAATATATATCCATATAATTGTCTGTTTGCTCACAGACAATTATCGCTATCCATGTATGTTTATTTGGAATACTACAGCTTCTTTATGTAATATTCTCATGACTTAAAAAAAAAGGAAAATATTAAAAGTATTGTGGGAATATTATGCCGGGGGAAAGAAAGGTGAGTAAGGCGCGAAAGGAATATAATTATTATTATTACAATAAAATAAGTGTTTTGCTTCCTTGCGATTTTACTCTTTTACGTTGTACTAAATTAACATTTAGCATCGAAAGGAATGTAATTAGTCTACAATCTGGTTTAGGCCATACTATTGGTGTTTCCTCTAAAGGAAAGTAGCAGTTGAGGTTGCTCTCATGATAGAATTTTTTAAAATTTCCTTCAAATATTTATATTTCCAACTAGTAGACACCGAAAATGACCACCTATAAAATTTATATATATATAGGCAGTCTACACTACCCAAATTCTGATGAAAGTGCTTAGTTATGGAATTCCTGTGTGACGGAGATTACTAACAAAGGATGAACACCGATCATGAGGAAAAAAAAACAAAAACGTATACACGAACGACCGGGTTTTCCGTGATCTATGGGGTTATAACCTAGCAGTTTCTTGTTCTATGGGTTTCTTGTCAGGACTAGCAGTTTGCGTCATCAAGTAAGAAAATTCCCAATATTGTATTATCACTGCGAAATTTCGGAAGAGTTAATTTACTCGGGAGAAAGGCTGAGAACGTGTGAACGTGCTGTATTATCTGAGTGGAATGGAGCTTTGTGGTTAATAGATGTCTGAGTGCTTTGAACACAAGCCTCATCTAATCGCATCATTCCACCCAATACTTGGATGAGTATGATTACCTAAAACCTAATGCACTCGTATATTGATAATTCGAGCAAAACGGTCTACGTTTAATTATTTGTACATGAATGCTTTAACATTTTGTTACGGACGAATAGACTTACCAACTACTCGACTCGTGCTAAGAAGACGTAGATATTACGATAAACCCATCAAGACAACCAGGGACTAGATTGGACCAACCCCTTGAGAGAATGACAACTGTATACAGTTCAAGAGTAGCCTTCAGGGCCAACGGCCAACATATAACGGCCACGTTGAATGCACCGGTTCCCGTAGATCGCCGATGTTAAGCAACGTCGGGCGTGGTCAGCACCTGAATAGGTGACCGACCACGTCCTGTTGGCATTATAAAAGGGTGGCTACCTGTAGATAGCCCGGCGCTGATGGCCAAGTTGTAGATAAGCTAAAAAAAAAAGAAAAGAAAAAAAGTAGCCTTCAGAGTCTCCGCACGGGCCAGTGGCTAACGCATTGGATTCTCTAACGGGGGATCGGAGTTCGACTCCCGCCTGTTCTCATTTCAGAGCCGGATGAGAAATTCCCTGCTACAGCATGGATGTTTAAGCAGGGTAAAACCCCGTAAATAACCCGGTGCTAATGACCTAAATGTCGATGCGCCGTAGGTAGATTTCTTCACAAAGAAGGGCAGAGTGTGAAGAAATCATATTAGCCAAGTTAGGTATCGCATCAATGTCCTGTGACACATGACAATCAAATGACTCCCAAAGACAAACCAACCTCCCGGAAATGTAACTCAGAACCCACAATTAAGCATATGACTGCACGAAATTTAATACAGTACGTTGATGTCATCTCACAGAGGACATCAGGAGAAATTGATACAATATTTAATCATTTACAGAGACAGAGGCATTTACAACATCTGCCACAAAAAATTAAATAAATACCAATCCACAATTTCAGGTTAATTTATATTAAAAGCTTAATTTTAAGGAAAATATTGCGCTTAACGACATACTTTTCCCATTATTATTTATTTAAATTTTAACTTCCATTATTATTAATTAAGAATTTGAGGAGGGGTTATCTATAGGTTACCATCCTTTTCTATCCAGGATAGGGCTGATGCCTTTTCTAAAGAAAAGCCACCAGCCCACAGCGGGAATCGAACCCACGACCCTCAGCACGGAGTGTTAAGTGCTCACGCCTTAACACTCGCGGCCACCGGCCCTCCTCATTATTAAAAATTGACACTTTTTGTCCATTATTAAAACTTGACAAAAAATAATAAATTCGCCAAAGTTGTATGTGTAAATAATAATAAATACGCATTATTTTCGCTGTCTTGCTCAATTTTTATTCAAATAATCGATTTCTATTTCTGTTATCATCTAGAAGAACAACATATTTAATTTTAACGTCCTTCCTTCTTAAACGGTAACATTCTTCGTGAACCCCCTGTGTTCACCTACAGCACTTTCCTCAACAACCTTTTAATTTCGGGAAAAAATGTTACTGAAGTAGTATAATAAGTAAAAATTTGTTTGTGCCGGACATATAAAAATAAAATGTTTTGGGTACTTAAATTACACAATAAGTATTCTGTCCAATATAATAAATAATAATGTGAAAATAATTTATGCGTCTTATTTCATTCTTGATGTACAGTTTTTGAAAACATATTTATTAACGGTGTTTTTTTAACAACGTTTTGCTACATTCATATGCGGTTACGATATTAAATTCCTCATGTGGGTGAATAATTAGGCCGACCTTCACTATTTAGAAATTTTTTTTAATTTCACATAGCGCTTTCGAGATTCAATCTCATCATCAGTGCCTGTTGACAACAACATAACAAATATAAAAGTAAATCTACAACTAAAATCAAAATTTTGATTTTAGTTGTAGATTTACTTTTATATTTGTTATGTTGTTGTCAACAGGCACTGATGATGAGATTGAATCTCGAAAGCGCTATGTGAAATTTAAAAAAATTTCTAAATAGTGAAGGTCGGCCTAATTATTCACCCACATGATGATGAACCTTCACCAACCAGCTCCCAACACCTGTGATATTAAATTCCCTTTTCGTTGCTGTTCGCGTTTTTTAGGTGTAAACCAGATTAAAATGAATAGTTACTGATGAACCGAGAATAATGTACACAGTAATTAATTATGCATAGGCTGTATATAGATATATTTAGTTCTCTCAAAGTACGATCCCGTGTCCTGTCGTAGTAGTGTGAATATAGATCATTTGTTTTCTAACTATGACGTCATGGAAGAATGACGTATTTTCCATTAATAAATGTCAACGTTCTCGACCTCGAAAAGGTTACCCACTTACCCTATTCTTGTAAAAACTGAAAAGGCCCTTTTACAAGTGTAAATTAAACAAATATTTACACATGATTCTCAAGGAAATTATTTTGTAACAAAACAATTTCTTTAAGTTCGAGTAAAGGAAAATAAATACATTATTTCCAGAAGGCGTAAGAAATTTGTGTTTCGAAAATTGTTCCATTTTCTTTTGTTCTGCACAAGGAGGTGAGAGAGTATTGTGTTTATTTGTGGAAAGCCATACACCATTCTACCACGCAATTGTTCCTTGTCTCGTGGTATTTACAGGCCAACAAGGGCTTTGAAAGTGGGTAGCAAGTCCTGGCAGACCGTATTGAACGCACTTGTCCACCAAGGTATGAACAAGTACTTGCCGCAAAGCCAGCTTAGTGAGAGACAAGCAGAAATGACAAGTACTCTATGATCGTGTAAACAAGGCATAAGAGTAAATAATAAATGATCTCAACGTATGTTAACGAGATTCCTCACTCCACATATTTGTCAATTTTTGAGCTCTCTCACAAGCTCAAAAATTGACCGATTATGTTGAATTTTGGTACAAAATACTTTGGCTAATTTCAAAGTTCAAGTTCCAGGAGAATCCTAGTACGATCTCATTATTTAACAGGCGAAATTCGCGCGAACACAATCGTTGCGCATACTGATTTTAGTTTGAAGGCTTCTTCATTCTAATAAATATAGGATATAAGCTTCCCAAATAACACAGGTCTACAATCAGAAATTTGATTTGATGATTTTGGCTAATCTCTGTGTTTCTCAGTGTGCTGAGGCCGAGAATGAAGTCCGTTTTTCTCTATCACGTACAGATTTTTTTCAAATCCATAGAACATAATATACCTGCTATACACATAAATTTGGTAAGAAGTAGGTTTTTTTTTTCCAAACGATTTCCCTTTTTATAAACAGACATCTTTCACTAGGTGGTGTAGGCATTGACTCCCTCAGTAGATGTTGTAGGCCTGAGGGTGTCTAGGCACGACCTGTTCAGATAGGAACGTACTTGTTTGGTCTCAGATGTCACCGTCTGAAGCTAAACGAGATTGAACCTGTTGTATTAGGAACTTGGAGCTTAATTTCTGTTCATTCTCTCAGTTCAGTAGTATCAACTGAAGTGAACACATTCACCGAGGTCTCTTAGTTGTGTCAAAGTGATTAAGAACGTATTTTAAGGTTTGAAAGTGCATTTAGACAAAATTTCTCATCGTCGTTGTGTTACCAGTCCAGACTACTTCTGTTTTATCTGTGGTGAGTACACAGTTAAGAAATACCAACAAAATATAGCAGGTTTTGTCAAAAATGTATATTATGCATATTTTGGCTTGAGATTAGGAGATCAAGATAAAGTGTGGGCTCCTCACAAAGTATGCCATAGCTGCGTAGAAAAACTTCGCTTATGGTACAAAGGAGAGTTAAAATCTTTCGGATTTGCTATCCCAATGATGTGGAGGGAGCAAAAAAAACACGTTAATGACTGTTACTTTTGTAATTGTCATGTTCAAGGCTATAATTCCAAAAATCATAAGCTCATTAACTCCCCTAATGTGGAATCTGCTAGTCGTCCGGTACCACACGGTCCTGGATTAACAGTTCCTCAGCCCCCTCGTGACTTGGGCAGTATAGATAGGGAAGCTATGAAGTACACAGTGAGTTCAAAGCAAGCAGTTCAGAAGATGAACCTCAGCTTATTTCTCAACAGGAGTTGAACGACTTAGTGAGAGATCTTGGACTTCCAAAAGATGCAGCTCAGTTACTTGGCTCCCGTCTTAAAAACAAAAATGTATTACAGCCAGGCACTTCTTTTTCATGGTATCGACACCGTGAAGCAGTTTTTGTTCCTTACTTTGCTCTGGATGAGAATCTTATTTATTGCAAAGACATTCTTGGTCTGATGGGTCAATTTGGTATACAATATGACCCGATTCATTGGCGTCTATTCATAGACTCATCAAAGCGAAGTCTAAAGGCTGTTTTGTTGCACAATGGCAATACTTATGCTTCAGATCCAGTTGGCCATTCGGTACATTTAAAAGAAACATACGAAAATTTGCCATTAGTTCTCGAACGAATTCATTATAATGAGCATAACTGGTTGATAAGTGGAGACTTGAAAGTACTTACTATGCTCTTAGGTCAGCAATCAGGGTACACCAAGTTCCCTTGTTTTTTATGTTTATGGGATAGCCGAGACAGAAATTCCCATTGGAACAACAAAGACTGGCCATCACGAGGAGCTCTGTCGCCAGGCCAAAAAAATGTAATTAGGAGAAGTTTGGTTCCTTCTGACAAAATCCTGCTACCTCCTCTACACATAAAGCTAGGGCTGAAAAAACAATTCGTAAAGTCTCTCAATAAAGAAGGTGAATGTTTTAAGTACTTATGCTCCAAGTTCCCACGATTAAGTGATGCAAAGCTAAAAGAGGGGATCTTTGTAGGCCCAGATATTCAGAAACTTTTCACAGATCCACATTTCACTCAGACCATGAAGGAGAAGGAGAAGGAAGCTTGGAATTCTTTTAAAGATGTTGTTGAGAAGTTCCTTGGTAACGTGAAGGATCCCAACTACAGAAGTATCGTGGAACGCATGTTGAAGGCATTTCAATTACAAGGTTGCAACATGAGTTTGAAGGTTCACTTCTTACATTCGCATGTGGACTATTTTCCGGAAAACTTAGGGGAAGTAAGTGAAGAACAAGGGGAAAGGTTCCATCAGGACATCCAGGAAATGGAACGTAGGTATCAGGGCAAATGGAACGTAAACATGATGGCTGACTATTGTTGGATGTTGCAGCGTGAATCATCTGAAGAGTCCTACAGCCGGAAACGAACACGGAGAAATTTTCAAGAGAAAAAAAACACGTTTTCATAAAAATAATAACTAAATATGCCACTGTTAATTCTGAAGCTGTTATTTCTACACATTTATGTATTTTGTACAGTAAACAACATTGAAATAACTAAAAGATCATGGAAATAAATGAAAACTCTTATTCGCCAATTCTGTTTTCTTTTAATGGTAGTACCTCTGCCCTTACTTGAGATTGAACAATTTCCTTACGTGATAGAGAGGGACTGACCTCATGTTCGGCTTCAGCACGCCAAGGAGCATAGAGATTGACCAAAATCATCAAATCAAATTTCAAAAAGATTATTTTTGTAGACCTGTGTAATTTTAGGCTACGGAACTCGCTTTAACCCTGACCTAACTACCCGTAAACGTTAAGGGGAAGTGGAATGTAAATCTGACGCCGAAGCAGGGCGTTTACTTCCTGGTCACTCTCTAGTTATTTTAGGATCACTCCTTGCTCCCTTTGAAGAAATCTAAAGTTATGATTTTCAGAAATGGTGGAAAAATTGCTAAAGACGATGTATGACACTACAATGGTGAGCCAATAGAAATAGTCAATGAATACAAGTACTTAGGCATAGTCATAACACCAAACCTGTCACTTCGAAAATACATTGAAAAGAAAATACCTGTTGCTATGCGTGGAATTCATACTACTTGGCCTGGTTTTATAATGAAGAAAGAAGTGCCTATCTCCGCAAAAATGTAGGTGTGGGGCGGGCGAAGCTATGACAAGGTCGAGCAGGTTCAACCAAGTATCATAAAGAGATTATTCTGCCTCCCTAGGAATACGCCGAACTACGCTTTGCAGCTGGAAACAGGAAGAGCATCCATACACATCTACACTCTGCAGCTTCTTCTCATGTATGTTCTAAAAGTAGATGAATGCTCCTGAAGAGAGGCTCACTAAGCAGTGAGTGAAGTGGTTGCTAGTAAGGTAGGTTGGTACAATGACTTACGTCATGTGTGTATTAAAGCGGGATATGAACTTCAAACTTTTTTTTCAACCCAACTGGAGAAAATACATTCAATCGTCAAATGCATAGTAGGTATTATTGACTCCCAAGAAAAAGAAAAGCTACAAGACAGGCCAATGACCGCGCGGTTCCACACAACCTACAAAATCTTGAAATATGAATGTAAGCAGCTGTCTTATATCAACGACACTAACACCCTTCAAATGATAAGGACCATCATGGGAGCCAGAACAGAAACCCTAAACCTGAACAGGAAGCCTTGGAGTTCTGATGATACTGCCCTCTGCTCTCTTTGCAACATGAAACAACCCGAAGATATCATCCATTTCCTAGCTGTATGCCCAATCCTCTCCGAGATAAGAGTAAACATCTTCCACAAAAATAGATTAACCCACACGCAAGCAATAGACTATTTGAACGGCCAGGACTACTCAAAACTATACCACTACGTTAAAGAGGCAATGAATTTTAAATTTGATTATCAGGAATAAGGAGGATCGATTTTTGTTTTACTTATTTATTTGTTTTTATATTATTTAAAGTCACTCATATTGTTTTTATTTTATTTTCATGTATATAATATTATGTGGTGTCGCTTAGCTGATGGATTATATCCAAGCTTATGTAAATTTATTGTGAATTTCTCAAGGACTTATTATTTGTACATGTACATAATAAAATTTACTTTACTACTACTACTACACTCCTTGCTCCCTTCTGGGCCACATTCTGCACAGGGCTAAGCCAATTTTTTTGCTTCTTTTTCTTTTATATCCTGTTCTCTTGTGGGGCACCTTGTAATTCGTCTTATACTTCCTCAAGTTCAAAAAGAACCCAAAATAATTTTCTTTAAAAAATAGAAAGATTTTTTCGAATATAAATATAGAAATCCATTTTGGTTAGATTTAGTGTTATATATATATATGACAATGATTACATTAAAACCCTAAAGATTTCATCTGGATAGCTTTTTTCTTTAATGAATAAAACACCATTTTAGTCTAATAGCATTGGGAGGAGGAAGCGAAATTATGAATTTTAATGTAAAATGTGAAAATAATTAAATTTTATCAATTTGTCTAGCGACCTTAAACTTCGTCAATAGCAGCCGATAGTTGTTGTTGATCTCGTATATTCAATATGCAGGTGAAGGCTTTTTTTTTTTTTTTTTTTTTTTTTTTTTTTTCTTTTTTTTTCCTTTGTGTTAATGAACTCCTTTAGAATTCATTAAACAAATGATTAAAGAGCTGTTAAAACTGATTTAATATTAATTAATGCGATGGAGTTTTTAATGTTAATCGAGACTCATTAGTATTATTTTGTTAATACGATGAGGGTTCGTGAATAATGTGTTAAGTTATTTGAGGGCCTATTTACTACTTTTGTCGGTTTTCGATTCTTTTATTTTGGTGACTAATTAAAAGTTATTTTACTACGACTGATTTTGGCTTTGGATTTTAGAGTTAGCTAGTTTTATACAACAATATTTAAAAAAGGAAAAATAACAGCATCTCTTTGGTGTAATTGATTTTTTGGTAATTGATTCGTTAATGTAACAGATCATTCAACACTAAAACAAAATAATCGACAGACGGAGGCATTTGGAATTTAACAGAATATAATTTTATTCCTAATGATTTAAGGAGAATATAATAGTTTCATCACCAAATGGTGAAAAACTAAAATAAATAAATACATTTATTAGTTCTGTAGAGCTTAAAATTGAAACATCCTAACGTTCTGGTTGGGATTATCCGCCTTGAATTTCGTTCGTTGTATTAGATAACGGGGATTCTCTTCTTTGTTTTTCGTAAATTCTGTAATCTCTCAGGAGGTGGTGCAAAGTGGATAGTCTCGTGTCAGGAGGTATGAATGAATTATTCTTTTAAGCCCGATCCGAAGAAGTAGTCTTTTACATAAAGAAAAATTCTTAATCGAGTCTAAACTATTGCTCTTCAACTTTTCTTTAGCGTTGATTTTCTACCAATGCTTAACTGATATTTCCGTAGGTTTAAGGTTTGACGCTTGGAAGGAATGGCTTTGGAAATTCCTATTTAAATAAGGACTCGGGGTGTAGATGAGGGTGTGGGGGTTATTTCTTATTAATGCCTGTCTAGGGTGTTAGGGAAGCTCGTTATAACTAGGGATCTGGTTAATTACCGAGGCAAGGACACCCATCCTAATATCTACGTGTTAGAGGCACAAACAACTTTTGGCATTATACTCTAGTTAAAGGTTATAAAAATAATTAAATGAAAGGGCCTTATTAAAATTATTTACTATTCCCATTTTGAAACATAATCAGGCATAGCATGTTTAAGCAGAATTTATTATAAGGAAAAGTATCCTTTATATGTGTTTTAATAATCCAAATATGATTTTAATGATGATTTGGAATTATTGAAAAATGTCCTCAAATATTCATCGATTCTACGTCCTAGATACCAAAAATTTCTTCCTTGACAATTTATTTTTTTTAGCGCGGTTCCTCCGTACCTCCATAGGGAGAACCCGCTTATGAGGTTGACCTAACGACGCAATCCGGAAGTGCCGACTAGAAACTTTCACGTTTCAGACCCCATAGATCACGAAAATATAGGTGGTTCAAATCTGTATATAAATATATATATATGTGTGTGTATAGATTTATATATATATATATATATATATATATATATATATATATATATATATATATATATATATGCTTGTCTGTTAACGCTCTAGCAAGCTCAAAAATGGCCCGATTTCGATTAGATTTGGTACAAAAATCTGCCTTCTAATTTGAAAGGTCAAGTTCGTTAACCAGCAAAATCCGCCCACTGGAAGATGGCGTTTGGGGCGAAATTCGCGCAAAAAAAATCGTAACGCTTACGTTTTTGAGTTCATAAGCTTGTAAGTACTCGTTTTATAGGCTTCTTTGGCTAGGAAAACGAATGAAACCATTTTCAAGGCGATAGCTTTAACCGTTTTTGAGAAAATTGGAAAAATAGTTTTTGAATACCGTTTTTGGTTTGGGTACTTAGAATCATGGGATTCAGTTGAAACATTTTCTGCATGTTTTACTATCATTAAAACTAATATGTTGAAATTTTGGTTACGTTTGGAGTTAAAGAAGGGTTAGAATAAAATATTTTATTAACAGACATAAAAAGTTTTGGTAACTTTGTATATTTTCCTTAATATCTCGAAAAAGGTTGAGAATCTTGGTAAACGAAAGAATACCATTGGAAAGGTTACTAAATGCTCTACAAAAAAGGTTCTGATGAAAGTTTTGATAAGGCGATGTCAATCGGAGAAATAAGTGCTTAAAACATTAAAGTAATTGATTTTGCTTATTCGAACTGTTCTTTTTGTCTGTTTTTATTCCTTGTTATTTTTTAATTGCTTATAGTTGGATAATGTATTTTACAATAAAGCAGATTAGGCAAAATAAGAAAAACAATTCATTGTTAGAAATATAGGTTGCCAAGAGAAAAAGATTCGATGACGTCTTTTGAATATTTTCAATTCCCTTTATGCTCTTGGTTTTTTTATTTTATTTTTTAATTGATTATATCTGTAGAATTATTACTATAGTAAAAGAACACAGGAATATGTGAAAATTTTTGATTTTTTCCAATTCATTGAAACGTATGAAATGAAGTATCGGTAGAAGAGGTTTCTAGGGTCTTGCGGACCCGACCCCAGGTATAGCCATAAAACCCTTTGAACAAAGGCCAAGGAAAATATTATCTGTTTCTATTCTATGCTTTTCAAATGAGAATAGGGATATGAACAGGAACCGGGGTCTCCCGTGGTCTAATGGCTAGCGTCTTGGATTCATAAGCGAGAGATGGTGGGTTCGATTCCCAACCTCCGGCAGGAATTTTATCATCCCACGGCTCGCTGGTAAAATTCCTCGCTAAACCCTGGATGTCGGCGCTAATGACCTAGATGTAGATGAGCCGTAAAAAAAAAAAAAAAAAAAAAAAAAAATGAACTGGAACCGCGCTAAGATGAAGTCCGACTCGCAGCAACTGCGTTGACAGCCATTTTGAATAATGTCTCAAATTTATTTGTTGATGTTCTTGATAATTAGAATAACTCGAACTCATTGATGACTTTACATCATTACATAATCATATATATATATATATATAAAATCTTTTAGGCTTCACAGTTCGGAAGTAACGAGTTCCAAACTGTCAATTAAAGAAGAGTGAATTGTTCAGAAATAGTAATTTTCTTTCTAGTGTTGCCTAGGTGGAGATTAGCAAGCTAAAAAAACTTTCTTCTTTTTTTGCGAAAAGTTTTTCTTTTGCGAACAAAACTTTTCAGATTTAACCTTTGTATGTTTATCTAAATTATAGCCGTATATTCTCAAGATTTGGACAAGTAATATCATATAAGATACATTTTATTAATTTCTGATGAAAATGTAGAGCAACACTGAGCTCCTAGAAGCCATTAACCATTATCCTTTTTTTAAAGTGGTTTGTTTCTCTAATTTCCAAAACTTTTTAGTTTTAGTAAAATATTTGTGTTTACCTATATTATAGCCTTATATTCTTAGAATTTTGACTAATATATATTAATAAGTAATTTAAAATATTAAGTTTTTGATCTGTTGCTAATGATGATTTTAGGTGGAGATTAGCAAGCCAACAAAACTTTTTTTTTTTTTTTTTTTTTTTTTTTTGTTAAAAGTTTTTCTTTTGCGAACAAAACTTTTCAGGTATAACCTTTGTATGTTTATCTAAATTATAGCCTTATATTCTCAGAATTTGGACTAATGTCATATATTAGTAAGTAATTTGAAATATTAAGTTATTGATATGTGGACTTGCAGGTTCCCGTTTGTTTTCCATAGTTAATTTTTGTGTATTTGTGAATTGCATTTTCTCTCATGCATTTGCTTAACATAAACTATGTCTTCAACATTAAGCCATGGATCTGTACAGAACTTGAATAATTTAAATACTTATAGTTCTTTACCGTACCACCTAAAATCATCTATATGTAACGTACAAAAATACTCTGTTTATCTAAATTATAGCCTTATATTCTCAGATTTTGGATTAATTTGTTTAACATAAACTATATCTTCAACATTAACCCATGGATCTGTACAGAACTTTAATAATTTAAATACTTTAAGTTCTTTACCGTACCACCTAAAATCATCTACATGTAACGTGCAAAAATGTTGTGTTTATCTAAATTATAACCTTATATTCTCAGATTTTGGATTAATATCATATATTAGTAAGTAATTTGAAATATTAAGTATTTGATCTGTTGATTTGGAGTTTTCCATAGTTAATTTTTATGTATTTGTGAATTGCAGTTTATCTCATGCATTTGCTTAACATAAACTAAATACAAAAAATTGTTCAATTAAAATTTTAGCTAACAATATATTATTTTTTATAGTACAGCGATTTAATTTTAAAAACTATAAAAAATAACCCAAAGCTATTCAGAATGAAAACTACCTGCATGTACAAAACATTCATTACTTCAGTGAAGGGTTTGCTGGGCAATATAAAATGAAATACAACTTAATTTTTATCACATGTAACTGCACACCAGTAACTAACATTAAACTTTGGTGGTGTGAAAAGCTGGTTTTTAGAAAAAGCAAATTAGGAATTCTGGAAACGGCGTGATTTATTCGAATAGGCATCAAATATATGATATGATGCTTGCCACAATTTCTGAATTGAGCTAGAACCATAATGTTGGGAAACGGTTTGGACTTTTCACGGGTTTTCCATAATTCCTCTAAACCAGGTATGGGCAACCTTTGACATGTTTTAGACCAAACGTTAGTGTGCAAATACGTTCGCGGGCAGTGTAGATGGTTCATAATAAAATAAAATCGGATTTTAAAGTAGTGTTCATAATTTTTAGCGATAGATACCAGACATGGAATATTACGGCAATTGTAATACAATTTATCAAAATAACAACTTTATAATTAACATAATTAAATCGTAAAATTTGGAATTATTACAAACTACGAAATTTAAAAAGCAACACTTAATAAATGAGACACTCGGCTTACTCTCTCACTGGATTCCGCAGGAGCTAGCAACTAACCCCATCTCACTCGATCTTCCTCATTTTGGGTGACTGTGAGTAATTAGTGTTATATTATTATTATTATTTTTTTTTTAAATGGGTTTATTAAAATATCTCCGGATCAAATCTTACAGGGGTCCGGATCCGGCCCGCACACAAATTTTCTAAAACAAAGCATCGAATCGAAATGTTTACTATCACCAAACATTTAGATCATAAGATTTGGCGAAGATTGAGAACCAAAACTTTCCAATTCGACTGAGTGGTTTTGAAGAAACGTGACGAAAAAAAAAGCAACGTGACGCAATAACGCCTGATATATTTATAGCCCTGGACATATATTAAGTCGCGCTCAAGTGTATTTTCTTGTCTTACTTGTGGAACGTTGGATTCAACATTCTATAAACATATTAAAATAAGAACTTTTCTAACAAAATTTTAACCATTTTAAATCTACATGGTGAGATTGGAAACAGGATTGCCGCATTAGGATTGTTGGCAATCTCAAGAACAGGCCGCAAGATTTTCAAGATCCCTGGTTCTCTAATCTCCAAAACATGCTGTATACAATTGGATGTGATGTCTTTTCGAATCCAAACTATACCTGGTTATTACTACACAAGGAGGATATTGTGGAAAAATGGAGAAATAATCAATTGTGTAAAGATATAGGACGGGCATGTAATTCTTCTTACAGGAGCTTCTACAGCCTGATTAGCGTTCTTGGCCATGGAGAAGATTACATCAAGACAAGTATGATGATTAACAAAAAACGAACAACAATCCAGCTAAAACTCAGCGGGGACACGGAAATTCGGCTATACATAAATGACATCTCGTACTTAATTAATACAGAAGAACAGTTTACAATTTGCAACCTTAAAGAAGCAGAAACACTAGACCAGATATTAATACGTTGCCCTATGTACAGCAGTCCTCGGAATAATTTCATCAAGAAATTATTAAAAGCACCGTTAAAAACGAAAAAAAAAAAAATCATCAAGAACTACCTTCGACCTGAGAGGAAGGAGCATTACAGCAATTCTTCACCAGCATCACTACCAACACATGTAGCAGTCTCTTATACTTCATCATGGAAGCAATGAAGATACGGGCTTTCATAATTAACGAGTAATTAGGATATTTTGTGCACGAGTTTATTTAATTTTTTTTATTTTATTTTATTGTTCTATTATATGCACTTTTACGTAACATGTACGTTTGTAATATAAGGATTTATTTGTTATTATTATTAATGTTGTTCTCTTATTTTTCTTTCTATAAGTAAGTTTTGATTATTTCTTATTTCGCTGGCTGCAGCCACTTTTTTAGCACTTTCCTCCGAAGGAAAGTATTTATTTTATAGAATTTTATTTATTAGCATTTTGTAAATTTGTAAATATCATACCCAGACTTCCTGTAATTGTAATTATTACTCATAAAATACAGGAAATTCATTCATTTATGGAAACATTTGAAATATGTTCTAAAATAAACATTCCTTGCATATGGTTAAAAGTAATTTATGATTTAAAAATCCAAGAACTCCCAACTAAGTATTACAGTCTCGTTTAAGCCTTCGGAGTGGAATGAGGCTTCTCGCGTCCCCAGAGAAGGAGAAAGCAATTGTGTAAGATGAAGTTGGTTCCAGGTTGAGCGAGTTGCGGCCTCCTTATTAACTCTTAGCCCTTGGATCGTTATCTCTCCTAGATAATTCCTGTTCATAACTACTCCCCCTCGAATCGGTAACTATCTACAACATCCCAACTCCTATGAAGTGAGTAATTGGCAAACTTTATTCTTATGACTTCCCAAAGGGGAAGTTCATTCAATACTAACAATGTGTTTTTAAAGGCTTTTTTTATGTTCTTTAATTCATAAAAAAACTTTTTCATTTTCTGAATATATTCTCTTGAAAGTGTCTGCCTGGCTATAGTATAAAACTCACAAAGTAATCTCTTACTCACAAAACAAACTTTTGCACTTCATCCATTTCATATACAGAATTTACCTCATTCTTTTATGGCCAAATAAAACTTTTATGGCATTCATTTATGTATTTTTTATTCACTAACTTTTTCTGTATTACCTAAATTGAAACCTTTCGTGCCTGTGTATATTTAGCAAGTACAGCTTATGACCAAATATCAGCCATTCGGTATAAATAAAGAACTCATTAATTAATAAGTATTATATTCCAGTAAAAACGCAAGAATTTTAGGTTGAGATTTTGTAGGCATAGGATACTTAACTGATAAGGCCTTTTGATTTTGTAGGCATAGAATACTTAACTGATAAGGCCTTTTACACCTTTTGAGGGTTTTTTTTATTCCTACGGCGCGTCGACATCTGGGCCATTAGCGCCGGCATCCAACGGGCAGCGAGGAATTTTCTCAAAGAGGCGTGAGATAAGATAAGAAAATTCCTTCCGCTAATTAATATGTGAATGCTAAATAGCTCAGATTAAACAAGCAGTTACAAGTACAGGATACTACATCCTTGTCACAACATAGAATCATATTAGCATTGTTACTTTGCCCGTCCATATGGCATTACTTCCTTTTTATCCATTTTGCCCACCTTACACTATAGTTATAGTAAATCCTGATATCTTTGTTTTTGCCTTTGCTCCAATACTATGAAGTGTTAGATATATAATCTAGAAATAGTTCAAGTAAAATTAATAATAATATTTGTTTTTGGCAACACTGTCTTATGTATGGCAGGATACTTGGGGGCTATATCTGTTTATTTTGCCGCCCCCATTGACTGAATATGTCCTCTCTGTTAAATAAATATGACTATCCAAATCTGACTTTTCTTAATTAATCCTAGTGCAGACATAATTTCTATCATAAAGTGATTTTTATCAAATCTTTTTTTTTTTTAAATATTGAGAAACTCAAATTTAGGCCATACATTAAAAATAAGAACTTTTTTGTATTTTACTTTAGTTAGTAACAAAATACAAATATTCAGAAAAATTATAATGGTACCTTTCTATGTATTATTGGGGTATTTTTAGAGTTAATAGAGGCAGTCCAATAGCGGATTTATGTACTTTTTAATAGGATAACTTTGATCAACTCTTAACTTATTAAAAACTCAAAAGCCCACTAATTTTATTACACCGATTTGTTGCATTTGGGCCATTCCAAGCCAAATCATCCAGGGGTCGACACCCAAGGTTGGCAGATTTTAATGAAACTTGGTGAGTATATTCTAGTAATGGACATGAGTACAAATATAAAATTTTATGTTGTTATGTTCATTAGTTTCTGAAATGCAGCACTTCAAAAATTCTTCAAAATGTGCAAAATATCGTTGATCATACATCTGGCAACAATCTATACTTTTACAACTTTTGCTCTAAAACTGTTAATTTTAATGATAGAGAGTTAATTTTTTTTTTTAAATTTGTTCGGCATTAAATTGTCAATGGAAATATATTGCTAGATACAAGATTTAGAGCCATAGAAATAGTTTAAAAAATTCTTAAATAGCAAAATTGAGATATGTTTGAACATTGATATTTATCCTTAAATTGCTTAATACCATGAGTCTACCTCCAAGGACACCTAAACCCATTATATCCCCAAAAACTAGATTAAAAATGCAAAAAAATGGTGTAATAAAATTAGTGGGCTTTTGAGTTTTCAATAAGTTAAGAGTTGATCAAAGTTATACTATGAAAAACTACATATATCCGCTATTAGACTGCCTCTATTAACTCTAAAAATACCCCACTAATACATAGAAAAGTACCATTATAATTTTGCTGGCTATTTGTATGATATTAATAACTAAAATAACACAAAAATATTCGTTTTGATAATGTAGGGCCTAAATTAGGGTTTTATAATAATAATAATAATAAAAAAAAAATACGGAAAAAAATCACTTTATGTTAGAAATAATTAACCAGGATTAATTAAGAAAATTCAGATTTGGATAGTGATATTTATTTAACAGAGAGGACATATTCACTTAACCAGGTGGGGGGGGGCAACATAGTAGACAGAGGCCGCTAAGTACCCTTCCCCACATAAGACTGGCTGTTCATTACAGCCTCTGTAATTTTTAGTAGAACCTCTAATTTCTGTTTTATATCTCATTATCTAAGACAATGGATTTTATTAAAACCCAATTTCCACATATTAACAGAATAGAGTTTTTTACAGGGGATGTAGTGCCCAATACAAACATTTTAAGAGCATTATGAATTTGTGTCATCATAAAACAGACTTCCAGATGGATGCTTGTTGGTCTTGCCATACTACAAGTCATGGAAAAACAGTTTGTGATGGAATTGGATTTTTATTAAGAGACCTGATTTCAAATCTCTAACAGGCACTACAGATTTTATCTTCTAGTGTTTCGTACGTGGGTTGGATTCGTAATCCCAAAGGGGTGAGCATAATACTGACCACACTATCTGCCTAGTGTGCCATATTGTCAAGAATTTATTAATGGTAATGCATCAGCTGCAGTCCGTGAATACACCCAGCGTTTCCTGGGAAGACGCCTGGAATAAATAAGTGTAATTATTTCCAATATTCCAATATCTTCTGTCATCTTTCACTCTTGATTCTGAAGCCTCCTCCAATCCTTAATCCTAGCAAAATGTGTGTGTACCCAGTGAGGGAAGGGTGGGACGTATCCATTGTCATGTGAAATTAATGAATGTGTTCAAAATGGCTCCTTCACGGTAAAGGACATGTATTGGTTTTGACTTAGAAATCAGAAAAACTGGACTCAAATAATTTTTTTTCCTAAACAACGAGGTACCATTTTAAAGCATATTAAATAAGGCAACTTTTGAGGCGGAGGCAAGCCTCTAAGTCTTGAAATAGCTGCTTAAGAAAATATTGAATAAGTTAAGAAAATACTAATAATAATAGTTCACATTTATATGACTCTTAGTATAGCTCTTAATTTACATGACAACATTTCAATAAAGGGTGTTTCCTATTGGTAATTTAATGTAGATTCTAAAAATGTGGTCGTTATTTACGACACATTAACCAAAAATCCGGAAAACACATTTCTCCAAAAACACAATAGTTTTGAAAATAGAAAAAAGTTTAAATAGCTCTGCTACACGTTGAGATAGGACTCTCAATGCAGAACTATAAATGAGGTGCAAAATAACCCCTGAGTTATGACATCTGAATGAGGAATACCCTATATAATAGGAATGAATATTATTATTTAAAAAAAAAAAAAAAAAAAAAAAAAAAAAAAAAAAAAAAAAAAAAAAAAAAGACAATTCAATACCTTGCCAGTATCCTCTCTAGAAGAAAAAAAGATGTCTTCCACTTCGAAAATACTCCCAATTAATGGTGAGAAAAAAGGCCAATATGCGCAAATTGTAATGCACAGCTAACTATAAAACACATATACGCAAATTGCAGGGAACGTGGAAATATACAGACCCGACTCAACACTATATTCCATCGTCCTAAAATCCTTAAAACATTTCCAAGAGTAAGACCACAACCTAAAGGAATGGGAAAAAACAACAACCATTAAGGCATGATTACCCGTAATAAATATAAATATACGGGCATTTAAAGAGTACATGTAAAAAAATAAAAAAATAAAGAAAGAAATTAGGAACAGGGGAAAAAACTGGAAAAGGAAGGGAGAGAGATAGACAAAAAAGAGAGATAGTGAACTCTCTGTTCACTTCAAAATTAATTGTAATTGGACCAGGATAACCTTGTTGTTCGCGCTAATCAATTAAGAGCTCTACAGAAGTTGTGGTCCGAATTGAAAAATAACAATGAAAATTTAAAAATACACTCGTTTAATAATGAACAACAAAACGCCATTTGAGATTCTTTTTCTCGCCGAAGGAATGAATGTTTTCATTAATTTATTTCAGATGTAGGAGTGGAATATGCGAGCGCTACCTTTTAGAAGAATTAATTTAAAACAATCAATCCTTCACTCCTGAAAAAAATTCTCCATTCGTGGAACCTCTTCCATTTAACTATTGATGGAGATCTGCCTCACACCCTTTCAATTACTGTACCTTTTACCTTTAATTAGATACTGGAAATATATTATTGATTTCTCACAACATAATATATCCCTTTTGATGTTGTACTTCTTCAAGATTTATTTTTTATTTAACCCTGTTGACTAACGAAAAAATTAGTTTTATGTACCCTGACAAACGAGCCTAATGACGATGTATCGCACTAGTATTTCTAAAGTTACACAAATTAAAAAAAAAAAATATTGGTACATACAGCGTTAATGGTTGATAAAGAGATATTTACCAATGTATTTCATAGTCATAACTGAAAAACACAGATTTTTGAGTTGTGTCGCTTTAGAAATACACATGTAGAGATGTACATTTACATTTATATACAGGTGGCTCACAGTCAAAATGATGCAAGATATTTACTTTTAAAAAAATATAGTTAATACCAAGCCACCATTTATTCTGAAAAATATTTGCTTACAAAAATAAAATAGGATCGTCAGACCAGAATATACAATAGTTAAAAATTTATTTCAGATCAAATCATAAATTTAAACAATACCTTTATACATTAATATACACTTCTAAGGTCACAATGAAAATTATGCAAAATGAAAAACGTCCAAGAATTCCAAAATATTTCAAATTTTAGTACTTTTTAGGTAATCCTTTATTCTGTATTCTTTTTTAAATAAAACTTTCAATAATATGTTGAAGGGTCGCATAACTCCTATTGATAATAGAGGCTATTTAATGTTGTTTTGCCCATTTTAAATTTGTTAATCTTATGTTCTTTTAAATTTGTTACTTCTCGTTCAGGAATAAGGATACAGGAACAAGACTGATTACTTGTTTTCATATTGTTTATTTTTGTTTTTATTAAAATAATGAAAATGAATTAAATTATTAGTGAACTCATGCCAAAAATTGAAGAATAATTATTTTCTAAACGGAACTAAGCATTGCATCTTTTTAGCGCGGTTCCTCCCTCCCCCATAGGGAGGAACCCCGCTTATAAGGTTGATACAATGAAACAATCCGGAAGTGCCGACTAGAAAATTTCGCGTTTCAGAACCCCTAGAGACCGAAAATAATGGTGGTTCAAATTTTTATATATATATATATATATATATATATATATATATATATATATATATATATATATATATATATATATGTATATATATTTATATATATATATATATATATATATTTGTCTGTTCGCTCTCTAGGTAGAAGACGAATGGTCCGATTATGATGAAATTTGGTACAAAAATCTGTCGTCCAATTTGAAAGGTCAAGTTCGTTAACCAGCAAAATCCGCCCACTGGAAGATGGCGTTTGGGGCGAAATTCGCGCATAAAAAATCGTAACGCTTACGTTTTTGAGTTCATAAGCTTGTAAGTACTCGTTTTATAGGCTTCTTGGGCTAGGAAAACGAATGAAACCATTTTCAAGGTGATAGCTTTAACCGTTGTCGAGAAAATTGGAAAAATAGTTTTTGAATACCGTTTTTGGTTTGGGTACTTAGAATAACGGGATTCAGTAGAAACATTATCTGCATGTTCTACTTTCATTAAAACTAATATGTTGAAAGTTATGTTACGTTTGGAGTTAAGGAAGGGTTAGAATAAAATATTTTATGAACAGACATGAAAAGTTTTGGAAACTTCGTATACTTTCATTAATATCTCGAACACGGTTGGGAAAACGTGGTAAGTGGATTGAAACTATTTGAAAGCTTACTAAATTCTCTACAAAAATGATTCTAAAACTATTTTTGATTAGGTTATGTCAATCGGAGAAATAAGTGCTTAAAACTTCAAATACGTCTGTTTTGTTCTTATGAACGGGTTTTTGTCGTTCTTTTTGTAATTTTTGTCTCTTTCCCTTGGTTTTTTATTGCTTTTTATTTTTTTAATTTCTTATGTTGTATTTGTAAGGAAAATGTATGTGTGTGTAAAACAGGATAGGTAAAATGAGACCAATTTTCTGTTGTCAGAAATAATAAAAAGTTTTGGGAACTTCGTATAATTTCTTAATATCTCGAAAACGGTTGAAAATCTTGGGAAGCGAAAGGTTACCATTCGAAAGCTTACTAAATGGTCTACAAGAAAGGTTCTAAAGAAAGTTTTGAATAAGCGATGTCAATCGGAGAAATAAGTGCTTAAAACTTTTAAGTAATTGATTTCGCTTACTCGAACTGTTCTTTTAGCACTTTCCTCCGAAGGAAAGTAGCTATTGAGGTTGGACTCATGACGGAATTTTTGAAAAATTTCTTCAAATCTTTATCGATCCTACCTAGTAGACACCGAAAATGACCCCCGTTAAAATTTATATATATCTATATATATATATATATATATATATATATGCATATATATATATATGCATATATATATATGCATATATATATATATATATATATATATATATATATATATATATATATATGTGTGTCTGTTAACACGATAGCGGCCAGAGTTTTTGTTTTTTCGTCACGAAACTTGGTATATAGCATTCAATTAGCAAACGATTGAACGAGTTCGTTAACCACCAAAGTCGGTCCACCGGAAGGGGGGGTTTACCCCGAACCCAAAACACTAATTTGACTATGTCAGCCGTAAAATTTGTTATATTTCACCGAAACTTGGTATTCGTAGTGGCAATATAGAGAGAAAAGTGAGATATAAAAATGAACTAAATCGGTTCATTAGAAGGGGGGGTTTACTCCGGACCCACAATACCAATTCGCCACTACCAGCCGTGATTTTTGGTATATTTCAACGGAACTCGGTATTCGTAGTGGTAATCCACAGGTAAATAACTGTTGTAAAAATAAACTAAATCGGTTCATTAGGAGGGGGGGGGGGGTTTACTCCGGACCCACAATACCAATTCGCCACTACCAGCAGTGATTTTTGGTATATTTCGACGAAACTCGGTATTCCTAGTGGTAATCTACAGGTAAATATGTGTTGTAAAAATAAACTAAATCGGTTCATTAGAAGGGGGGGTTTACTCCTGACCCAAATTCTTAATATACTCATACCGGTCGTAATTTCTGCTGTATTATAACGAAACGCGTTATACGTCGTGGGTAACTCATGAGAAAGAAGTGTTGTAGAAATGAGCTGAATCGGTCAATCGGAAAGCGGGGGTTTAATTTGTAATATATTTCAATAGAAAAGCCTGTCAGACGTAGGTTCACAAAGCCGCCGCAAGGAGCGCTTTCTACCACTAGAGTGACTGCATCCTGTTCCTGCGTTAGATCAAAATACGATAATATGAGGTTTTTTGTATTTATTACGAAGTGTAATAGGTACCATGTGTAAACATAACTCTGGAAGCAAATTATAAATTGATCAGTTACTCATTACAAATTTAAAAGAGAACTATTCATGTTTTTATTTTATTTATGTAGGATATTTTAAGCAAATTGTTCTGGAAAGCAATCTACACTACCCAAATTCTGAGGAAAGTGCTTAGTTATGCAGCTCCTGCGTGACGGACTTTATTTGTCTTTGATTTTGGTACTTAGAATTATGGGATTCAGTTGAAACATTTTCTGCAAGTTCGAATTTTATCAGCACTAATGAGTTGAAATTTTGGTTACGTTTGGAGTAAAGGAAGGGTTAGAATAAAATATTTTATTAACAGACAAGAAAAGTTTTGGTAACCTTTTATACTTTCGTTAGTATCTCGAAAACCGTTGACAATCTTGGGAAGCGAAAGGTTACCATTCGAAAGCTTACTAAATGGTCTACAAAAAAGGTTCTAAAGAAAGTTTTGAATAAGCGATGTCAATCGGATAAATAAGTGCTTAAACTTTGAAGTAATTGATTTTGTTTATTCGAACGGTTCTTTTTGTCTTTGATTTTGGTACTTCGAATTATGGGATTCAGTTGAAACATTTTCTGCATGTTCTAATTTCATCAAAACTAGTATGATGAAAATTTACTTACGTTTGGAGTTAAGGAAGGGTTAAATTAAAATAATTTATTAATAGAGATGAAAAGCTTTGGAAACTTCGTATACTTTCCTTAATATCTCGAAAACGGTTGAGAATCTTTGTAAACGGATGGTTACCATTCGAAAGCTTACTAAATGCTCTAGAAAACAGGTTCTGAAGAAAGTTTTGATTAGGCGATGTCAAACGGAGAAATAAGTACATATAACTTAGAAGTTTGATAAACGATAATTGATTTCGTTTATTTATACGGTTCTTTTTGTCTGTTTTTATTTCTTGTTATTTTGTTATTGCTTCTAGGAGGAGGATGTATTTCTCAATAAAACAGGGGAATAAATACAAATTCTTTGAACCTGTAACAGAACTGAAAACGTAAATATTCTCCGTGTAGGGTCAGTCCGGGTCGAGGTAGTAGGCCGGTTCAGGTAGGCTTTTATTGCACTTCATAAATCAAGATTCATTGTTCTCATCAAGCATTCTAGGACAGCTGACAGTTACCTTTACCTGTAGGAAGTCATGCAGCCAAATGCTATACTAGAAATATAATTATATTTTGTGGTTGAATGTGGCCGTAGTTCAATAAAAAATAACACTACTTTCTCATTTTCATGTACAATTTTATTTTGTTTAATTGCATTTAAAAGTAAAATGGATATGTTAGCACTGGGACGGCAGAAAGAGTAATTTCTGCTTAGGATAGTTTCATCCCTAGCAGAAAATCTTGTTTTTTTTTTTTCATATTTGTTTACATTAGGAATGATCCAAACAAAGTAATAACTGTTTCTATTCTAAGTCTACAAAATAACACTAGGGATATGAATGGAACCGCGCTAAGATGACGCAGTTCCTGCGAGTCGGACTTTTTTTACTGTGACCTTCAATTCCTATGAGTTTTAACGAAGATTTTTTTTTTGCTCTTTGTATAAATATTATAGAGTTGATTTGATTACCTAAATTCAATGTATGAGAATTAATTATTATGCCCTAATGTGCATTGGTATTTAAATTGTAACAAATTGAGAGCAACTAGGAATAGAAATAGAAATCTTGGTTTGCATCATTTTGACTGTGAGCCACTGAATAAGAATGGTCGAGAAATCATAGCCGTGCACTAGAGCGGCCTATAGTCCCAAGGAATAGCCTAACCATCTATACTGGTAATAATTTAAGCCTTCCTCCTCTGACATATCAATTGGTGAAATTGGCAGATGGCCAGTAACATCCATTAAACTTCACTTTCTTATTTTTTTTTTCTCTTCATGTTTAATACTCTTTGGGTGCCTTTTTGCGAAATTTATTATAATTAGACTTCAAGCCTTAAATGGAGGATGAAAACGACGTGGTCCTGCTAGTCTAACGGTATCCTCCTAATATTGAAGCTCTAAGCCTTTATATTTATAACCTATTCATCGGAAGAGGAACCAGAAAGACGTGAAATTTGTAGACAAAAGAATACATAAACAAGTGAAGTGTAATTTGATGTGGTATTTTCCTCCCGCATGTTATAGTAGGCGCTAGTTTAATTAAAACAGCTGCTTTTTCGATAAAAATGTTTATGATCATTTAGGTTTTCCTCCCTTATTTCCTATGTTTCTGAAATTAATTCTATTCTTTTAGATTTGTTTTCTTTTGTTTAAACATTTACTGGGTTTATTATCATTTTTTAAGACGAATTTGTATGTAAGACATTTCTTGGAGCGAAACGCCTGTGTCGCGCAGCTCCTCAAATAAATATTACAAATATGTAAGTACTTATAATAATGACTTTATCGGACAAGTGACATTTGAAAACGATATAAATTAAAAACAATCATGATATAACGAATTTAAAATAATAACAATAATAATAATAAAAAAACTTTATTCTCGCTCTTAGTTATTTTATTTTTTTAATTTTTTTTTATTTAAATTTTCTTTTTTTTTTTGACGGCGCATCGACAAATCTAGGCCATTAGCGCCGATCTTAGTTATTATAATTCAAATTAAAGTAGATAAGTTTCCCGTAGTATTCAGTATTGAAATACTTAAAAAAGTCGTTTGTTATAAAATATAAGTCTTACCCAAATTGATATGCCAAGGAAGAACAGTGGTCACTTTTATCAGAACTAGTAAAACTAAACTGTTTATTGTGACTGATCTATGACGATTGTATTGTTAATTTTTTGTCCTCCTGAAGCTTCAACGTTTCAAAAAATATTCACTTATTAATTAATAAATTGGTAATTACTAGCTAGAAATATATCTTTAAATTTCTTATGATGATGATGAGAAAAATAATACCTCTACTTTAGTTGTAGGGTGAGAATAATCTGAATTTGTAAATTCCATTAAATCGAGTATAATTACTTCAGAAAAAAGTGATAAAATATTTGGTGGATGAAACCAGGTAGATTGCCTAGCTAAATAAGATTGATGAATGAACCGTCCGTTCTCCTGTCATTGAGGATTCCCGGACTGGAAGCAATTTGCTCTACTACCTGTACTTCCCTCATTCTTTTACACTTACAACAATTCATCTAAACATATTTTATATCCTGGAAATTAGTATTAAATAAATATCTAGTATAATAATAAAGCTTTATTTAAAATATTTACATAGTATCATACATAAGTGTTTATAACATGTACAATAAACATGTTCTTGCTAATTTATAGGAAATTATTTGATTTTTATAGTTTTGTAATTTTTTGGGAAAAATTTAAAAAAAAACCCAGAACATTTTAAATACTAAGTTGAATTACATTACATTGTGCCTAGTTAATGATTTTTTGTCGTAGTCACCTATGTTTGCTATGTGTGGATTAATGGAATGTGTTACTTGTCCAAAAAACTTGTCAGTAAGTTTGTATATGTAGTCTGTTATTGTAGCTATTTCTAGTTCTTCGTGCATGTCTAGACCTTTGTGTATCTTGGATAACTGTTGATTATTCGGAGGCAGCAGTTTTGTATAATTTGTAGTTTTTTGTAGTTTGTAGTTGATGTGCAGCTCCATACTGGGCAGGCATAACAAAGGACTGGGCGGATGACACTATTGTAGATAATCATTTTATTTTGCGGATTTAGTTTTGAATTTCTATTAAAATAAGGATAAATTTTATAAAGTAGATTTTTAGCAGCTTCGGTTTTATTGTTTATGTGTTTTGCGAATGTTAGGCCTCTATCTAAAGTCACTCCTAAATACTTAATGTGCTCTGTCCATGAAATACTGTGGTTTACAAGATAGACTTTGCTTGGGATTAAATAAATATCTAAAATCTTCATTTAATAACGGGCAACAGTTAAATAACTTAATTGTACAGTGTACTAAAATATTTGCTATTAAGTCCTCGGAGATTATTTATTTAAATTTTAACGTCCATTTATTATTAACTACGAATTTTAGGACGGGTTCTCTATAGGTTACCACCCTTTTCTAGCCAGGATAGGGGTGATGCCTTTTCTTTTCCCTCGGAGATTAGAAAGCATACTAAATTCTCTACAAAAAAAGGTTTTGAAGCAATTTTGAGGTCACTTTTCGAGAAAGAAGAACTTTAGAAGTTCTGTTGGTGTTGTTTAAACGGTTATTTTGGTCTGTGCCCTTACTTTCTTTTATTGGTTGTTATTTTTGTAATTGCTAATATTAGTAAAATATGTTTTTTTGTTTATTTGAGCTTAAGGCGTGTCAACCTTTGACGTCATTAACACCCGAATTAAGTTCGAGAAGCTCTATTTCTTAAAATAAAATATTGTTTCTATTTTTTTGTTATGGAGATGCTATAGACCACGTTTTGTGGCCAGAAAACGGATATTATGGCCGTTCTCTTTTTATTGGACATACCCAGACACATATCTATACATAAATTTTAACGGAAGGAATGTTTGGTGTCTAGTAGGTTAGATTCATGAAGATATGAAGGCTTTAACAATTCTCTAATGAGTCCTACATTTATTCGGAAGACACATTGTCTTAAGAAAACACAACCCTGTCTTGAACTCAAACGTCCGACCCCTATTAAACCTAACAATATATTATTTTTTTATTAGGACGACAATATATATTATTATTACTATAGGTTTAGGGCAGTGATGGGTTTCTGCCCTTAAACCACAACCCTTTCGCTATGTACTAAAAGAATACTAATATCGACGGAAACTACAAAATTAAGTCGATAATGACGATTTGTTTTGCATAATCATTTTCCATTTCTGGTACATCGTATTGATAAAGATTTGAAGAATTATTTGACAAATATTCCTTCGTCTTCATTCCATCGGCATGTGCTAAAATGAGCTTTGCAGAAATAAGCCGTTAAAGTATGACTCGGCCTTCGAAATGACATCTCCATTTTGACACTTCCATTATAGAGTAAGGAAGAAAATGTATTAAGTAGTCTGGAGGAAGAAGAAATAAAGGAGATAATGGGGGAAGAAGAAAGAAGAGATGAGACTAAAATGATGAACCTTATTTTAAAACAACGGCTCTTGTTTCCCTATTCTTAGCCTGCCTCTGGAAGATTCATTTTTCTTTCGTTATCTTCTACATTTGAACCTCGGAGTTCAGCTTTCTTATAAGTTGGCTCAGAGGTATTTGCTTCAGTCTTTCCTTTCAAAACTACAGCAGTTTCGACCTTTATATAATACTATTATACAAAATATTTTTAATTTTATTTTATTTGCGCATGCATATATTGAGATTGCACACGCATATTAGAATTTTCGAAAAATGTTATTAATGTCAAGAATACTTAGAATTGTGTGCCAAAATTTATAAATAAATTTTGGCAGAAGTCTCATAACATCAAGTAACTTAAGCTCTGTACTCTTAAGAATACAATTCCTTATATTTACTTCGGCCTATTAGGGAGATTAATTTTACTCTTCTTTAATATTTAAAATGACACAAATGAATGTAAATATAGATTATAAACCTGTGATTATTGTAAAATATTCTATTTTATTCTAATACACTAATTATAATTAAAGTATAGTTTTTTCTCATTACACTCCAAAAAATGTATGCCTCATTTACATAACATTTTTTAACAAATCATATTAGATACTTTAGTTTAATTTAAGGTCTGTATTCACCAAGTATATATTTTCAACTACTTACCTTGGAACAGCAAGACGTTTTTTAATATATTTACCTCATACTTCCTTTTTAATAATAATACTTAATTAATATAAATGAAGTTTTATACAAAAGATAACACCAGTATGTTGAAGCTAAACTGATTGATAGATGTGACTAGTAGAACATTGCCAACTCCAAGCCCTGAAGGTATATTTAAAGGGAAGGGAGGAGAGAGAGATTAAGGTAATGAAAGGAGAAGCATCTCTGATGATCATTGAATAGTGGTTACAGATGGAGTTATAATCCTCACTTCAATCTAACCACTTCATTATCTTATTAATACCTTCATTACAGATTCTACAAGGAACAAGTATTTACTCTTTTTTTTTTTTTTTTTCCCCACACTGCAGTAACCCTGGGATGTGGGAATTTATTTTCTACATGTGCCATTTTAAAAATACTACATTTATGTGACATGAGAATATTAAGTATGAAAAACTTAACAATTTATAATTAAAGTAATTGAAGGTAAGACAATAAAATTAACAGAAATAAGACTAAAACTATAATAATACTAAGAACTAATAAAATGTATAAAATTTTGCAGAAATAAATGATAGATAATGTATATGAATATAAAAGAAATCCAAATATGAATGATATAAAATATAAAGATAAAAATAAAATTAAATTTATACAATAATGGAAATAGATACAGCTTATTTTTTTTTAAAGTTCGTCATAATCTATAGTACTAATGAATGTATCAAATTCATCAAAGTGTTTGATAAGAATCTCCCTCTTAGAAACCGGCCAGTTTCCTCCTTTTAATATTATAGACTTCATAAATTTGATTCGTTCCTTGTCAAATAGTCTGCAGTCAAAGATTAAATGGTCGTAAGTCTGTTCAGTACGAGAGTCACATTTGCAGTTTTTGTCTTCAATGATTTTAAATCTGTGTAAGTAACTTCTTGTTGGTCCGTGACCAGTCAGTATTTGTGTGAGTTTATAATTAAGTCTTGGTATTTTCTGCACGTCCTCTATAGTACGTATGTAATCGTGTAGGTGCCGTCCTTTGGTTGTCAGTGTCCAATGTTGGTTCCATTGTCTATTTGTTTCCTGTCTTAGGATGTGTTTTACAGTATTCTTAGGAGTTTTTTCGTACACAACAGGCAGGCTCCCATCATTAGCTGTTTTGCTTCCATCGGTGTAAACTTCAGTATTATAGAGTTCAGAGTCATTTTCCGTTAATTCGATAATTTTTACCAAGTGTTTTGGATGAATATTATTTTTGTAAGGAATTATTTCCTCAACATCATGATTTGGGAGGAGATTATGAATATTAAATTTTAGAATTTTGAAGTCATTTCGTTACTTAGAAGTTTAATAGGAATAATGTCAGCAAGTACACAAGAAGCTTCATATGAAACCGTTCTGTAAGAACGGATAATTTTTAAAGCTATCAGCCGTTGCACTGTTTCTAATTTCTTAAGATTTATTTTTATATCGAGACCTTTATGCCAAATTTCTATACCGTAAGTCATAGCTGGTAGAATAGCTCCTTCGTAGAGAATTTTTAGAATTTTTGAATTTAGCCCCCATTTCAATTTTGCATATGCCGAAAGAGAGTGAATAATACCCTTTAATTTTATTTGTAGGTTTGTAATATGTGCTTTCCAGTTTAATTTACGATCTAAAGTGATTCCCAAATATTTTATTGTTTCTACCTGTTGTAGTGTATTGTTATTAAGCCTAATATTTAGATCGGGGATGAATCTTTTACGCGAAAATTTAGTTTATTACAATGAGCCCAATAACTTATTTGATTGAAAACAGCATTGCATGCAGATTCCAGTACTTTAAAATATTTACTAGAAATTTTTAGAATAATATCGTCTGCATAAGCCATAATTTCTGCGTTGTGTGGAATATCTAATGTCAACAAGCTATCCATTACTAAATTCCATAGTATAGGGGAGCAAGCCGAGCCTTGAGGGGTTCCTTTTGTTTGATTCTTTTTAACTTTTATATTACCCATTGTTATTTCTCCTGTCCTTTGAGTTAAGTAATTCTTTATAAGAATGTAGAGAATGTTTTCGGGCACTGGTGTTGATGAAGTGCTTTAAATATCGATGGATACCAGGAATTATCGAAAGCTCCTTTTATATCTAACAAAACTACAAATATGTGATTTTTCAATTCCATTTGTAGATAGATATCAGATAGTAAATGATGTAATGCATCTATAGTACTTTTCTCTGGCATCAATCCAAACTGATTTTTATTTAATGGGCTCTTGGTTTCTAGGTGGTGAAACAATCTAGAATTTATAATTTTCTCCCTGACTTTTGCCTGAATAGGAATTAAACTTATAGGTCTGTAATCACAATTTTCTGGATTTGGAGGATTTGACTTTGGAATTGGAACTCCTTTTGATATCTTCCATAAAGCGGGAAATATACCTTCTTGATAACATTTTTTATACAAGCTATATATAAAATTAGGGAACAGGTTAAACATATTTTTAAATATTTCCGGGGTTATACCGTCGACGCCAAGGGCTTTTTTAATATTTAAATGTTTCATAATTTCTTCTACTTCTAGAAATGTTATTTCATCATCATCAGGTGTATTAGGAACGTCTTGAGATAGTCGTCTAGTCAAGGTATGTATATGTTGTTCGTTGTCTGTTATGTCTGTGGGAATAAACTTGTTAATGAAGTAGTCTAGTGTAGTCTGTAAGTCGCTAGTGTAAGTCCATCTTCTTTCTTTAACGTCTTTAATATCAAAGGAGTTTTAAGTTTTCCCGCAGCTTTCTTATAGTGCCATGACCAACGGTTTTTGGCATCTATGTTGTTACAAAATTCTTCCCATGATTTTATTTTTTCTTTGTAAATTACTCTTTGATATTCAAATTTTTTGAAGATATATTCTCGCCTTCTCATTTCTCGTAGAGTATGATCGTTTGTTGTTCTTTGATATGTTCTTCTCAGTTTGTTTGCCTTTCGTCTAAGTGTTGTCAGTTCATCTGTCCACCATGGTTTTGTGTTAGAATGGATAATTTTATAGTTACGTCTGAATAATTTATTACACGTTGATTTCAAAGATTTATTTACTTTATTTAAAGTATCTTCAACGCCCCTAAAATTTTACATTTCTATTAATATGCCTTCTAAATTAAGGATGAAATCTTCTGATATATTTAAAACTGAAACTAAATTTTGTTTTAATAAAATATAGAAATCGTTTTTTGTTATATAATGGAATGGTGTTATAAGTCGAGATTTCCTTTTATTGTATTGATGTTCTATTTCAAAAGTCAATGTCTTATGATCAGAAAAGTTTTCTCATTCATTGATGGTCCAGTTTTTTATAAATTTGTAAAATGAATTGGATGCTAAAGTGATATCAATATTGCTGCATCCCTGGCTTGATGAGAATGTTGGAGTAGATAAATCTACATTCAATATAAATAAATTTGATATCGTGATAAACGTTCACCCCCCCCCCTAGATAAACGTTGAGCTTTACCCCTAGTATTAGTAATAACGTCATGCCAGATTGTTTATCTGACAGATGCTATATCATTGTTCATAATTGATCATATGTTGTAGACATAACCTTACTGTAGTATAGAACAACAATTGATAACACTTATTCCATATGACAATATAACTGATTTTTTGAAAAATAAACATTTTTTAAGGTTAGTAATGTGGGAAGGTTTATACTCGTAAACCATAACTCTACAATCTGTTTTATTGCCTTGATTTCTGATAATTCTTGAATTAAGAAACTTTAATTGTTTAAATGAAAAAATTGTCCCCCAAATAAATAAATAGACGTTGTAATAAAGATGTATACTGTTTTTGTTCCTAATGAGCAAGCTAATCATAGTCGGTATAGGAGATTCGGAGAAACCGCGGACAATCCTTAGAGAGTGGAGTGTGATTCACATCCACTCTCAACTTAGGCTTACAATAATTATTATATTGGATGCAATTGATACATTTATTGGTACTTGCCTTGCATTCTTTGAGATTATGCCGTTCTGCACAGAGCGGACAGGTCGGATCCTCCTTCTTCCTGGCTGCTTCACAGTGCTTGCTGCTGTGGTTCAGTCTGGAACAGTGGAAGCATCTGCTGACTGCTGTGTAGTGTTCGACTTCGCAGATTGAATGCATCAGCTTAACCTTCTGTCCTAGCATCTTCAATGTTGCAGTGTTCATTTCCAGAACGGCGTGTCTCCACTTCCTCTCGCCTTCTTCGACCCTTCTCTTCGACAAAATCGTCCTCAATTTGATGTTGTATTCTACAATATTGTTTTGCTCCGTTAAAATTGTAACTAACTCATTTTCTTCTGTATCAGCAGGGATATTTTTTATAATAATTAATGGTTTGTAATTTTTTATTTCTGCTGCGCAAATAGGATTTGTTTCATTATTATTAATGTTTTTTATAATTGTTACCAAATCTTCCTTATTTTCTGCTGATAGTACTACATTCCCATCTTTTGTTGTCTTTAATTCCTTAATACCAACTTTTAACTTAACAGGATTTACAGTTTTTTTTAAAAATAGTTTTAATATCTTCTTTTACGTTTGGATTTTTTGCTTTTATGATAGGTTTATACTGTTTGATAGCAGAAGGGAGTATGTTTTGAGTTTTTAAAACTGGAGCATAACTTTTGGATGAAGTTTGAGAGGTTACCTTTTTGGGTTCTGCAATTTCTTCTTCCATTCTTTCATTTTCTTCTTTAAACACATTGTATACAAAAACTAAACTTTTTAACAGATGAGGTAGCTCATCTTTTAGTTCTTTATTAAGACGAATGTCGGTGAATTTATGAAAAAACTTGAGAGCGTCTTGAAAAGCTGTGTCAACAGTCGCCATGTCGGTAACCATTTTTAAGTATTTACTCTATCAACATTAATTAAAGTAAAACTTCTCTTGAATGAGAATGTAAAATTTCTCCTTTTCCTTAATTTTATAAAACGCTAAAACCGAACTACTTTGAGCTCTCTTTAAAATACTTATTTAAAGGAAGATTTATTTTAAGATATCGACATTTCATAAAACATTGCTCACGACAAAAACTGGTTTGTTTTAACTCAAATTGTTTTTGGAGTAGCTTTGCTAATTGCAACAGCTACACTAGCCCAAGAGTGCTATTCGCCAATGACGTGGAGCTCCATAGCAGAACTACGGGCGACAGTGCGACATTGTCGCAGAAAAACGACAAGAGCTGCAGAAAGATCATCCTGGCCGACCGGTTGTTTTTTAAATAGTGGCTGCAGAAAAAGTCAATAAAACTATTTTTTGCAGAAAGATTTTCAGTAGAAAGTAAAAAAAAAACAAAACTATTTTCTAGAGAAAAAGTCTCCATTCTAGAAACTATAACCAACGCTACATACGTCATGCCTTTATGTAAACGAAAGAAAGCTGCTCTGCTAAGTCGATATTTGGTGTATCAATCGTGAGAAACCACGCATTCCATAGAATAACAGAATTACCAAAGCGATGCAATATTATAACAACAGTAGGGGTATTCGAACCGTTTGAAAACAATCGATATGCGATCATAAAATCGATGATGAAACGTCCACAACGAAAACCAGCACTGCTGTTTATTGAATTATTCTTACTCTATCATGTTTGAAATGTTAAATTACCATTGTGTTATTAAATTTACTTTTATTATATTACAATCACTTATTTCTTTCCGACTATTCTTCAAGATTATCTCGCTCAACCTTCATATTACACGCAACTTCAAGCGCATGGGAGAAAATTTTTGGGTTCTTTAAACTCCGTGGAGCATCATCATCAATAAAATAAATAGCTTTTAAAATCACACCCGGAATGAGGAATAAATGACAAAAAAATTGTGGTGTTTCTTGATTCAACAATAATCTTAAAATAAATCTACTGTTATTTTTCATTCAGCCATTAATACCGTTAATGACTCCAAAGAGAAACAGAATTTCACTTGATACAAAGAATTTTAATTAGTAAAATCGTATTTCACGTCTAAGACTGGTTATTAAGGGTCATATTGCTACTGAAAACACTTAAACTATATCAGCGGTGCCCCAATGTATTAATTTTTATGATTTATTATACTAAAATTGGCAATCATGTAGGAAAATGAAAAAGGCCAACATTCACTGATTGTGAAGATTGGACTTTTTCATTTTCCTTCATGATAATAAACCTTCACCAACCAGCTATGAAAATTGGCAAATCTTTAAAGCTAGTAAATATTATACTCCTCAACTTGCGCAGGACACTGGGGACTTGAACTAATATATTACGTAATATTAAGGATTTACATGACAAAATAATATGTTCTGTTCTATCTTTCCATAACTAGCTCATTTCACGTTTCAGAACCCATAGATCACGAAAATAACGGTACACACAATGTGTGTTTAATATGCATGTACGTATGTATGCATGTATATGTATATATATATTATATATATACACACACACACACACACACACACAGATTTGCCTGGTCGCTCAGACAGGCTCAAAAATGGTCCCATATTGTCGAGATTTGGTAAATAATTCTTTCGTCTAGTTTAAAAGGGCAAGTTCGTTAACCAGAAATAGCGTCCACCGGAGCATAAGTTTTGAAAGAAAAAAATCGTGACGCGGAAAAAATCGTGATCGTTTTAAAATTAATATCCTTGCATGTACTTGTTTTATAGGTTCTCTAACGTAAAAAAAAACGAAAAAAAAACGAGTATAGCCATTTTTAAAGCGACATCTGAAATCGTTAACGAGAAAAGTTGATACAACTACTTGTCCCAAGTAATTTTCAGTTTGGGTATTCAGAAACAATTGATTCATTTGAAACTTGTCCAGACACGCTTGGCATTCATCTAATCTAATGTGTTTCAATTTTGGTTGCATTTGGAGTTAAAGAAGTATTTCAAAAAATTATTTTATAAACAAACTTGAAAAGGTTTGGATTTGGGTATATTATCTAAAATATCTCGATAACGGTTGGGAAACCGTGGTAAACGGGAGGTAAACATTCGAAAGCTTGTTACATTCTGTAAAAAAAAAAAAAAAGGATCTTAAGAAGTTTTCAATCGGGCGATGGTAATCGAAGAAATAAGAGCTTAGAACTTCGAAACTGTTAGTTTTATTCTTTTTAATTGCATTTAACAGTATAATGAGTATTGTAGGAAAACAAGGCAAGAAAATTAGAAAGATTATGGTTTCAGTGTTTTAAACGTTGAGAATAATGTCCGATTAGAATAATGTCAGTTCTCTTTTGTGGCGCCCTAATATTTACTTCTCTTTGAGATTTCATTTTATACTTTCACAAAAGATAAAAACCTATCATTAAATGCTTCTATTCCGTTACCAATGGCTAAAAGACCATGAACGGAAAGGCACTAGATGACGCAGTTCCTGCGAATCAGATGTTTTTATCAGGCTAAGTTTTGGTAAGTAGCTTCGAGAAGGTCATTATCTTTTTTTTGGCTTAAACCAGCATTATTCTAAATCGTATGTATATTGCTTAACCCATTCGAGGCTTACAGCCATGTTCTTTAGATATTATACCAACGCCGAGATATTTGACTTGATATTATTTTTTTAAAAATAATTTCAAACTGTTAAAAATTAAATTAAAACCTTTTTTAAGCCTGTCGTTGAAAATTGTAAGGAAAATGTTTTAATTAAAAAAATGTTTCCGTAACTAGTCATTTTCTTAAACGTACTCCACTGTCATTAGTTCTGCTACTTCTTCAGCTTCATCATTGGAGCTGTAATTGTGTAATAACATATTGCTGCCCTAAATATTGGTCGTATGATTTCTCTTTTGTTTTGAATAACTCTAAATAAATTAAAATGAAACAAAAAAAGACCAATAACAAAAAAAAAAGCTAGGGGGATTTTTTTTTTTTTTTTTTTCCTCTAAAGAATGTAAATAAATTAGATTTTTCTATCTGAGTTGGGAGGTGCGAATTTTCTTTGGAGGAATACTAAGTGGTATAGGGGGACTTTGCTTCAGAGTAAAGGGAACAAACAGTGTTTTAAAACCAGACAAAAGACTTCATTGTCGAACGCATAAAGGGCTCAGATTAGGTCCGTCGGATTTATTCATTTGCTCTCTCTCTCTCTCTCTCTCTCTCTCTCTCTCTCTCTCTCTCTATCACCCTCTCTCTTTCTCCCCCACTCATCCTCAGTCTTTCGTCCACTCTCTCTCAGTCCGCCTTTCTCTGTCAAACACACACTTCGTATCGCCCTCTCACTCTCTCTCTCTCTCTCTCTCTCTCTCTCTCTCTCTCTCTCTCTCTCTCTCTCTCTCTCTCTCTCTCTCACACCCTCTCTCTTTTTCCCCAACTCATCCTCAGTCTTTCGTCCACTCTCTCTCTCTCTCCCCCCCCCCCCTCCCTACGCCCTCTCTCAGTCTCACCCTCTCTCATTTTCACACTCGCTATCTCTCTACCCGCCCTCCCTAACCCACTCCCTCTCCAATCTCTCAGTGTCTTTATTTTGCTCTTTCTTCAAGGTGCTTTTTTTAATCCAATTATTTTGAACCCTCAATCTAAAACTTTGCCCTTTTCAGGTCGAAGTTTTAGACAGCTTACTAATGTTCGTTAATATAATCATAAAATTAGTTTTCGTATCCCTAGATTCTACGGATTAATAGCAAGATTTTTGCACAACATCCTCCGTAGAAACGAATTAGTGCGTGCGTGTATCTGAGAGAAGCAATAGGGCAAGAGGAAAGGTAAGAGAGAGATAGAGTGAGAGTAAACGGGAGACTGAAGAAGAGGTAAATGAGAGGAAGAGATTGATTTTGCCAGAAGGAAAGTGGAAATTGGTTAAATCTCCAGAAGCTAGCTTCCCTGTTAGCCCGGCTGTAGGAAAATGCAGCTGTCGTTCTGAATTTTTCATTAAATTCACTTCGACACAGCCACTCCCTTCAGCTCTCTCCCTCATTGAAAAGCAGCTTTCCCTCGCTCTATTTACTCCTTTCAGTTTGTATATTGTTTAATCTTCATCCTTCTACACGGATTAGTGCTAAGTTACTTTATGAAAATTTATTCAATTTCAACGGAATAAAATTAAACCATGTAACATTAAAGGGGCTTTTAATATTATATAAGCAGTTTATCTTGAATTGTACCTTAAGTCCATTTGTCAGCTATTTCCGGTTTCCTGAGGTTACAAGTACAACGTCAAGTTATTCATCAATAAAGCATTTGATGTTACTTAAATTCCAAGTATATACGAGTTTTCAGAGTTACAGTGGCTCACAGTCAAAATGATGCAAGATATTTACTTTAAAAAAAATATATTTAATACCAACCCACAATTTATTCTGAAAAATCTTTGTATACAAAAATACAGTAGGATCATCAGGCTAGAATATATAATAGTTAAAAATTAATTTGAGATAAAATCATAAAATTAAACAAAAACTTTATACATTAATATACACTTCTAAGGCCACAGTGAAAATGATGCAAAATGGAAAACGTCCAAAAATTCAAAAATATTTTAAATGTTTGTACTTTTTAGGTATTCCTTTATTATTTATTATAAAACTATTGGGCATGAATTGGACAAGCTTTTCACTGTAATATAGACATATCTTCTCTGATTCTTCTTGAAGAGAAGATATGTCTATATTACATTATTATGTTTCCTCCCTTTTGTCTCTAATTAACTTCATAAATTCTCTACGATGTTTAGGTCTGGTGATTGGAGGGGTGCTTTCATAGTTTTTGAGCAATTATATGAACCCATTCTCTTGCGAGATAAGAAGAGTGCTTTGGATCGTTATGTCTATAAAAAGTAAAATAATTTATTATTCCAAGCGTGGTTGCAATATTTTCTTCAGGATGTCATAATATAAATGTTTATCCATTGTTCCCTCAATAAAATAATGATATCCTACAACCGAAGCAGCCATACACCCCCTAACATAACATGATCACCTCAATGTTTGATGTTCAGGCGAAGATTATTCCCATGGAGCTCTTCATTTGCTTTTCTCCAGTCGAAACTTGTTCTATCAAGGCCAAACAAAGTAAATTTTGACTTAACCAAAAACAAAACAGTTCTCCAGAACTCCATCTCTTCTTTCAGTAATTCGTGGAAAAAATAATTTGCATCTTTTAATATTTTTCGTTGATGTAAGAATTTTGCCTTGCAACTCTACCATTGTATTGAATTTTTCTAAGACTCTTTGAATGTTTTCAGCGCACACCATTTTATATTAATGTTTTTAAATTAGCGTAGCCAACTTTACAGCACTTAATTTTGAATTACTTTTTATTTGACACAAAATCAAACTTTTGTCATTTAAAATGTTCATTTTGTAATGACTCTTTTCCCTCGCTCCTTTCTTAATATTCTGTTTTATTTTTTAAAATTTTAGTAATTTGTTAAATGGTCGCATAAATCCTATTGATAATAGAGGCAATTTTATGTTGTTTTGCCCATTTTAAATTTCTTAATCGCGATTTCTCGTTCATGAATAGTTGTGTGCATACCAAATTTAAGCAAATGCTCGAACAAGACTGATTACTTGTATTCATATTGTTTATTTTCGTTTTTATTAAAAGTATGAAAAGGAATTAAAATACTAGTAAAATCATGTCCCCAAAAATTGAAGAATACTTATTTTCTAAACGGAACTAAACTTTGCATCTTTTTCACTGTGACCTTCAATTCCTATGAGTTTTAATGAAGTTTTTTTTTTTTTTCTATTTGTACAAATGTTGCAGGGTTGATTTGATTATATAAACTTAATGTATGACAATGGATCATTATGCCCTCATGTGCATTGGCATTTAAATTGTAACAAATTGAGAGCAATTAGCAATAGAAATAGAAATCTTGGTTTGCATCATTTTGACTGTCAGCCACTGTAGTTCAATAAATGATCCGTTTACGTTAAAGTGACCAGTTTATATTTTATAATGTCCCAAGGCAGTGACGAAGGTAATTTTATGTAAGTAGCATTTAAAATGTTGGAATGATAATGAAGATCTATTTATTTAATGTTAGAGCGCCATTACTGAGATGGTTCGCTCGTTAATTACAAATCTGTTCTTATAAACAAACAGTTATTATTCTTATTAACATTACATATAAGGTAAAAACGAGTAATTTATGTGTGAAGTATTTTACAAATTAATATAACTATTATACTGTATTTACACTAATGGTGCCAGCTTACTATTTCAGAGTTAGACGAAGAAGACGTTGTGTACGTTTACTATATGACTTATATCTGAGTACTGTATAGTAAAGTTTCATGACACTGGGGTGCACCGGACCTTCTCAAGACGCAAATCGCAACTTGGCGGGCTCTAAATAAATAAATAACTATATGACTATGTATCCTCGACGTATATTTTAAATTACATTGAAACTTAAACCCCTAAATGTCACAATTGAAATATAAATGGTAAATTTTGTTCGGGTGGTTTAAATTTTTACGGCAATCAACTTCAAAGTTATAATTGATTAATTTTTTTTTAATTATTTTTATATCAATCATGTAATTTGTATCCAATTATGTATATACTAAAATTAGTATACTTTTTTTTTTTATATTCCAGTACATTTTTTTTTTCTTCAAATTTTACTTTTTTTTCTTCATATAAGTATTTTTCCTTTATATGTTTTTATATAAAGTAGACTTTTAATGAAAAAAATATTATTTTGCTGTCGTTACCCAACGCAATGCTGATATTTGAAGGGATTTTCAATTCGCCTAATTCATTGGGAATTACAGTTGGCCTTAGACCACTATAAAAAAAATATTCATAAATTACTTTTTTTTTTTTTTTTTTTTTTAATATTTTATTTTTGATAATAATGTAAAGGTTGACCCGAGAGAACGTCTATTCATGAATAATCTGGAATAAGTCAATCCTTGAGTTGCTACAAAAATATCAAATTTGATGGGAGATAGCCCTGAAAATAATTACACCAGCCCAGCAAAAGCTTTATTTTTGCTGTAGAAGGTACATCATTGTCTTTTTTGGACAATGATGGTATAAATAATAATACATTTTTGAAATATTAAAGCTACGATAATGCAGGGCTTCTTGACAATCTTGATGCATTGTAATTTTATCTTTGTTGTTTTCTTGTTTTATATGAATTGATAATGTCGTAAGCCGAAAAGTTTCCACGAAAAATAAAATAAGATTTGCGGACACAAACTTCCAAAAGTTTATGGAACAATCAGTCTTCAACTATAAAAAATGCTAAAAAATTGGTACTTCTCTTTATTTTGATTGTAAAGCTCATAGAAGCTACTCTGTATGTTGCTTTAGTTTTGGGAAGAAAGACATATTCTTATTCAACGTTATATTGTTAACCATAAAAAGGAAGGGCACGGCCAAGCCTTTTTAACTATTTTTTCTTCAATGGCCTTGATTTGAATGAATGAGTATGGATAATTTATAAAACGCATGTTAGCCAAGACTTGTTACTTAATATTTATGATTATTTAAATTTTCACGTCAATTTATTCTTAACTACGAATTTTAGGACGGGTTATTTATAGGTTACCACCCTTTTCTAGCCAGGACAGGGCTGATGCCTTTTCTTTTTTTTGAAGAAAAGCGACCACCCCGAGTGGGAATCGAACCCACAACCCTTGGCTTGGAGTGTTAAGTGCTCACGCCTTAACCCTCACGGCCATCGGGCCTCCTGATATTTATGAATTATTGCTCACAGAATGAAAAACACGCGGTCATTAAACTAATTGAATTCGGCAAAATATTACATATTATTCCGTAACCACATTAACGTTTCTAAGCAAATTGCCCAGTTAAGGGATAATCAAATTTTACTAAGTAAAATAAAAATATAAAGTCACGAAGTGGACGTACAAACATTTTGAGTTTTATCGCGATAAATTGATATAGCATTTAGAAAAAGCACTATTGACGACAAACGTAGAGCAACTCTCCCACAGTGATGAGTAAATTTGACTAATGGACCATCTGCGAAGAGCAACGCCGACGCGAAAGTTTCTGAAAGGGTCCAATCAGAGGCCCGAAACACATGTTTGTTAGATCTTATTCAGATCGGCGCCTAGTCACAACTCCCAACCGTTATACCACATTCCCCCACAACTACATATTGAGAAATCCCTCTAACAAACATAATAATTTTCTTTTAGCGCAGTTCCTCCCTCCCTCCCTCCAAAGGGAGGATACCCGCTTATAAGGTTGATTTCATGACGCAATCCGGAAGTGCCGACTAGAAAATTTTACGTTTCAGAACCCACATATCATGAAAATAATGGTGGCTCTCAAATTTGTATGTGTGTATATATATATATATATATATATATATATATATATATATATATATATATATAATGTTTACTTGGGGTCTTTTTGTTTGTGGCTGTATTATTTTTTAATAATCACGTCTTAACAAGCACAGAATATGGAAGAATTTCTCTGTAATAATCTAAAACCAGTGGAGCTAGTGAAATTTTATCCTCTCTAGCGTATAAATAATGGCCGAAAAAAACCTTTTAGTGCTGTGAGCGGAGAAAGGTTGTTGTTAAAATGTACATAAATAAATAAATACATAATGGCCGAAAGCATTACTTATTTCCAAAACATAGTTCCATTGATACTAATTACAGTTACATTGACACATAATATGTGTAGCATAACAACATAATATGTAATATAACAACATTAACCATACTTATTTTCACATGACTTAAGTGTCATCGCCTAATTAATTAATTATTATAAGCCCTTTACCCCAAAAATTTTAATGTTAGCTTAAAATGACTTTTGAGGAACTTGAATTTGTTTAGAAGTATTATGATTTTTTTTGACCTTATTATTCATATTAGATACTTATTCATATTTTACTTTTCATCCGCATTTTAAGAGGGGCCAAAGGAATTTGCAGGTTTAAAACATCTCAAATTTAAATTTAATAAAATTTTCCATTTAGATTCCTTTAATCTTCCTCAGATGTGTTTATTTTCATATGTATTTTGGATCTATTAATGCCTAAACCATTCCCTTACATTGACTTTTTTTTGGTTGTATTCATATCATTTTTCCAACCTCTCCAGCGCAGTGACGGAAGTTGGGCCAGAAGCGATGAAGATAAGGCCGAACTATTTGCTTCCTACCTGGAATCAATCTTTTCACCTCACCCTGAAACAAACTCTTCCCACGAATTAGAAATATTCGATACCCTTAACAGCCCTCTTCCTTTATCTCTTCCTCCTAAAGCATTCCACCCTTCAGAAGTTAAATATATTATCAAACATCTTCCCCGAAAATCTCCTGGTCATGACCTCATAACAGCTCCAATCCTAAAAAATTTACCCCAGAAAGCAATTGCCTTCCTTACTTACATCTTTAATTCAATTCTTAGAACTACCCATTTCCCCAATCCATGGAAAGGCTCCGTCATAATCCTTATACCCAAACCTCAGAAACCACCTAAAATTCCAGCTTCCTATCGTCCTATCAGTTTGCTTCCCATTATGTCCAAGATATTTGAAAAACTCCTCCTAAAAAGAATTCTGTCCACGATCCCTCCCAATTCCTTGCCTGATCACCAATTTGGTTTTCGCTCTCAGCACTCAACCATCCAACAATGTTTTAGCGTCGTAGACACCATTTCCTATGCGCTTGAATGTAAAAATTACTGCACGAGTGCCTTTCTCGACGTCGCCCAAGCGTTCGATCGTGCTTGGCACCCGGGGTTATTATACAAAGTACGGCGCATACTTCCCCACACATACTTCCTAATCCTACAGTCCTACCTATCAAGCCGCTCCTTCCAAGTAAGATCTGGTTCCACATTGTCTCATTCCCGTCCAATCTTCTCCGGCGTACCGCAAGGAAGTATCCTCGGTCCTATCCTGTACCTTGTGTACTCCTCCGACATCCCTACCCATCCAAATACACACTTAACTACCTATGCTGATGATACAGCTATTTTTTCCTCCTCCCCTGATCCTGAAACTGCTTCCTCCCACCTGCAGGAACATCTAGAGTCTGTCGAGGATTGGTGCAACAGGTGGAAAATCAAGGTGAATCCAGAGAAATGCAGCCAAATAACATTCACCCTTAATAAGAGGACTTGTCCTCCTGTTTGCATATTCAGCCACGAACTCCCTATATCCAATGAGGTGCGCTACCTGGGATTATTACTGGACAGTAGACTCACTTGGAACCCACACACCCGACTGAAAAGACAGGAACTGAACAGGAGATATGGACTCTTAAGACGACTATTGGGACCCTCATCAAAACTGACAACACAGAACAAACTCACTATATACAAAACCATCATCAGACCTATTTGGACGTACGGACTTGAACTATGGGGAACAACCAAAACTTCAAATATACAGAGAATACAGGCATTCCAATCCAAAGTCTTACGCAAAATAGTTAATGCTCCTTTCTACGTCTCCAATAAAACCCTCCATAATGACCTCAACATCCCTTTCTTTCAAGAACTTGCAAAATCCCGATTCCTAACTTTTCACTCTAAACTATCTTCCCATCCCAATCCCAGAGCTCAATCCCTCTCCTCTCAATTCCACCCCAAAAACCCTCCTAGGAGGCTAAAGAGATCTTGGCCTCGTGATCAATTATGTAATTAAAGGACAAATAAAATCTCTCAATTAGGAAGTGTCAATATTGATTGGCTTCTTCCAAAGTCCTTTATTTATTAATTTTTTTTTTATTATAATTTTTTTTTCTTTATCATTAGTAATTTATTTTTATGTTGTTGTTTCGCTTTTTTCTTTATTAATCATATATATTTTTTTTCTCATATTTCTTTTCTTTTTATTTATTTATTTGTAATTAATTTTTGTATATATTATCATCATTACTTATTTATTTATTTTTTTAAATTTCATTATGTGAGATCATAAATAAAATCCTGTATATACTGATCATACTTAACCAATGTACTTAAATATTGTACAGATGTTAAATAAACATATTAAATAAAAAAAAAAAAAAAATTCATATCATTTTTAACGTCCATTATTATTAACTAAGAATAATTGGTTGACTTTAAGGCGTGTTAACCGGTCATTAACGACATATAATAACTACTTTAATATATTTCTTTTGCCCTGTCAATGAAAATGAACGGTGTTCTACTTTATCGCTCCCGCGAAACATACCTCCAAAAAATGTTCAACATAATTTAGAATAGCTGCTTTTCTTCGGAGGAAAGCGATAAAACACAAAACCAAAATAACTTTCAATTCTTAATAAAAATATATTTAAAATTCTTAAAACATTTTAAATTTAACACTGGACGCATACATAATTACAAAATAACAATTTCTTTTTCTAATAATTCCTAATAATCAATTTAAAAATTGTTCAAAGGTTTGGCCCCTTGCAGCAATACAGGGATCACATTGCACATTGACAGACTGGATGGTATTTGTGCATTGCTCTGTTGTAATCTGTTCCCCGGCCCATCTGATGCGGCGGATGGGGTGCTCCCTTCAGTTAATGGGCTCCCGGTAGATCAAATATTTAATGTGTCCTCATGCGAAGAAATCCAAGTGCGCAAGGTCTGAAGATCTAGCCGGCCAAATTACTGGCCCACCACGGAAACAAAGCAAAAACGAGAAAAATGCCAAAGGACTATCTTTTCTTTCTTTTTGCATCCTGCATCGATTCCCGAAGTTTTGCCATTTATTTCGGGGACACCCTGTATATATGTGTGTGTATATATATATATATATATATATATATATTACGTGAAATACAGCGTTACAGACGATTAGACGATGTCATTAATAATTAAAATAGGTTCATCTGGACGGGGGGTATACAAATTATTCATATCCCCTAACTGCCGAAATTGTTTCTTTATTACTACAATACTATGCATTCATCGTGCTCATCTAAAGAGAAATATGCCTTCTAAACTAAGTCCATATATTAAGAAGGTTGATTCTGGAATCAAATTATTTCTTCTCCTTTATCGACTTTATTTCTACTTCTTAGCAACGAAATTGGGTGGTTAATGCCCAACGAATGAGAAATAATTGTCGTAAAAAATATATATGAAAGAACTAGTGTATTAGAAGTTTACGTTTACTCCAGAACAAAATATGTAATGAGTGAGTTGTTCAAGAGGAAAACTGAGGAGGTGATTTACAAAATGCATTTTGTCCAAAACGTTAAAAAGTTATTATAAACAGTTATTGATATATTTGTTTGGTGTTTGTTAATTCTGTCGTAATGAAAAGGTTAAATCATAAAGAAACAAATCTGTCTCGTATATTGAGCATGGTGAATATTCATAGTGTTTCCAAAAAGAACTGCCAATGCAGGTCCAATATAGCTTTTCAATCAATGAGAATCTTCCCCAGAATACCAATCACAGGGAAACCCAGATCCATGGTGCATTTTTGCTAGAGGATGTTTTTACATCCTTCGATTCTAACACCACATTTATCTGAACACCAGGTTGCTTACTCTTTAAAGCATTCGGTTGCTATTAAATAATAAATAAATTAGTAAACGAAAGTTTGGTAGTGTTGGTGGAGCAAATGAAGATGCAAGGAAAATAAATAACCCAAGAAAGAAGAAATTGGTCCATTGAGGCCATTGAAAAAGATCTTGTCCATCTATTAAACTCAATTATTTATAAATATACCGGGTTTTCAACTGCTAGAGAGTAAAAACTTAGTATCGAGGAAACTTCTGAAAGGCGATAAAACACCAATACGCGCATATTATTTTTTTTTTTTTAGATAATTACAAATATGGGCGCTAATGACCTAGATGTAGATGCGCCGTAACAAAAAAAAAAATAAAAAAATAAAATACAAATACGTTTTTTGTTCTAATGAAAATTACGTTTTCTGTGACAAAATCCTTTTTTTTTCGCCGCCTCCTCAACTATTTTTGAATGACTTTAATGTGGCGGAAAGTCAATAATAAAAACTCACGTTTATTTTTGCTCCATATTCTTTATTCACTGCTCTCCAAGTTTATGGCGAGAAGTGAATAAATGGCACCTCTTCAGGAGCTTATAACAAAAAATATTTCTATTATAGACAGCCCATGAGGTACACATTCCTCCAACACCCGTTGAGTCAATATAGGTTATTTTAAGCAAACTCCAGACTAACCTTAATTCCATAATACGTCTTGCGTCCTTCAATATAAAGAGTAAAGAAGATAAACTTTCCTAATCACTGTTTAAGTGAGGGAATAGAAAACCCCAAGTCTAAGTGGCTTAAAAGAAACGGCCAAAGAGACACAGAACATGCCACTCAACAAAAACAGGAGACGGAACAAAAACAAAGAGAGGAGACCCCCCTGTTTACTCAAAGGGGCCCCTCTGCTGAATGGGGCACCACACTGACGTCAAACAGCGACTTGTTCAATGTTTCAGCGAGATCAATAGCTGCCTGGGGGTAAATACTCACCTACTCGGAGAGGCACCTAAGGTCAGGAGGCCCTCACATGGACCACTACTTCTAAACCTCGTCTCTTATACTTCTTCATTATTCGTCATTCACAACTTATTTTCTACTTTTAGTACTTCATAGGTGTGCGAAATCATGAATGATTATTGTGCTGTTTATAAGTATTAAGAAATAAGACTTGAAAATTAAAATAAGATTAGCAAAGTTGGTGTCTAACGCATTTGACCGCTGATAGTATTGCAGCCATTTAGATAAAGTAAAAAAAAAAAAAAAAAAAATTAAATCATTCATAACATCTATTCCTTCTTATTAAGAATCCGAAGTACAAGTCCCTTGAATGAAAATAACTTAAGGTCAAGGTGTACCTGATTTCTTTCATGGTGTCACCTTCACTACTGGGTAAAAAACCGATGACGCTATTCGGAAATCCTGACAATATTTATTTATTTACTTGGAGAGCTACTCATCAAGGGTGAACTGCTCAAAAGAATAACTCACTGTTGAGTACTACAGACCTTGTAGGACCTGGGCCTCTGCCTGTATCCTGCACCATGGCACGCGGTTTGCTGCTAGGTTCCTCCAATTTCGGATTCCTAGCGCCCGGAAGTCCTCCTCCAGGTCGTCAAGCCACCTCTTTCTTGGTCTGCCTCTCTTTCGTTTGCCCCCAGGTGCATCATTTTAGTTAGCGTAAAGGGTTCCATTCATTCCACGTACCCTAACCACTGGAGTCTACCTTTCTTGATGACATAGAGGATGTCAGGCTCGCCATAAAATTCTGCTTGTTCGGCATTGCTTCTGACCCTCCACCTGTGCTGCTCTCTTACGGCTCCAAAAATCTTTCTCAGGACTCTTCTTTCCCAGATCAGCAGACCTCTCCTCATTTCTTTAGCCAGAGTCCACGTTTCGCTGCCGTGCACAACAACTAGGCTTGTGTGTTCATTTTTCAAACATAAATATATTATTATTAACTAATGGGGATTTGATAAGCATACTTAGTTACAATCTGATCATTGGCATGTTACCTACGGTTACTATTTAATTTCATATGTTTTTATGAGGACAGAGAGTGTAATTTCGGGTAACTTTTGAATAGCAGTTGCCCCTTAGAACGAGCTTATAGGAAAATTATCCCAAACTGCATGGGGAGCAATTATTACTCGTATGTGAAGCTAATAAGTAAGAGGATTCAGCGAAATGATAAAAAATAAATTGATTAACGCAAGATTAAAAAACAGTTCCTTTCAAGGCACAATGAATGGCTGAAAGACAGGCATTGCTTGGTTGGAGGTTTGGCGTTGGAGGGTGGGAGGAAACATGATAATAAAAAGAATAAAAAAAGGATAGCATTTTTCTTTATTTAAATTGTGGATGTCAGTAAGGGAGCTAACATTATAATTTATTGAAGACTTATTGCTGTTGCGGCGCACATTCAATTTTTTTCATTTATTTTTCACTAAAGAGATTGTCTGTCCTCATAAAAACACTCTCACTGATTTGGATTATTTTTCTTTGAAGTGTATATGCTTTATCGCACATGTTGCGTAAAAATTAATAAATAAATACTATCACTAATCACAAGTTAATGAGAATCTAACTTATCAGTATTTCTCGTATCAAGAATGTTTAAGTATTTCAGCAGCAAAATATAATAGCAAATAATGTCAAGATAAAACAGTTAAAATCCGACGACTTTCGATTCGACTTTCTATCTCGTTCTTCATTGTACTTGAAAATATCTTCGATCAATTTTTTACAGATCGAGCAGGATTCTTAAATGTCAGGAATCCTGAAACCTAAAACCATTATTCCCTCATCGGATTGGTGAATACGTTTTAAGTAGACGGAAAGCGATTGCAGTGTTGAAGAAAATCGTACATTTCATAAAACTCTTGACATGCCCTGGACTGCATTACCTAAAGAAAAAAAGAAAAGAAAAGAAATACGTTTCTTGAGACACAAAAATATAGCGATTATGTATTTTATTGTAAAATAACTAAAATAATTCTAAAAAAATAAACAAAATAATGTTCAAATAATTTGACGATGTATGACAAAAGCTTTCTCTGGAGTTTTTATATATGCATGACCTTCCGCCTATTCAAATAACATAAATATATATATATATATATATATATATATATATATATATATATATATATAGAGAGAGAGAGAGAGAGAGAGAGAGAGAATGATTAATGCATATAAATTTTGAAAGGGGTCACTTTTTGTGTCTAGTGGATCGACGAGGATTTGAAGATATCTTTTAAAAATTCTTTCATGAGTGAAACTTAAAAAGTTAAATTCCTCAGAAAAGTGAACTCCTTGTCTCGTGGTTTCGGTTCTCTCTAGGAGTAGAGTTTTATTTTATTTTATTTAAAAAAGAAGAAAAAAAAAAGAAGAAATAAAACGCATAAGCTCTATCCTGACTAGAAAAAAGCGATAATCTGTACATAACCCGTGCAACAAAATCTACATTTTGTGTACGTGCACGTTAATTTTAAGGTCTAACGGCGTATCAACAATTGGGCTATTAACGCCATGCTATCTATAGATTCCGGCCTTTTTATAATGCCAACAGCACGGGGTCGGTCACCCATTCAGGTACTGACCACGCCAGACGTTGCTTAACTTCGGTGATCAACGCGAACCGGTGCACTCAACGTGGCTATGGCCTTTGGCACGTGCAAGTTAATATATAAATAAATTAATCCTTCGGTTGTGCTAATACTAAACATATACAGGGTTTATTGCAAGTAGAGGACAATAATCAAGGCGGTGAAACTAGACCTAACATGTAACGCTGCCAACCGCACATTTACATATAGTTCCTTTCCCGGCAGATGCCGTCTAAAGTCTATTTAAACAAAACCGTGATTTTTGTAGCAAACCCCAAATGCTCTCTGATTTTTCCATTAATTTTTTGACCGTTACATTAATTAATCGGGAGTAAATATGCATTCAGGCTAATGCAATTTAAATCCTCATAAGTGTCTTTTTACCACCGCAATAGCAGCTCCAAAGGTTGATATTCATAAAAAAGTTTTAGTTAGCGACAAATGTTCGACGATTACTCAGATTATATCTCAATCTCATAATTTAATGGGAAATTAAGTGGAACAAGTAGTACTTTGACAATAAAAACTACAAATTCTTATTTAGAACGTTTTGCGTACTTTTTGGCAGCCTTCTTCAGTAATGAAGGCCTAGGCGATGCAGGAAGGCCAAAGACGAGCAAATGAATTTACAAGCAGTGGTAAGAATAAAATAGTTGAGTAAGGTGATCAAAATAACAGTTGTTTTAATATCCCATTACGTTTAATGCAACATAACTTTATTCTTTAAAAAAAAAGATTGAAACTAAAGATGTTTCTTACTTTATATTTCTGTATTTTGGGGCTCAAAGGGATTGGGAGCATAGATATTCGAGGAAACGTTAATTCCCCTTGGTTAGAAGGTGAGATTTTCAAACAGAAGTGGGCAGAAAGTCAAACAATGGTTCTGGAAGAGGAGTTGTTCTGGTGTTTACTCCTACAGACGCACTAAAGCCTATTTTATTCACCAAATAACGCCCACCCCTCAAATACCTCTTTCGTCAATCAATCTATTTGTTTTATTGGGGGAGTATCCTTGTTAAATAGAGTTAAGAGTGATTAAACTGTGAGAACCTCTTGTTTAATGAGCATAGCACTTTATTCTTGTCCATTTTTGTATGTAGCAATGACTGGCACACGCAGGTAAAACTAAAAAGATTTTCTTTTAATATAGGTCTTGCGTACGATTTCCATTAGGGGGGGGGGTGACTTTTCTTTCGAGAAATGGAAAGAGGCCACCCTCATCCTAGCTAGAGGAGGTTTGTAACCTATAGATCACAAGAATCTGTGTTTTCTATTAGTAGACGCTGAAACATTCATTTGTACATGCATATGTTGTACATATGAAGCAGAAGCTGCTGTAAACTGGGCACAAACCTTATGTTACTATTAAGCATTTATTTATTGTTTAATAAATATAAATATTGTTTAACGCTACAAGGTCATCAAATAATTAAAATGTTATTTATAAGAAGAACAACAACAAATCAATCATAATAAATTGAGAATTTGTCAAATGTATCTGTACAGTTTATGTTATTATTTAGTTTGAAAAGGCATCAGCCCTATCCTCGCTAGAAAAGGGTCGTAACCTATAGAGAACCCATTCCGAAATTCTCAGTTAATAATAATGGACGTTAAAATTTAAATAAATAAATAATATGTAGTTTTACATTTAGTCATGTGTTCATCAGTGCTTTTGAGTTGTATTTGTATGTATATATCTCAATAATAGAGTAATATCCCAATTTCTGATATAAACTATGAATAATTATTCAATACTGTATAGTCACCGTATTCTGTCAAATAGGTTTTTGTTTTTAGGTAATTGTAAATGCTGTCTATATATTGGCTCCCATCGGAGAGTAGGTCAGTCATGTTGTCGTGTAAGTCATAGTTTTTTCTCAGTAGATATTCTGTCAATATGTGTTTGATAGTTAAACGGGTGTTATATACTTCACATGTCGATCTGTCCTGTCTCGTCATGAGATGTATGCCAGCCGTGAAGGACCTATTCTTAAGCGGCGTAAGACAACTTCTCTTCTAGTTTGCCTTATGCATTATGAACATTTTTCTACTGTTAGTTTAATGTCTCTTAGTTTGTTATCCATTATCTTTTGGCAAGATCTCTTCCACTTTCCATTATGACCTCTTGGCTTCTGCTTGCATGTCTTGGTATGTCATATTGCATATTTCCTGATAACGTTGTTTTGTTGCATCTACGGCAATGTTGTCATTTTTTTGTATATTGTTCTATGTCCTCGTGTCCTAGAAGCCAATATATCCGTTTATTTGACCGATGAATCTGTTCTAGTATTTGTAAGTTAAGTGAGCTCAATTTGCAAGGTTTCTGTAGTCCTTGTATTGAGTTATGTGATTCAGTGCAGTTACTACTATTTAAATAAGAAAGAAAAATTGAGTGTTTATTGACAATCAACTTACTATTGTAAACGGCAGTTAAGATTACATCTTCCACTTGAATTGTCATTAGATACCATATCAATACAGCAAGAAGACCACCCACAACAAGTGCTGTACCAATGAGACACAAAATGGAACACATATTAAGAGTATAGTATAGTGGCTGATCAACTTGGTCACCATCCTCCTCCATTGCTTCAGCATCTACAAGAAACTAACCTTTCGTTCATTCACATGTTTTACAATTCCCAAATAAAACTATCTGTGCTAATTAATAGTATTTTATTTATATATGTACTTATTTCAGGTTGGAATGAAAAGTGTCGATGTTAAAGTGTATTTTTTAACCGTAGTGATGGATTACATACAGTTTTCACGTAATGGTTTATTTCGTTAGCTGAAACGGAAAAAAATAAACTTATGATCGAGTGGTATCGCACTTTCTCCTTTAGCAACCACCTTTTAACTTAACCTGACCTAAAGTTCTACGCTTCCTGATATACACATACAACATTCCAACTTGCAGGAACTGCGTCATCATAGCACCATACCGTTCTTATCCACAGGGACATTTGTAAATGAACAGTAACACTTATTATATTTTTTTGATCTTTCATAACAAATTGTTTTCTCATTTTCTTACTCATTAAAATTAAAAAGAAAGGTAAAAACAGAAAAAAAAGTTCAAAAGAACGAAACCGTAGTAGAAACACGGCATCTTCAAATTGCGCTCTTTTTCAAACAACAAAAATCTTTCTCATTTTACATAATATGTAAAATGAGAAAGATTTTTGTTGTTTGAAAAAGAGCGCAATTTGAAGAAGTAAATCAAAACATTGTTTTGATTTACTGACGAATACGTCTTACTACAATGCGCAAAAACAGAAATAGTAATCAATAAAAAACTAGGAGAAAATGACAAAAAGTTATAAGCACTTATTTAACAATTAAGTAACTTTAGGGTTGTTTTAATTATGCTTTCGAATAGTTACAGTCAATTTACCACGATTTCTACACTGTATGTTACCAAACATATTTTTTGAATATAAAAATTTAAAAATCATAGTCTGGATGAGTTTCAAACATGCAGAAAATATTTCAACTGAATTCAAATTAGATAGAAAAACTAGTTTTTTTCTGGAAAGTGGTAACATATATTGCCTTAAAAATAGTTTCATCGTTTAAAACTCCGTAAAAGGTGTACCTATAAACGCAAAGCCATAAGCGCATTCCGGTGTGCAGATTCTGCTAGTTAACGATCATGGCTTTTTAAATCAAACAAAGTATTATTGTACCAAATTTTATTAAATAAGGACCATTTTTGGGTCAGCTACGGACCGAAAACAACGGGCTGGTTTATATATTACGTTTAAATTAATTCATTAATTATATGTTGTACAAAGATTTATTACCACTTAGTTAACTAGTCAATGGAAGAAAAGTTCAAGCTTTACTTCAAAGATAGAATAAGCTTACCGTGAAAAAAGGTACAAAACGTGGTAAGCACATTACATACCATGTTTTACTTCAAAACAGGTTTATGTTATGAAGGCATATTTTTTTTCTTTATTATCTGTAATAACGACCTAATTTACTTCCCCACATGTTTAGAATTATTGGCCGCCCACTTCATCGTTAGAGCAAGCGAAGTATGTTTTATTTCAGGAAAATGATTAGACATAACTTATTATTAGATCGATTATTATTATTACAAATATAACATTATTTTATTGCCTACTAGCTGAATAAACGTGATTCACCACGGCCGATAAGTATTTTTTTATACTTTTTATATTGAGTTAAATAAGATATGATCAAAATTAACGCTACTACGTAATTTTGTACAGCTTATTATTGCACAGGCTTTAAAGTTACCCAGGAAACACCATGTAGAGGTAACCGAGCTTGTTTCCGTTGGAGTAAAAAAAAAAAAATACAACAACCGCTTAAAACGTTAGGTAAACAGAGACAAATACACGTTGAAAAGCATAAAACTAACAAATTTGAAGTTTTAAGCACTTATCTCTTCGATTGACATCGCCCCACCGAAATATATTACAACAAAATCCGCCGAATATTACAAAAAAATCTTGTTGTAGAGAATTTAGTAACCTTTCGAATAGCCGCCTTCCACTTACTACGAGTTCCCAACCGTTTTCGAGATATTTTAGAAAATATACTGAGATCCAAAAACTTTGTATCACCATTCATACAATTTTTTTCCATATACCTACTTCGTTTTTGAATAAATTAGTTTTGAAAAGTATTTCTATATATTTTTCTGGTAAATGGCTACAGAACTCGCTTAAAAAATCGTTTTCCTACGTTAAGGAATCTTTCGCACAAATTTCGGTCCAAAAACCATGTTCCAGTAAACGGATTCAACTGGTTTATGAACTTGACCTTTTAAATGAGAAGAAAGATTTTTTTCTGTTTTAAATTGCATCGCTGGGTATCATATGTTTTTTTGGAACGGCTTCTTTCTCCAGCGGTGTCGCTCCTCTCTCCATCACAATATTTCGTCGGGTTCATCTCCGACTTCCTCAGGCAGCTATGTGTCGTCCTCGGTGGTTATCAAGGGAATGATAACCACATTCCCTTGATAACCACCGAGGACGACAACCCGACGAAATATTGTGAAGGAGAGAGGAGCGACACCGCTGGAGAAAGAAGCCGTTCCAAAAAAACAGAAAGATTTTTGTAACAAATGTTGTCAAAATCGAACAATTTTTGAGCCGATTAGGAACTTCTTAATAATTCACCCCCCCCCCTAAAAGTACTTACATTTGAATATTAAAAAAACCTTTCTTAGTGAGTGTTTACACTCTAAACGTATTGTCCGTGCAAAATTTCAAATTTTTGTGTCAAGTGGTTCGGGATATTATTACCTTGGATGAGCCATCAATATAAAAAAAAAAAACCTTTCTTAGTGAGTGTTTACACTCTAAACGTATTGTCCGTGCAAAATTTCAAATTTTTGTGTCAAGTGGTTCGGGATATTATTACCTTGGATGAGCCATCACCAGGGCGTAAACTCTATGAGGGACAAAATCACATTTTATTTCTAGTAATTCAAGGACTGCCATCATAGTGGAAATTAGCCTCAATTAAAAATAATATTATGAAATAGGTAATTTACGATAACAGCTGTTCTGTTATCGTCCTAGCAATACATGCTGCCTTGGCTTGCCTGCTCTAACCAACTAAAACTTTAAACCCCCCTAAAAATACTTCAAAATTCGAATATCAAAAAATCCTTTCTTAGTGAGTGCCTACGTTATATAGGGAGTGTCCAAGCAAAATTTCAAAATTTTCTGTCGAGTGGTTTGGGCTGGGGGATGATAGGTCAGTGAGTGAGTCAGTGAGTCGGTGAGTGAGTGGTATTTGACAAATATATAGTAGATTATTAGATATTTATTTAGTTTTCTATCTTATCTTTCTGAGCATGAACAATCAATTTGTAAATTATTACTTTCTTCATTTATTTTGTGAGCAGATCACTTTTACTGTGTAACTCTTCAAATAAATAAATAAATGAGATATTTCTAACATTTATACTATTAGATTCATGTTCCTCAATCATCAGTTTCACCTTTTGGAGATAAAACTAGACCTTCAATAGCCGTCCATTGCAGTATAAATCGTATAAATTAAATAAAAAATGAAGTCATCCGTTGATTGACAAGTGAATTTTATTCTGTTATGTAATTCATAGCCCATGTTTCATTAAGAAATTGGAAAAAAAGACCAATCCTTTCTGAATTGAGAATGTGGCTAAGAAAAATAGAGTGGATAAGGGAAAGTGGGGGTTAGAAGGATTTGTACAAAGGATGTTTGAGAGGTTAAGCTATCTGAAGGCACAAACCTCACGATCTATCCTCCTCCTGTCAACACCATCAGAACCCTCAACAATCCAAAACTTTTTATACATCAACAGTTCCTCCTCTTCCAAGAACCTGGGGTTCCAGATTCCTTCTACCTTAGAGAGCCGCAAGCGTTATAGTTCCTACCATAGTTCATTCAGTTAGATGGAAAAGTTTAATTCCGTATGCATGAATTCATTAGACGAATTAACATTAAAGCCATCTATTTGAAATGTTGCCTGCTCAAATAGATGGTTTAGTCATTCCCGGCGCAGAATATTTGCGGTAAAAATGCTCTCTATTATAACCTTATAATTGATTAGGAAATATTTAGCCTTAGATTTGGCTAAATATTGATAAATATTAGACACTATATTTATCAATATTTAGGTATTTGTGCCTTTATCTTCTGTTAATATATCAGATCATAGGGTGGAACTAGAATTAATCAGAAATAGAATTAGAAATAGTAACTTGAGTTTTAATTACTCAAGTTAAAAAAACAACAAAATAGCTTTTAACTACGGAAGAAATATAAACCGAAATACATATATATGAAAAAGAGAGATATATAAAAATTTATATCTGGAGTTTCGAAAATAACATCAACATCATTCTTTCACCAATTAAATTTATTTTAAAGAGTATATTTAATAAAAAATACAATCGTAAAACAATAATGTATATTTCGTCAATTGAATTTAAGAATATGTTAACATTTTTAAGTAACATTTTTCATACCAAAAATAATGGAAGATTTAAAAAACAAAATATTTTGAAAATACTTGCTCATATCTTTCAGTTAATAGAGTATTACATGCTCTGCATTTAGATTAAAAATTGTATCCATTAATAACACACTTAATTTACCTAAAAATGTTACTTGTAATTTTTTGTAAACCTACACCTGTTAATTATTTCTAAAATATTTGGTTTCCTAACCGTATATATATATATATATATATATATATATATATATATATATATATATATATATATATATATATATAATAACGACCGTGTTATTAGTCAGGTTTTTTCTCATTCTTTAACTCACAATCCCAGTTAGAAACGTAAAATTATTGACCTCCTTAACGAACTTTTCTTCATTATTGGGCTTAAGTATTATAATTTTCGGATGTCTGAAATATAATAGTATTAACAGAAATGAGATGCGCTCAACCTTAATAAATGGGACGAAGCCCATCCCTATAAGTCAGAGGGGGAAGTCACTGTTTAATGTGGTGTTATTAAATACATTTTACATCTGATTAGGTAATTTATTAGCCGCTTCAGTATCTTAAAAGAGGTCACTAGTTCCACGCTGTAGTTCTACAAACTCAAATGAAAGCCCAAAAATTGTATTTTTTTATTATTTTTTTTTTTGTACACTTCGAATTATCACACATTTCATACCTTACGTTCAATTCTATGAATGATTAAAAAAATAAATAAAAAAATTGAAATACTTTCGCCAAGTTGGATATCATATTTAATTTCCGTTAATAAAACAATGGAACTCCAGTTAACAAAGCTCCCGAAAAGAAGAAGTAGACCTTACAAAACTTGGAATTGGACATACAATACTAACCCACTCCTACTTAATGACAAAACAAGACATAAAACAATATCCAGAATGCAATATACATTAACTGTAAAACACTTACTAACAAGCTGCAGAAAACAAGAGTAGCTGTATACACTCTTGGTAGCTGGTAGTTAAAGCATCCATTTTTCTTAAACTTTTTAAAAAAAAAAATAGAAATTTACGAACAATTTAGGAAAACTGAAATATTTTTTAAATTAATATTTAATGATTTCTTACTGTCTTATCTGTACAAAATAGAGCATTTTTAGTTTATTGAAAATAATTTATCAAATTCATCGCTTTAATGTTTTTAATTTTATACTAAATATTTGATTTTTTTCTTTCTTTTTTTTTCTTGCAAATTTTTCTTATTGTTTATAGAAAAAATCGCCCATTTGCAGGCTCTAAAACCAAATAAGTAAACAAGAAATATAATGAATAATTAAAAATCCAAATGTAGATTGGAAAAAGGGGTAAAATATGTTTTATATCGTTTTGATTACTCAATAATAATATTTTATAAATGCATTGTACATCGACGTTTAATGCACGGAGAAAAAAAAACAGGCTGCTCACATCAACTTTCAGGCTGCCGGTAGCCTGAAAACTGTGACTCAGTGCCAATATTTTGAAATAGGACATTTTAGTCTAAAATAGGATTCCACATATTTCAGCCTAAAATAGGATTCCACTAGTTAGAGTGCCCGCATTTAATAATAGAGTGCTGGAATGCTAATTCTTCATCCTATAGTAGAGTTCTCACACCCAAAGCTAGCATCCAACAATAGAGTGCTAGCACTCTACTTTCAAGTGCGTACCCCTAGACTTTAGATTGCTGGCACTCTGATACTGGCTCTAGCAGCCTACCCATATAGGCTGCGAGCATCCTGATGTTTGCTTCCTGTATCCTACCCCTATAGGCTGCTAGCATCCTATATGGATGGGTTACATTGACCCCATCCATATAGGATGCTAGCAGCCTACAGAGAGATGACTTTATTATGTGGATAAAAAAGAACAAAGGTAAATTCAGAGTAATAATAATGAAACTTTATTTGGGTGTAATTTACATATACACTTCTTAACAAGTAGATATGAGGTATACACTTTTTAACAAATATAGATATTTACAAGTATTAGGTTCAATGGAACAATATTGAACAAGTAGGTCTAGAAATAAAATTTTTTTTGTTGTTTTCATGACACTTATAGCCGTATTCATAAAGGCGAAGACAGTTGATTTCAGCATCTGTTCAAACAGAAACAAAAAGAAATTTTTATTAATAACAAAAGAAAAGTTGATGTTGTGTTTTAAATTAAAAAGAAACATAAATAGGCATTTTTTCTAGTTTAAAATGTCGCAGTAAATTCAAAGCTGCCAGGGAATTACAAAATAAATATAAAATAAGGTTTTTGTCTATGGATATGATCATAAATGAAGGAACTCTAGAAACAGAATGGACACCAAAATAAAAGTCTACTAATACAATTTTCAACTAATATTCTAGCCGTATTCTAGGAACGTATACAAAAAGACTTCCATCAGTTCTCAGCTTACCAGGCTTATTGAACTCCATCTTCAGTTGGTTCTATACCCGAAGCTCCATGTTATATTAAGGGAATATATTCTTGAAAAACAAACACAACTTTCTTCATTCTATTGTATATAACATCTGTTTTTAAATTTAATAATAAAAACAAGAGCCTGTATGCATTCTACATTTAAGTTCCTTTTCAGTTAAGGAATCCTATATAAGTCAGCAGGTATTGGAAGCCTAAAGCGGGATGCAGACTGTACCGCCAGAACAGAGTTCAGGCTCTTGTTTTTATTATTAAATTTAAAAACAGATGTTATATACAATAGAATGAAGAAAGTTGTGTTTGTTTTTCAAGAATATATTCCCTTAATATAACATGGAGTTGCGGTTATAGAACCAACTGAAGATGGAGTTCAATAAGCCAGGTAAGCTGAGAACTGATGGAAGTCTTTTTGTATACGTTCCTAGAATACGGCTAGAATATTAGTTGAAAATTGTATTAGTAGACTTTTATTTTGGTGTCCATTCTGTTTCTAGAGTTCCTTCATTTATGATCATATCCATAGACAAAAACCTTATTTTATATTTATTTTGTAATTCCCTGGCAGCTTTGAATTTACTGCGACATTTTAAACTAGAAAAAATGCCTATTTATGTTTCTTTTTAATTTAAAACACAACATCAACTTTTCTTTTGTTATTAATAAAAATTTCTTTTTGTTTCTGTTTGAACAGATGCTGAAATCAACTGTCTTCGCCTTTATGAATACGGCTATAAGTGTCATGAAAACAAAAAAAAAAATTATTTCGAGACCTACTTGTTCAATATTGTTCCATTGTACCTAATACCTAATACTTGTAAATATTACACCCAAATAAAGTCTCATTATTATTACTCTGAATTTACCTTTGTTCTTTTTTATCCACATAATAAAGTCATCTCTCTGTAGGCTGCTAGCATCCTATATGGATGGGGTATATATAACCCATCCATATAGGATGCTAGCAGCCTATAGGGGTAGGATACAGGAAGCAAACATCAGGATGCTCGCAGCCTATATGGGTAGGCTGCTAGAGCCAGTATCAGAGTGCCAGCAATCTAAAGTCTAGGGGTACGCACTTGAAAGTAGAGTGCTAGCAATCTATTGTTGGATGCTAGCTTTGGGTGTGAGAACTCTACTATAGGATGCAGAATTAGCATTCCAGCACTCTATTATAAAGTGCGGGCACTCTAACTAGTGGAATCCTATTTTAGGCTGAAATTCGTGGAATCCGATTTTAGACTAAAATGTCCTATTCGTTGCTTTGAGCGGTTCTTCGTGATTCATTCCGTAAGGTTTATTTAATTATTTTTTTAGCAAAAGGAGAAAGTCATTTTTGTTTGTTTGTAATAGAGCATTCCGAGCGGAAGTCAAAGACGCCGAGTGCGTACCGAGTAGGTGTTCACATTTTTCACAAAATATTATCTATATCTATTCCAAGTTTTCGGAATGACTCGAGGGATAAGAACGTTATGTAAACGCGCAAAGATGAGGCAGTTCCTGCGATTTGGACTTTTTGTATCTATTGCTGTCTAGGAGTAAATACAAATATGGTGCATGCGTGCTGAGGGTGATGTAGTATTACGAAAAATAAATCTAATTTCACAACCATGTAGCCTTCTTTACAAAATAACTGTAAAACCTCCTGAACCCTCCACGTATGTGTATAAAGTATTTGGTTTTTAAGGTCTGAGAATTGGCGGGTGTTGTATGGAGAGGTGTTGGTTTTGAAAAGGTTCTGAAGGACGGGTGCGACGAACCGAGTCTAGATCCGGATTAATAGTACAATCATCAGTCAGAGGACACCCTATCGATTCCATGATAAACAATCCCCTCCATCGTTCCATACACATCACTCCGAATATCCAAAACAAATTTCACTTCTCAACTCCTGTTATAGTACATTTATGCTATATTTATTCATTTGCGTTATATTTATTGCAAATTCTGCCACTTTTTAGAACATTCTATTTTGACGATTAATCCTGAAAGAGGTTTCGAAAGATGTGTTCAAATATGCGCTGATCCTACTTACAAGGCTTCAAAATGAGCTTAGTAAAACGGGTGGCTATGAAGAACACTGACAATGTAATTCACATTGTATACTATACTAGCTAAATACCCGTGCTTCGTCACGGCATATAGGTAGTTTTTTTATTGCGTTAAACAATGTATCATCAACCCAGGAAATGGGTTTAGGCCCTGAACTTTAGGGGCGATAAACATCTAGGTTATTCCGCCCTTGATGTGTGTATGTATAAGTATTCCATCCTATATTTCTTTGTTTGTTTATATGTATATATATATATATATTCTTTTTTATCCTAGTAGGCATGGGGTAGGATAAAAAAGAATTTGGATATTTTGGGTCATCTATAATAATAAATAATATATATGTATATATATATATATATATATATATATATATATATATATATATACATGCATTTTTTCACCCCTGTAACTATACTAAACTATGTGTAAACTATATCTCTTTTTAGCACTTTCCTCCGAAGGAAAGTAGCTATTGAGGTTGCACTCATGACGGAACTTTTGAAAAATTTATTCGAATCTTTATCGATCCTACCTAGTAGACACCGAAAATGACCCCCGTTAAAATTTAGAAATATAGAGTGTGTGTCTGTTAACACGATAGCGGCCAGAGTTTTTGTTTTTTCTTCACGAAACGTGGTATATAGCGTTCAAATAGCAAACGATTGAACGAGTTCGTTAACCACCAAAATCGGTCCACCGGGAGGGGGGGTTTACCCCGGACCCAAAACACTAATTTGACCATACCAGCCGTAGTTTTTGTTATATTTCAACGAAACTCGGTATTCGTTATTTTGATCTAAAGAGAGAAATACGTTGTAAAAATAAACTAAATCGGTTCATTAGAAGGTGGGGTTTACTCCGGACCCACAATACCAATTTGTCACTGCCAGCCGTAATTTTTGTTATATTTCAACGAAAACTTGGTATTCGTGGTGGTAATCAACACAGAAAAAATGGGTTGTAAAAATAAACTAAATCGGGTTATTTAGAGGGGGGGGGGGTTTACTCCGGACCTAAAGTACTAATATACTCATAACGCGATATACGTCGCGGGTATCTCATGAGAAAGAAGTGTTGTAAAAATGAAGTAAATCGGTCTATTGGAAAGGGTTTACTTTAAACTCTGTATCATTACAATTAGCCAGCCAGACGTAGGTTCCCAAAGCCGCCACGAGGAGCGCTATATTCCACTAGGGGGACTGTATCCTGTTCCTGCGTCAGATCAAAAGACGGAAAATGAAGTTTTTGTGTATTTATTAAGTAGTACAGTATCATGTATAAACATAACTCTGGAAGCAAATTATTTACAAAATTAATAATTGAACAGTCCTCATAAGAAATGTAAATGAGCAGAACTATTCACGTTTTTATTTTATTTATATAGGTTATTTACAGCAAATTATTCAGTAATGTAGTCTACACTACAAAAATTATGAGGAAAGTGCTTAGTTATGCAGCTCCTGCGTGACGGCCGTTTTTACTATTAATTCAACACAATCACTTGGGGTACATAATAGCATCATCAAATGAATAAAAATAAATATATATTTAATAAAACCAATTAAATACTACTTTTTTTTTAATTATTATTTTACTTTTCTTTTTTTTTTGTTATTAATTTTAAGTATTGTTTAGTCAAATGTATACATACCATTTAAAAAAATAATATAATATATAATAATAAAATAAATACATCTCTTAACAATACAAATTAAATACATAATACTTTAAATCACAATTATTTTAATAAATATTTACAAATTAACTTTCCAGGGCTCTATTTACAGTTATACTCTTTCACGGAGTTACTTTTATGGAGTTTGGCGTCTTCATATCTTGTTAAGAAATCGATGATAAGAAGGTTCGCGTCGTCTTATCGTTACTACGCTGTATACTTATCTAGTCTTAGAGGCACCAGCAGATAGGAAGCTGGAACAGTAATTTTATCAGAAGGACTAGTATATCAAAGTGTTCTTATTCTATTGATTGGCATTCTGCCTTTTTAATAAAAATTATTCAAAATTTCAGGTCATTTTTGAAATCGAAATTATAATGTAGAATTGTATTAGGCATGAAGATAAAAGCAGAGTTCCTGAAATATTGAATGAAAAAAAGTCTTCGCTGAGATCTACGGGAGGAGAAGAGAGAAATGAGACGAATACTGAGAAAAAGCGAAGTGGGTATAAAAAGAGTGGAAAAAATAAATGAAAAAAAGTGAACTGTTCCAGCTCCCATAAATTACAGCATCTCCAAAGCACTTACTTTGTCTACTTCCTCTTTACTTATCTCATTATATAACTCTTTGTAGTTTACTTCAAGAAATTCCATCAACTTGATTCAATAATAAATAAATTTTAACACATATATACAGTTGTTTCATAAGCATAAAAAATAACTTAATTTATATTAATTATAGATGTCCTATTAATAAAATTATTTTCTTCTGAAGTAGTATAGAGATATAAAAATATTACATAAACAAATAGGTACATATTAATTATATACCTGGGTGCCAATCCAGGTTTATATACAATTAATCGGGCGAAAATAGTCAACATACGTTAGTTAACATAGGAATAAATCGTCATTAGCTATTGAGGTAGCACTTATGAAAGAAATTGTGAGAAAAGTCTTCAAATCTTCACCGATCCTTACTAGAACGCGAAAATGACCCCCGTAAAAATTGTTTTATATATATATATACACACACAGTGACTCACAAAACTGTTGCAATGATAGCTCCTGCTTACAAAATTTGAATACCTTGCTGTTAGAAATGTCTGTTGGGTAATGAAACAAATTTATATGGTTTCACACATACTTAATAATTAGAAATTAACACAATAATAATTTTATTTCATAAGTATACAAATAAATTCTGAAAAACATTGAAAATTTAACTGATTGCAATTTTTTGACTGAATTAAAACTATTAAAAAACCTTATAATTTAGTAGTTTCTATGTTTTCCTTTGGCTTTAATTATGTTCGGAATTCTATTTGGAACACTTTTCACTAGATTGTTTGAAAATAATGACGGGATATCGTTCTATATCAATTCGTTTCGCTCACATAAGTCTTCAATCAATTATGATGAATTTTTGCACTTGGCCAAATTTTGTTTTTTATGGAACGAAAAGTGCTCAATAATATCTATATTAGGAGACTGAGGGGCCAATCTAACAAGTTAATTGAATGATTTTCAAACCATTCCACTTATTTTTGCAATGTGCGTTGGATCATTATCCTCTTGAAATATAATATCTTCATATTGAAATTTAAAACAAGGCAGTTGAGATGACTGGAAAATACTTAGATATTCCTCAAGGTTCATTTTCCCTCCTATTCTGGCAATCCGTTCAAAATTTTGGTCCTTTATGCACCCTAGACCGTTTGACTGCCACCAGCAAATTTCTGATTAGACTAGAATTCTACTCACCCGTTAGTAACGGGAGACCCAGGTCTTTTTTTTTTTTTTTTTTTTTTCCAAAGCCAGCATTGTCCATCAGTACCAAAATGGTTTATTTTTGTTTTGTCTGATATCACATCTCATCTCCAGTCACCAGTTGTCCAATTTTCATGATTTTCACAAAATTGCAGTTGTAGTTGCCTGTGTTTTCTTAAGGCAATGGTTTCTTGACCTTTATCCTAGCCACATATCCCTGACTTATTAGTGTTCTTGGAATAGTTTCAGGAGTAATGTGAAGCCCCATGTCCGTTTTAAGTCTATGCTGGCCTTTTACAGGAGTGTCGATCTCGCCCATCCTAATCAGTCGAACCATTAACTTGCTGTTTCTTTCTGAAATTTTTCTTGGTTGACCTCCAACATGTTTCAAACAATAAAGAGTCTTCATTATAACATATCTACTTACCGTAAAAACATTCAAACCAACTCGAGCAGCAATTAGTCTCATCGAAAGGCTCATTGATCAAAAGCTTAATACTGTTGTTTGTGTCAGAGACAACTGAGTTCATCCTCATTTTTTTAATTTATCTACCTTAAATATTATTTTTTTATATCGGTTCTGCTTGGTAGTAACTATTTTAAATAGTTAACTTGACACATTACAACTTGATTTTCACTCCAAAACATCCGCTACAAAACTGTTGCAATGAACGAACAACAGAAAGCGTATCCCTGTGAGTGCTAACATTGACTAATCCCCTCAAGATCCTTTTAGAATTATACCTCCTAGTCGATAAATTAAAAATTATTTTGGCCCGGAGTAGTAAATATTATGGTGGTTTAATTTTTTTTCTATAATATAACTTAACTTACATATCATTGCAATGGTTTTTGAGTCACTGTATATGTTTGTGTGTGTGTGTGTATGCGTTTATATATATATATATATATATATATATATATATATATATATATATATATAAACAAATTCTTATAAAAGATGTAAAGTTAACTATTTTATTTGAATTATTTTTCTCGACATGTTTCGTGCTGTTTTCTTCTGCAATATGGGGGGTAGAAAAGACTGGTTAAAAGTTGAAGTTATAGAACTTATCAATATGTACCAAAGTAAACCGGAGCTGTGTGACGTTAAGCGTATTACTTATAAAGATAGAATAAAAAAAAAACATCTTTAACGGAAATGGTCGAAGAATTTAGTACAACTACCGAAGAAATTAAAAATTAAAATTAATGAAACCAATGCATTTGTGAAATATATCAAGTGGACAGTTTCAAAACATAGTTCATATTAATAAAATTTCATAATATAAAATAGTATTTCATCAAGTAAATACCTACTCACCAGATGCTAAAAACCGTAAAGCTGGAGCTATTCTTCTGTTACACTAATAGCCTTTCTGAATTTTGTATCTTCCTTTGATATAAGAGGACCTATTTTACAAGCAAGCTTTTCGAAATCTCTTAAAAAAATCGAAAACAGAAGAAACCTAATTTTTCCCGTCTCAAAATCCATTTTTGAACCCATGCAGAACGTTTTTTTTTTTTTTTTTTATTGTTTTCATAATAATTACACAGGCCGCGTTTTTGCGTTTCGATGCTTTCTTTATTGTTAGTTAGCAGAATGGACTACACAGGACATATATGTATGTGTGTAAACGGGCCGTACATTTATCGCAAATAGAGAACTATCGTATAGATATCCATGGTATAAATGTCTAGCTATTTCTCTCGGCATGTAAACGTGAAAGAGAATATCTATCCAAGACATATATCCTGTGAGAAGTGTCAAGTGTAAACGCACCCTTAGGTTCCCATGCGGGAGATGGGTTCGATATCCACCGGCGGCAGGAATTTTCTCATCTTACCGCTCGTTAAGAAAATTCTTCGCTGCCCCTGAAACCTTATTTTTATTATATTACCTTCTAGTTGGAGAAACGGAAACTATTGTGTCATGTTACTGTTTTATTTAAAGGCTCAACATAGGACACTATTCAGTAAATTTCTTCAGTTAAATAAATGTGAATTCTTTAGAAATGAGATTGAGTAACAAGAGGTGAGACTAAGTATTTTAATATTTGAAGCAAAACAAAGAAAACACTTTATTTTACAGCATTCTAGATAGATCGGTTTTTTAAAAGATCGACCCTTAGACATCGATTCATTAAAAAGATTGGCCTTTGGAGATCGATACAAAAAAATCTATATATCGTGTTAAAAAGATCGATTCAGATCGCCCATTTCTAGGATCGATAAAGAGTAGAAGATATTTTGTTTTAAATAATCTTACTTATGCGCCACGTCATTCGAAAAAAGAGCCAAAAGAACAACAATACAACAGTGACTGTTAAGTAAGCAGTTCCGACCTAGATGGCGAACATTTTCCCTGAAGAGATAATATTAAATCGGTGGCCCTGTTGCTGGTCGTTCAGTCCGTCTCAACTAATGGACGGGCTTCTCTCACGCTAGCAGCTTCAGTCATTTCTTATGGCCCGTTGGACCGGGACAGTGATACACCTTCTTTTTTCTACAAACATTCTTCTTAGGAACAATAGGTACAAGGCCCGAAGGAATTTATCAGAGAGCCGAAGAAAAACATGCATTACACAAAATGTTTCCTGTAACATATATATATATATATATCATGGGCGTATATAGAAAATAATTTCGGGAGGGGCTGTGAAAATTTCGGGGGGGGGGCTGAGACAATTTCCGGGGTATGGAATACTAAAAATTTAGAGTTTGGAATAGTTCTAGGTAACTAAAACGCTATTACGCGTAAAATAAGATATTTTTTATGAACTAAGTTATCTTATTTAATTTATTTTTAAGGGTTTTATGATAAGTTTTTACCATCAAACCAATATTTCGGGAGGGGCTGCAGCCCCCCCTTACATACGCCTATGATATATATATATATATATATATATATATATATATATATATATATATATATATATATATACTTTGGGGAGCAACTCCTGCTAAGCTACTTCAAAAATCCATGGACCCTTCTCCACCCTCCCCTTGAACCTAAATAGATAAATTTCGTTGGAATTAATTAAAGGTAAAATTATAGAAAAATACTGCGGTTATTAATTATTATACAATTTTTGCTAACGATGTTAATATTTATTACTTTAAAGAGTGGTATAATAAAGATTTTTTCTTGTTCATATTTTTATATATTTAAGTAAGAAGAAGAAAGTTGATAATGAATATTTATTCAGCTAACGAATCTGCATTGCACCGGAACTTTTTATTAAATATATATCCCACAAATTCTTCCTTTAATCCATAATGCAGGGGTATTTCAATCGAGGTAGCAAAAATTTATGCGGGCCTAATTCGCAAACTGGACAAAATTTTTCTTCGTTCTTTGAATTTAAAATATAATCTAATTTTCAGGACGTACTTATTCTCGTTTAAACGCATTCGTTACATTTGAATATAAGCTGGCTTTAGCGACCAAAATTTATGTGCATAAGATTTCCATAATTTCGCTTGTTATTTGCCTCTCTCTGATGAAAATCTAAGTATATATTCCTGTGAGCGATAATATCTCACGTCCAGTGGATTCGGATTCTGACTTATCCGTTCAAAATGATTGAATTGTTACATCGGGAGTTGTTTGTTATTTTGAAATGATTATTAGAAAAAATGGCTTTATTTGTGAACAAACTTAGTGCAAATATTATAAATAACATGACTGACATTTAAGTACAGGCGTGCGATTTTCCCTCAGGAGACATCTGTTGTTAAATTTACATTTTATTTATATGCATTTATTGATGCGCATCCGCTACCAAGGCGGTTTCGCTCTATATAATATGTCCATATACATCCAAACTTAAAAAACAAATATGCAATCAGAATTATAAATACGCATCTAACTTCACAAAATTGTAAAGATTTTTTACATCCACTTACAGAAGAATATAATATTATATATGCATCTAATTATAAGTTAAAAATAGATGTATCCTAAAGAAAATAAATAAAAAAACAAAAACTAAATAAATAATCTAAGAGTACCACATATAATACATGAAAACTAAGGAGTAATTGAATAGCAATTTATGATTTATTTTGTGTTTTTCGTGCAGCCCCAGATTCGCTGTTTGTACAATATCAGAGTATCTATTTTAAAACTTAAGCTGTTTAAATAAAACGTAAAGCAACATTAAGCGACCAAAAAAATTGCGAATATGTTAGTGTTTTTCAGATATTTAATAAGCTGTTAAATAAACAAAAAAAAAAAAAAAAAAAAAAAAAAAAAAAAACGTTTAAACGCAGTTTGATGCATTTTTTGGCCATTTCCTGTTGGTCATAGGAATTAGGCATGTCTTGTAATTTCAGCTCAGGTAGTTTCAAATCTTTAGTGACTCATTAAAATCGTTTCATGGTGAATATTTTCAAACGAGTAGCATCAGCTGACTGGTCTGCACTCTTTTTGGTAGTAAGCCCTACATTCGGAAGGCTTACTTGTGACTGTAAATAGTTTTAAAACTGACTGTAAATAGTTTAAATCCTCCTGACGAGGGAGTAAAGGTGTGAACTTAGTTCCAATTTTATTAGTAATTGGAATAGGGACCCTAATGATGCCAGTTTCAATGCAATATCTATAACCGTTTTCATAGAAAATTAAAAAACGCTAGATTTTTATTGAAATTTTTGGAAATTTCCTTATATACCTCGAGAGCGTAGTAAATGGAAGGCATCTATTCTAAAGCTTATTAAATTTCTTACAAGTACGGTTTTTATGAGTGTTTTGGTAGAGCGATCTCATTCGGGGAAAATCGGTGCTTATAAATGGCGGAATTTCCGTTTAGGATACTGTTTCTTGTTCTGGCGGTTCTTCGCTTTGAGATTTAATTTTACATTATTCACTAAAGATCGGTGATTCGGTCGGGCTTTTTCGTTATGACTGATGATTTTTATATTTCATTTTTTTTTTTCATAAGGTGTTTCAACCTTTGATTTCATTGGTTTGAAAAAATAAAGGTAGGACGAAAAACTAATTTCAACACTCGTTCTATGTATTTTTATTTCATGCCTCGTGAACCCATTTTATTTTCTTGTTCTGATTGTTTTCCTCTTTAATATCCAAAATTAATGCTATGCCAGCCAGGTGGTTTTTCGAAACGCCCTCCCAAAAATATAGCTAAAAAATATAACGAGAACACTAGAAGGCACTCTACTCACTTGATTGATAAGCATAATTGAATGCACTCCAAATGACCTGTGTTTGTGAATATAACCGCTACTTTGGCTGAGACTGTCCCGCAACGGTTCTGATTCGGAGCGGTAACTGAACGAAGGCGTGACTGATGAGCGCGACGTAAACAGTCACAGCTTCGTTGCCAGTGAAAATATAACTTACTGTAAGCAGTCTACATGCAGACTTAAAACGCTCTTTTATGAATCGTCGTCGATATGGTGATGATGGTGAGACTGATGATGTGCGTTTCATTCCTGAGTAACCTCCTATAATGGCGTAATGTTTGCTATTATCTTCTCCTACAGAAATTCGGCTTAATTTTTTTTTCTGATTTCAGGAAGAGACAAGCTTACTTTTTAAGTTGAGGGCTTTACCGTAAAATCAATTTTAATCGTAGGGATTAAATTATTAGTGACGCAGAACCTTAATCCCTGTCCCTGATCTAGCTCAAAGGAGATCACCTAATCGATAGAGCTGGAAAATGCAATTATTCTACCTATACTATATTATATCATGGGTAACATAGTTTTCTGTATGACATGTAGTAACAGGCTGTGAATTGCGCAAACATTTTTAAATCATGTACCGATAAAAAACATAACCTACATAAATTTAGACAATCTGATGGGTTTTGTATACACATAAATAATTCAAAAGAGGGGCCTTGTTTCAAATAATCAGTGATAATTATGATTTACAATTGCTATACTTTGCCGACCTTTATATAATTAACCTGTGCTTTGACGGATGTATTTATAATTATTCCCATAATGTTTTAAGAGCAAGGCAATCTAATAAATATACAAACACTAAACAATTTAATAAATAAATATTTGTTCTCCTACATTTATTTATCGAAGTTATTAATTACTTAATAATTCAATTCTTATTTTCTGTTTTGTAAATGAAGAACGTTTATAATTGGAAAATTAGTCAGAATTTGCTTTCAATTACTGAATAATTTATTTGCTTTTAATAGAATACAAACATTCAAATTATAATATAAACAAGTAAATGTGTATTTCATCAATTTTACGACTTTCCCATGAGGTTGCACTCTTAACAGAATTGTGGAAAAATATCCCCAAATATTCACCGATAGCATTTTTGGGTATGAGTGTGCGTGTATATATATCCTTTTAGGGTCAGGGGGTTTAGTTTAGGTAGAATACAGATGTTATCGGTAAATATTTCAACAATTCAGTTATGAGTGCAGGCCCATCTGAGCGGTTTTTTAACACGATAGCGGTTGCATTTTTCGGTTTATTTGGCCCAAACAAACAATAAATAAAAAGCGTGAGGGGGTTTACTCAAAAACCACACTATTAATTTCCTCCGTCTGCCGCTGCTTTCACTGGCTTGGAAAGAAACTCGGGACACATTGCGCATAACTCATGGGAAATATGTTTTTGGGGAATCGGACGTGATCGGGCCATTAGGAGTGCAGGTTTTATTCCGGACTCATTTTCCCTTACTAGCCTTTAGTTCTGCAATGAACCTCGGTATACATCGTGTGGAGCATTTCAGAAAGGATTGTCGTGAAAATATGCGAAATAGATTGATTTGGAGTGGGGATTCACTCTGAAATCGCATGGCATAAAAACGACTTCAGTATCAAAATAGTGTAAAATTTGCCTTGTTTCTGAAAACCCAAGAAATACAACGACAAAAAAGCTATGGAAATCTCTCTCCAAGCTATGGAACTCTGGTTTAATCGGTCATCAAAGTGTTAATTTGGCAATACTAGGCGTCGATAGTTCTTTCCGTGCGAAAAAACACAATAAATGTCGTACCAAACCCAAACTTTTTTGTGAAATTTGGCAACATCTGGGGCTAGATCCAAGCAATGTTCAACGATTGTATTTTTTTTATTTAATGAAACGTTCAGTGATATAGCATTCTAGACGAATTATTTATTTATTAAAATTATAATGTACATTTATAAGTAACAACAAATTTTCAAACTTGTTATCTACAGGTTACCATTCTTTTCTCATTCCCAAATGCCTAGCTTCTTTTTTTAAAGACAATCCACCACCCCTAATAGAAATTGAATCCACGGCCTTACGCAAGAAATGCTCATGCTTTAGGACTCGAGGCCAACGGACCTCCCGAACCTAATAACCGAGAAAACAGAAAAAAAACTTACAATTACCAACGAAATTCGTATTTCATTTCGATTCTCGTCCAAGAAAGAAGTAGAACAATTTTTCATAAAAAATAATATATAATGAAACTACAACTGTTACATCATATTGAAATGTACGGGTATTATTACATATACGTATATCAAATGAGAAACAAGAGTAGAATAATAATAGACAAGAATGGTTATACAAATTAAGTGCACAGTTTGAAATATAATTTTTATTATATTACATTCTCGTTGGATAAACGGAAGGTACTGAGTCGTTGTAGAACGTTATTGTTTTATTAAAAGCCTGTTACTGGACATAGGACACTGTTCTGTAAATGTCTTCTCCAGTTAAATAAATGAGGATTCTTCAGGAAGGAGATTGAGCAACAACAGGTAAGATTAAGTATTTGAATATTTGAAATAAAAAAAAAAAAAAAAACACTTTATCTTAAGGTATTCTAGATAGACCGGTTCTTTAAAAGCTCGGTCCTTGGAGATCGTTTTATTAATAAATGGGCAATTAGAGATCTACTCTTTATAAAGAGCGGCCCTTGGAAATAGATTCTTTGAAAAGATTGGCCATTGGAGATCGTTTTAAAAAGATCGATCTTTTAAAAATTCGATTCAGATCTCCCATCTCTAGTCCTAACCCTTACAAGCATTGAAGTCCCAGCTTCAATACCAATGGCTATCCCGAACCTTATCTTCTCTGCCCTATTAATACAAAGGGGATTATTTCAGGGAACTTAGCCCGTTTCTACGGATTACTGAAAAAAAATAAAACATCATTCGCAATCGGCAAGCGAACTAAAAAAATATTATAAGTTTTCGGTTCTTTTACTGCCGAGTATTATGCGGGCAATTAATGAGAAATATGAAACTCAATATATACTATCAACAGGTTCATAGGTTATAAATAAATAACTAACTGATGGGAATTTTTAATTTTCCAGAGTGGAGTACTTGACTTAGCATTTGGTATTTGATTCCGAGATAATTGTTGGAATAGAGGTGAAATCTAATCTTGTGTTATTGCCTAAACATTTCAACGGCTTTAATTAAGCCTTTCATAATTGCCACAGTATTGTTGCCAGTATGTTTGTCCAATCAAAATGAGTAATTGCCAATGTTGTTTTCTTATCTCCATTTAACTTATCTATAAGAGTTTACTTTTTTTATCTACGTGACTTTTAAAAAGTAGTATATTAATTGGGTTTAATCGCGATATTTTACAATTCCAAGTAATCCATAAATATTACATCTCAGGGTCATTCCATGTCAAATTAACACACTTTTTTACCTCACCCTTTCAGATATTAATGAAAATTGGTACACCCAAAGTAGGCGTTGGGACAAATAATAATACCAAATTTCATATTTTTATCTAAAACGGTCTTCAAAATACGGCCATGTAAAGTTTTCAAAAAGCGGTCAAAATCTCGCCATTTCAAAACATTTAAATAGTCGTAACTCCTCTCCTGTTTACGTTACAAACATGGAGAAGGTGTCAATGTTTAGCTCTTTATATACCCTTTCAAACAACATACAACAAATGATAGCTTATAAGAACATAATTTTTTCAAAATCAAAAATAAACTTTTGAATCTAAATATTTTTAAAAACGCATCTTTAAAAATGTTGAAAAAATTATATATAATAGGTCATATTATTACTAATTTGTATAGCGAATTTGGTTATGGGATGGAAATGGGTTCTTAGTCAAAATAATTTAAAATCGAAGGTGGCTTTGGACTAACTTTACGTATTTTTATACATAAAATCTTTTAAATACTTCATTGTAAAATTTGACCCAAATTTAACTGTTGCATATATTTTATACACACTTCAACTTCATTACCTTAATTATAAAGCTTATATAAAAAAATATTATCCTTAATAATTTTTTGTAATTAGTTTAATTTAGAATATTTGTCTAAAATTTAATGATATATTATACTCAAAATATTTGAATTGACTAGGAACCTAAATAAAACATAAATATCAACAATTTACATATTTATTAATGTTAAACTATTAAAGTGGTTGAATATTTTATAGTGAAACTTACATATCGTCGATACAAAAGCAAACTAACGAATATGAAAACTACCACTTTTCAGAGTGGAAAAGTATTTACTCATAACTTTTTTTTTTTGGACAGTCAAATATTCGGCAGATTTGACCTTTTGATAGTGGAATACTTTCCCTTTAATAGAGTGAAGTCAGATTGAAGAATTTGCCGTAAATAAGTCCAGCAGAAATTATTAAAGATGGACAATGAAAGATGCATTTTTTCATATTCGTTAGTTTGCATTTGTATCGACGATATGGTCTCACAAGTGTTGGAGGTTCTGGGATAACATTTCATTGCTTCTTAAAAAATAATTTGTTTTAGATAAAAATTTGAAATTTGGTATTTTTATTTGTCCCAACACCTACTTTGGGTGTACCAATTTTCATTAACATCTGAAAGGGTGAGGTGTTGAAAAGTGTGTTGATTTGACATGGAATGACCCCTCACAGTAATTATACGTCCATCGTGTTCCTCCTGTCTTTATATTTCGATTGAATTTTTTAAATAGTAGTGCTATTATTACGTAATATGCTCTATGCAGCTCTGAATGCAAACACTTCTACAAGTATGTCCTGATGGGAGATAATATTGAGGCCACCGGCTATGTATAATCGTACAAATGCATAAATGGGCACGGTCAAGACGCAATATTTGTGTCATCTTAGCGCGTTTCTGGACTTACTAGTTATATTTAGAAAGCTAGAATAGAAATAAACATTTTTTTTTTTTTAATTTTGTCAGAAAAAAACTTAAAATAAAAGGGATTTATTAGACTCCACAAAGCTCAGGAAAATGTCGGTACACTTTCGCAGAAGCAGAAATAACTCATTCTACTTCCTCATTTATTCTTGAGGAAGGCTCTATAAGGCAATACAAAAATGCTTCCGAAGCTACGTCTTTTACTGGAATATTAATGTTAAATGTAATTTAAAAAAAACAGCAATTAAAAGGAAGGAAGGGGGAAAAAGAACTCGGGAAAAAGAAGAATAATTTTGAAGATTTAAGCTCCAATTTCTCTGCATGAGATCGCCCCATCAAAATTTAATAAGATTTCGAATTGTTCCTGACAACATGCGGTACTTGGGTGTGTGGCCGCCTGGTAAAATGCAGTTTTCCGAGAGGTGACAGTTTACTGATGGATTATAAATTAACTAATTTTATTTAGCCAAATTTAGCTGAATTCAAGGGAACATGTTTGTAGTTCGTTTCTCTTTAAAAAAAGTCCACACCTGTAGCTTTAGGGGCACATGAAAAACTTAAGGTATTAAGGCAAATCGTGTTCCTAATACGCCTTTTGTAACTTTTTTTCATGAGACACTTCTGGTATTAGTTTCTGGCACCTTATTGCATTGTTTGTTGAAATGTAACATCAATTTCGACCGTTAAGGTCGCAGTAATAATTTGGGCCCGGAGTGAACCCAACCTCCTGTGTTACCAACATGAATAACTAATTGATCTTTGAAACCAAATCATTTTTTTTTAAATTTTATTTTATGATGAGCTCCGTAACGTTAGCGATGAGCTCATGATAAAGTTAGTAACACGTTCTTTGTCCAGTCAAGAGAGGGGAAAAAACAAAACAGAACAAAACAGCGCCACAACATTAGGAATTAAATAAACAAACTATTTTAGTGATTTCATGTTGTGCAAGTATGCTTAAAAATCATATACATACACATATGTATATAATTCATTCATGTCTACTGAAACCAAATCAATTCCAAATTGAAATGATAAAAGGATCGTTTCTTGGATTTGACGTATTTCAATGCTCAATTTGAGATTATATACAAGGAAATGGTTGAAGAGTGGTAATTAAATAGGGAGAGCGTTGCTCGGTGGCTTATTCCACGGCATAGGTAGAAAAGGTTATTGTGGCCCTAAACTTTAACGACGTCCTAAGCTAATTTGATGGGGATTTATCGAGGTTTTGTGGGCCACTTTCCGTAATTCCCCTGCCCACTTTCCGCCCTCTAGCCTTCCTAATTACAGACATGTTATCTCCGTTTTAACTGTCTTCTCCCCGTTTCATCACAAATTGCCTGTGAGTAAATGGGCGAATATCTTCTGATTAAAGTGTTGCGTTATAATTTTTTTTATTTTATGTATTTATTTATTTAATCGTTTGGTGAATTCCGCAACACAGGCGTCGAACTCATTTCTCAGATGTTTGTTACGTCAAAAAAAAAAAGAAAAAGATAAATAAATGAATTAACAACTTAAATATCAATACATACAATAAATCGTAATATGGGTGGCGAGCTAACCACACATGGGGATTTAATGGCACCTGAGGAGGTGGCATAAAAGCCACGTTTTGTATAAGTCCGATGGGGTCACTGTATTCAAGTGAAGGGTAGGTCTTTAGTGGCTGGTTTTGCTTGTAAATCTATGTCAGTACTGAGTTTGATGTATTCGTGCCTAAGTATCCATAGTATTTATGTATTGGAATAGGGATCTTTTAGCGCGGTTCCTCCCTCCCCCATAGGGAGGAACCCCGCTTATAGGGTTGATACAATGAAACAATCCGGAAGTGCCGACTAGAAAATTTCGCGTTTCAGAACCCCTAGAGACCGAAAATAACGGTGGTTCAAATTTGTATATATATATATATATATATATATATATATATATATTTGTCTGTTCGCTCTCTAGATAGAAGACGAATGGTCCGATTTTGATGAAATTTGGTACAAAAATCCTTCGTCCAATTTGAAAGGTCAAGTTCGTTAACCAGCAAAATCCGCCTACTGGAAGATGGCGTTTGGGGCGAAATTCGCGCAAAAAAAATCGTAACGCTTACGTTTTTGAGTTCATAAGCTTCTAAGTACTCGTTTTATATGATTCCTGGGCTAGGAAAACGAATGAAACCATTTTCAAGGCGATAGCTTTAACCGTTTTCGAGACAATTGGAAAAATATTTTTTGAATACCGTTTTTGGTTTGGGTACTTAGAATCATGGGATTCAGTTGAAACATTTTCTGCATGTTCTACTTTCATCAAAACTAATATGTTGAAATTTTGGTTACGTTTGGAGTTAAGGAAGGGTTAGAATAAAATATTTTATTAACAGACATAAAAAGTTTTAGTAACTTTGTTTACTTTCCTTAATATCTCGAAAAAGGTTGAGAATCTTGGTAAACGGAAGAATACCATTAGAAAGCTTATTAAATGCTCTAAAAAAAAGGTTCTAATGAAAGTTTTGATTAGGCGATGTCAATCGGAGAAATAAGAGCTTAAAACTTTAAAGTAATTGATTTCGCTTAATCGAACTGTTCTTTTTGTCTGTTTTTTATTCCTTGTTATTTTTTAATTGCTTATTGTTGGATAATGTATTTAAAAATAAAACATGTTAAGAAAAATAAGAAAAACAATTTAATGTTAGAGATATGGATTTCCAAGATAAAAAGCTTTTCAACTGCCTAGCGTCCTTCCTAGGGAGGGTTCTTTGTCTTTGATTTTGGTACTTAGAATTATGGGATACAGTTGAAACATTTTCTGCATGTTGGAGTTTCATCAACACTAATATGTTGAAGTTTTTGTTACGTTTAGAATAAAGGAAGGGTTAGAATATAATATTTTATTAACAGACAAATAAAGTTTTGGTAACTTTGTATAATTTCGTTAGCATCTCGAAAATCGTTGACAATCTTGTGAAGCGGAAGATTACCATTCGGAAGCTTACTAAATGCTCTTCAAATAAGGTTCTGAAGAAAGTTCTAATTAGGCGATGTCAATCGGAGAAAAAAGTGCTTAAAGCTTTAAATTAATTGATTTCGTTTATTCCAATGGTTCTTTTTGTCTGTTTTATTTCTTATTTTTTAATTGCTTATAGTTGGATAATGTATTTGACAATAAAACTGGTTAAGTAAAATAACAAAAACAATTTATTGTTAGAAATATAGATTTCCAAGATTCCAAGACCTTGTCACTAGCGGGTCTGTTTCTAGTGTAGCGGACCCTTCCAGGTAAGATTGTAAATCATGACCTTTCAAGACTTTACTACTCACAGGAATGGCGTTAGTGACCTTAAGGGTTGACACGCCATTATAATAATTAATTTAAAAAAAAAGACTGGTGGAACCAAAATAATAACTGCTTCTATTTTAATCTTTCCAAATTAGACCTGGGATATGAACGGAACCGCGCTAAGATGATGCAGTCCTGCGAGACGGACTTTTTATTTTACTTTAGGTACACCAGTTATTTTTTCACGTTATTAGTGATTTATCATACTTTTATTTAATAACATATGTCTATTTTAAAATGAAATAAAAAGGTTATATACAAAAACAACAACTTTATTTTAAAATGTAAGTATTTCCTACAAGATATTGTAATATAGAACCAAATTTCATTTCGGGGGCCAATAAGACTTAATTGATTTTAAAATTGTCTCAAAAATGTCCTTTTTTTCGTACCTCCTCCTCCACAAGAATTCACACAAATAGGAGTCAAGATGGTACAAGCCACATACAATTGTACCACATTCAATTTTGTTAATTCAATTCAATTATATTATTTGTGATTTATAGAATATCAAATTACCTTCTTGAAATAGCAAATTGTATGAGGTTCTACAACCACCAATAAAGATCATATGACTTGGTAACTGAAATCACTAATAACATGAACAATTAACTAATGTACCTAAACTAAAAAAGACCCTGGAATAGTACTAAAATTAAAATATAAATGCAAATTTGAACGATTCTCATTTCTTATGCGTTCATTTCTTCATTTCATGTTCTCTGTATCTCAGCTTTCGCGGCGTTTTATTTCTGATTGAGACCAAAAAACTACATCATCCTAGCGTATTTCTATATATAATAATGACTGGTGTAATTCGAAAAGCTTAAAATTGAAACCCTTTATAAATCCTCTTCAATTATACGAACTTCACTTTTGGAACTGAAAAGCACTCTTTTTTCGACTGAGATTTCCAAATACAAATAAATGTATAATATTGTATGATTTTTTTTAAATATATAGTTTTCAAATGTTTTTCTTTCGCTTATCACGATTCCGCGATTATTTCAGAAATATTTATGGATGTAGTCCTACATTCCTCATCCCTGAAGGTATAATAACAATATTTAATTCTCTTCCTGTTTTAACCACTATAGAATATTTTATTCTTAGGTAACATCCAGAGAGAGACAAAAAGCTTGTGTAAACAAAAAATGTGACCATCCTCATGGAAAGGAAGCAAAAAGACGCGACATTGTCAGAAAGAAAAATTATTTATTAAATTCCACAATCAGTGACATTCTTCCAGGTAAATCGGTAGAACTATTAATAGGAGCCATACAAATGTTTAAAAAATAGTTGATAGTCAGGGAGAAACGAAACATATCCTTCCAAACCCAGAAATTCCCGTCCTAATATATTAACTGATTTAATATGGATTATTAATATCTAATGATTTATTTGTTGATATTGTTGACAAATAAAATGACTTATTGATGATTTTTATTAACTTGTGTACAATTTAAATTATTTTTATAGATATAGTGTTCTTAGAAAGTATTTTTTTCCCACGAAATAAATGTAGATCAATACATTTGACTCATCAATTATGTATCTATGAATTTATAAATTGGTTAATAACATCTAATGATTTATATTTTGTTGTTGATAATTAGAATAAGTCATCGATGACTAATGGAAGGGATCAGTGCCAAAGGTGACTAACCCTCAATTAGAAATAACTGACAAAAATTGGACTTAAAGTAAAGCATAATCTGAAAAAAATTAGTGTTGGTGACAGAAATGATTTTAAATGGACCAATTAAAATCATTTCTGCCACCAACACTATTTTTTTCAGATTCTTCTTAACTTCAAGTCAAATTTTCTCAGTTATTTCTAATTGTGGGTTAGCCACCTTTGGCTCTGAGCCCTGCAATTATCACTCTTGTACCACTAACATTATTTTTACCTATATGGTGCTCCTTACAAAAACATTTTATAAAAATAAACTTATTAAGTATATTAATACATTTGACACTCACAGTATACGTACGTACACACACACACACACACATATATATATATATATATATATATATATATATATATATACATATATATATATATATATATATATATATATATATACACATATATATATATATATATATATATATATATATATATATATATATGTTTAATGTTGGAAAATCAGTATAATTGTAGTCGTTGAGGTAGATATTTTTTTCTCTTTACATTTATGTGTTTGAATGTATTTAAATATTTGCCTATTTGAATATGTAGGCATAAATATACTTCAACTTTCACAGGTTCCTGCATATCACAAAAGGCCATTCAATGCGAGCGTGTGATCGTATGTATGAAGTGAGGCGGAAGTTAGTCAGGCCGACCGCGCCTTCCGTGCTGATGGGCGAGGTAATGTAATGAATATGAACCGAGCACATCAAATTATGTGTAAAAGAGCATATTAAGGCACATATTAGATGGCACATGGCCATCTATTGCCTTAACCCTTTGTTCTCACTGAATTGCGGGCTTATCATGCTAATTTGCTACGGGGCTCATTTTATCATGGCTCTGCTCTTATTGGTTCGTCGGACAAAATTTCATCACGCACCACCCCCTTTCCCTCTCGGAGTTGCTAAGGACATATTGTACACAACGAAGTCTCAGCAGGTTTACACGTCAGTTCATAGTGTCAAAAAGAAGAAGTTAACGGTATTGTCAAAAGCCCCCATAAAAAAAAACATATTCCAAGTATTATTATTTTTGTATTTACTTTTTTTTTCTTAAAATAAAAACATAGTAGTCTATTTTTGTTGTTAATGGCCTTAGCAGACAAAACAGCAAGAATATATAAATTCATAATAAAAAAATAGTCTTTGTGTATATAACAAGAGGAAAACACAGAGTTTATATTACAACATACAGACCACAAATAAAAACATTATTCCAATCCTGAAGAGTGAGGTATGTGTTGGCACTCTGTTTTGTCATTAAATTACGTTGTAGGATGAAACAATTCCCCAATGTGGACTCTGTTAAATTCTGTTTCTTTACGCCATGTCGCTTAAACTATTCTTATTGAAGTCACAATAAGAAAAGTTAGAGATGAATTTGAAAAGTTTTAGTTATCTTGATAACATATTGAAACGACGGCTAAGAGAAACTCCACGGAAAATGGGTAAGAAATACTAAAATAGAATTTTGTTGTTATTCCGGGATGGCCTTTGATGTCTTTATTCTAACATTCGGCATGATATTGAGATAAAGGGCGAAATCAATACAATCAAAGGCAAGAAGTCTTTGGGTTCTTATCACGATTACTGTTATCCACTCACAGCTTAAATGGTAACCATTGAAATCTTGTTTGCCTTGGAAATATAGACTATAATGAATTGTGAAAAAAATTAAAACAAATTAAAGTAAGACAACAGCGTTGTGCAAAATAAAATAAAAAAAAGTGTCAAAATATAATTTTTAAATGGCCAAAAATATCATACTTATTTACTTTTTTCATTACGAAACAAAGAGAATCCTTTATATTCTATTTTTAATCATAAGGGCTTTCACGTTGAGCTAATTCATTTTATAATAATTGAAGGGCTCAGTGCCAAAGGTGACTGACCCACAATTAGAAATAACTGGGAAAATTGGAGTTAAAATTAAGAAGAATACGAAAAACATTAGTTTTGGTTCTTAATTTCAACTCCAATTTTATCAGTTATTTTTCATTTTGGGTAAGTCACCTTAGGCACTGAGCCTTCAATTGTAGTTGAAAAAATTAATAAATTATTATCGTGTTTTTTTTTGTTCTTTATAAGGAGGTAATCTGAACGTGTAAATGACAACTCTCGACGATTCATAACCATAAATCAAGACATTCCTGTGATTTCTTAATTTGATTAAAAAATGCTTTTTCCGAAATGAAAGGTAGATTTCGTTAAGGTGCGCAACTCTCCGCCGAGATACTCACTCTTTCGAGACATTCGTGTGAAAACAAATCGTTGCGCTAACGGGTTGTCTGCCGCTATGTAGGAATGTACTTAAATTTGTTCTTCATATTTCGACGACCCTAAATTATTTGAAAAAAAGTTAAACATTTGCCGGAAAGGCCATAAAAGTCGCTTCCTTAACTAGGATGTCAGCTTTTTCACATTCCATAATATTTACAATCATTTTGATTACAATATGAAATCAAATTTAATTATCAATTACTTTATTAAACCTATCTTATAAATTGGAATAATTAAAGGGGGAAAATGGTGCTAATGACCTTAGCAGTAGACGCACCCAAGAAAAAAAAAAAAAAAACAATTAAAGAAAAAAAAATGGGGGTTTTCCTTAAGTCCAGATTCAAAGTAAATTTCAGGATTTTATCGTGACATTTTCATTTTTTTAAAAGCTAATTTCATGCCGTTTAAAAATAAAATAATTTCACTTATATAGAAAAAGCCTTAGCAATTAACTTAAAATTATTTGTGACCTTACACTGATTACCATGATATCTATAAACTTACAATATTATTTATTTATTTAATTTTAATTTTAACGTCTATTATTACTTATAATATTAACATATATATCAACAATTAATATTTAAGTTTTAAGTCCATTATTATTAACTGAGAATTTTGGGACGGGTTCGCTATAGGTTACCACCCTTTTCTAGCCAGGATAGGGCTGATGCCTTTTCTTTAAACAATTAATAAAACTTTATAAAATGAATATCATATCTTAAAGAGGATAGTCACATTAATTTATAAAATTAAGAAACATTTTAAAATTACTATGGAATCAGCAGCCACAAAAATATTGAAGAATGATAGCAGAATTCAAAATTAATAAAAATATTACTAACTAAATATTTATTATCGAAGTACATAATTTAGATCCTCTATGTGCAAAGAATTTAATATTTAAGTACATGCTGGCAAAAGAATCTAAACGAGTAAGGGGGTGGAGGAGTTAGATAAAATTGTATTGCCATAAAGAATAGTAACAATTACAAATGCGCAGAAGTCCCAGGATTATGTTAGACACCGATAAATCAGAAATGATTTAAAAATTCATGACTTTTTCGTGATTTTCGAGCCCAATTTTCAATTTCGTGACATTTTCATGGCTTCTTCGTGCAGTAGACACCCTGTAAATTTACGTTCTTGGATCATCAACAGGCGACGGAAGAGATTATTAATCGGACTGTAAGAAAGGTAACATTTTTCCCAGTGTTTATTGCAGTTTTGTTCTTGTAATTACTTTTTCTATTTTTGAACAGAAACTATACGTGATTATTTAAATATCATGTTACCGATATATATGGAATTAGCCAATTGAAGTGTAGTTAACCATATGATCAATTTCAAGAACTGTCAATAGAAAATCAGGCTGACGATACTGACTTACCTGAAGAAATTGCTGAAGGATGTAGCAGTATTAAATCAGTCGATGATTGATGGATAATTCGTTTTTAGTGCGTAATATAATTGTATATATTTGTTATTATTAAACAAAAAAAAAAAAAAAAAAAAAAAAAAAAAAAAAAAAAAAAAAAAAAAAAGTCAGTACAATTACTTTCTTCTTTAAGTTGCTAGAATATTTTTGTTATTTTTTTTCGAATTATAGCCTATGTATTATTTTGTATGAAAATATGTATTATGGTTATGCAAATAATAGATGCAAAAAGTTACTACTTAAATGTTCCAAAGATTTAAAAAATGTTTTCCCAATTTTTATATATTATGTCCAAATATTTGTGTGTCTACAACATTTGTTTGTTGGATATACTAAAAACTATGGGTCTATTTTTTAAAATATTTTCCCTATCTCAGTGACCTCAAAAATATGGAAAAACACAAAAAAATAATTTTGTCGCGCTAAAAGTGGACTTTTGCCCAGTGTGCGGCGACAGGAATTTTCTCATCTCATGGTTCGTTAGGAAAATTCCTCGCTGCACTCTAGATTTCGGCGCTAATGGCCTAGACGTCGATGCGCCTTTAAAAAAAAATATTCTGTCGAATTTTCGTGGGTCCTACGGAAATCGTGAATTGCCACTGTTAATATATATATATATATATATATATATATATATATATATATATATATATATATATATGTTTGTCTGTGTGAGTGTGTGTGTGTGTGTCGTACTCTAGCAGCCTCGGAAACAGTCCGATTTTATGACATGTGGTGCAAATGATTTGTCTCAAACAAGGGTTAGGGTTTGTTAATCAGCAGAATCCGCCTAATGTAAATCTGTTCTTCGGTGAAAACAAATAGTTGCGATTTTTAATTGCTTGAATCGTATACAATGTTTACAAGTGCTTGGACGAGGGGAATGGAATGAAACTATTTGAAAACCATATCTATAACCGTTTCCGAATAACCGAAGAAAAAAAACTAGGACTCTTTTGGATACTTCAAGATGGCGGATAGAACCAAAAAAAAAATAAGACGATTTGACTGTTCATTCTAACCATGATATGAAAATTTTGGTTACGTTAGATGTAGAGAAAGTAAATATAACAAAATAAAGATGCTGTAAACAGACGTATAACGTTCGTATGTTTTCGTAAACGCGCGAGACCGTGGCAAGTGGAGGTTAACCATTCGATGCCTAACTAAACTGCCAGCAAATAAGATTCATATGCAATTTTTGATAGATCAATATCTGTTGGAGCTATCTGTGTTTCTTTTATATTTTCGCAACCGTAGTAATCCCACGGTAGGGCCGTTTATTTTTTGCGTGTCCCATATCTTTTGGTTCACTCCATGTCTTTACAAAATAAATAGGATGGGTTTGATTTTTAAATTGTATTTAACAGTAATACAAATTAAGGAAATAAAAAACATATTTTAAATAGAAATTTTCTTAAGCGTGATGAGGGGGAGTGAGTAATTTGAACGTGGAGTTGGAGTTTTAAGGTGATAAGGTCCATTCTATAAGTCGAATGTTGTCTGACTTCTTCCTCTGACTGTCTAAAGTATTCAATACAGGCCTTTCGGAGTAATGGAGGAGGTATCAATAGATTTTAGGGTAAATATTTGGTCTACGGGCAATATTTGGTCTATCGATTAGTTTGTGGAGCTAATTACTTTGCTTTTCTGCCTTGGTATATTATCATTTACCTAATAAAATGATTTCTTGGAATTCATTATACAAAAACTCACAAAAAACATTTTATTGATAAAAAAGCATTAGGAGCTTATAATACAATTATTAAAAAATTTAGTTTGTTTTAAAAAAAATAGGCTCTGTCCAATCATTAGCCCAGTTCTACATTGAGTGGTAAAATGAATTTTTTATCTGAGCTGACGTAACGTCTTGAGATTAATGTCTTCATTCATGCTTTGCCCCACTTTCAACTCCTTGATATTTACGTAATATATGCACTGTTTAGGACAATATTGTCTCCTTTGCTTAACCTTTAAGTACTGACGTATGGTGCCTGGGACCTTATGGCAGCCATTTCTAGAAATCCCCCCTAGTAGTTCCCTTTTGATTGCACACATTCAATGAATATAAAATTTATTTCAAATTTCAGTAAACAAAAAGGTAACCTAGGTCCCAGGGACCATACCTCAGTGAGAATATTTGCTGGCAATAGAATACTATTCTTTGTATTTTATGCGATGAAAGGTCAAACTTCATAACTACACACCATTCATCAATAATCCTTTATTTTGCGCAAGTTTCACTGACGCCTCTTCAAAAACACTTAAAATAAAGATTACACCCTTAACCCTAGGGAACCTTCTGCAGATAGGGCCTCATCTAGGACTAACTTGTATTTTCAGTACTCCTGAAGAGGCGTCAGAGGAACTTGAAACATCTTGAGCAAACTTATTCATGAATGGGCATTTATTTAATAAATGGATTTGGACATTGTGGCACATAAAATACATAGTAAAAATATGATCACCGTCTTAGAATGCTGTTCTTTGGTGTAGCAATAAGGAACCACGCTATGTTGCCTTGGAGATCCTTAACCCATTCGTGAGAGATAGCCACTTTTGTGAAAACGGGATGGAATGTCCCGTACACTGATGGCCAGTTTCGTGACAACTGAAAGCCAATGTTGTGACAGCTTTTTGAGATATTTAGCGGTAAATGTAAGCTCTAGTCACTCTTGTATCCACAAGAGATAATAAAAATACAGTTTGAGCCTATTGAATGGGGGTTTCCCCTCTGCTACCGGTCCCTTTGCATTGTTCAGATGCCTCTGACGGACCTTATTTGTATTTTATTAGTTGACGTGTATATATCGATCACTTGTCATAGAAATTAAACCAATGCTGAGATAATCTATTTGACATAAAAAAAAATTCAAAATTTTATTTAAAAAAAAAAATCTATATCTATATGTATAAAAATCACGTGTCTGTCTGTTTGCCCGTTTGTCTTTTTGTCCGTATATCTGTTTGTTCCATATACAAATCTACACCGTTTGACCGATTTGGACCAAACTCGGCACATAGGTAGGTCTTGAGTCGGGAAATCTCCTAGGTCAAAATAGTCAAATTTCAATAATTTTGAATAATGTCTCAAATTTATTTGTTGATGTTCTTGATAATTAGGATAACTCGAACTCATTGAAGACTACATCATTATATAATCATGTAATGCAGTTTATTTCAATTTTAAATCAACAGTCACTGTCTAACTTAGGAGAGCTGGCCTTTCTTTGATAAGAGCTATCAACACGCACTCGCAGGCTGTGCTGGCCTCTGCCGGCTGCATTATGAATTACTTGACAGATTTAAAAAAATTCACACCGTTTGACCGATTTTGACGTAACTGGGTATACAGGTAGATCTCTATACGGGGAGAGTCATAGGCAGAAAGTAGGTGTAGCATGGCACGCTGGGTAACAGCTAGTATTAAATAAAAACGCTTTTAAGCCTGCCGTTAACTGGCCCGAAGCCAAGAAAGAGAAAATGGTTTGAAGAAAGAAAGGACGAAGAAAGAAATTCTTTAATTAAGTTGCCAGATTATAAAAACGTGGGTTGTGGAGTTGGTGACATTAATTAATAACAAACGAGAGAAAGACGTATTTCGGTAAAATAATACACTTTTTATGATAAATAATTAATAAGGTTCGATTTGGAAAAATAAACGAATTAAAATACATAAAAAAAATACCCTTAAGTTTTAAGTACTTTATAAAGCAATGAGAATCCACATTAGATTTGATTACCCTTAAAAACGTTAAGAAGCATTTAAAGTGTTCCAGGAATTACCTAAAATGAAGGAGTGAGGCCGTAATGTAGTTTTTCAGTGTGAGACACTTTGAAGGGTGGGCTTCAGAAAGTTGGGCTTTACATTGGACCAGCTTACGTCCGCACATCAATTTCAAGTGCCACGTCCAACACCTGAACACCTCCCCTTTCTTACTGACCTCTTTCAATTTCTCAACATTCTAGTACCATCCTCTTCGTGTAATGTTCTTATTTATTTTTATTATATTGCTCCTTTTTAAAGGACTGGTTTGTTTGTAAAGAAGTCTTACGAACATCAATATTATTAACTCTTTGACTGCCGATGGATTTGAGTGAGTTTTTGGTTGGAGCACAGTGCAATAATTGGCGTCATAGGTAATAACAAAGCAAACATATAGACAGCCATTCGATTGGCTTTTTTTCTGAGCACTATACAAAGTAAAAACATGTTACATATTACTTCCAAGTTAAGCTGCCACAACTATTTTTATATGTCAGACGGAAGGTCAATAAAAAAAAAACAAAAACAAGTGAATGAATAAATATGATTTATTCATCGATGTTCAACTATTTTCAGACCATTACTGTATTTTGAGGAGCTTTACTTAATATTATTCGCAGCTAAAGTATGCAAGTAAACCTTCTACTTTTAGGCTCATGTAATGACTGAAGATATTTTATTAATTTATTTTACGTGCTTCGCTTCATGGACGATAAGCACACTAAAACCAGAAAAGCATTGTAAACTAGCGACTTCGTCCGCGTGGAAAGTGACTTAGGGCAGAATTTTTGGATGTATCTTTTGGTTTATTTTGCATTATAAACACCGTCGTATGGGTATTTGTAAAAAAATCTGCTTTACAGTATTGCTTCTCTAAACATGATTTTAGACATATAGCCATCGGGGATCAAGCATACAAGCCACTGGGATTGCTAAAACGTGACAGAGCCACTAAGCTGGCCCCTTAGGGATTGTTATTCATAAAGATCTATAATTGTATTTACAGACTGCCCTATCTGCCTCTGTGTTGTTCGTACCTTTTTACAGTCATTGCAAATTGTATTAGTAATTTTTTTTTATTTTAATATTTTTTTTAATTATTTCATTTTCAAATTTGTTAACAATTGTTCACTATTGTTTCTTCTTATGTATGTATTTTAAGTGATGAATTGCCCTTGTCGCGGTCTCACTAATAAACAAATAAATAAATAAATAAATTAGGGATTGTTAAACTCTTGTGTGTTTAGAGTGTCTGACAGAGAGCAGACATACAGACAAAAATTCTAAAAATCATTGTTTTGGGTACTATTGCGTTGATAATTTTAAAAATTCCCCATTACTTAATTCGCTGGAAGATAATAGATCCAGTTTCACTCACCCAGTAAATATTATTACAAAAAATGTTCCGAATAACTCTTCAAATGGAATTGGAAACGAATAAGTCGCTGTTATAGAACTTTCCAAGATTTGCACATTCCTAGCACGAAAATCTTCACAAAGTAACTTTCCCCGTTGTATTTATGAATAAAAGAGCAAGTTCTGTTGTAGCGTGACGTTGCATTGTTATTTGCACGGTGTACCTGTCAAGAATAGTATTCTACCGAATGGGCATTGCGTCAGAGTATCACGCTTACATTTTTGTTCTAATCTGTGGCAATTGAAACGATTTCTTATTCAGTTAAGAACACTTTGTTGATAAGAGTACTTACATGCCATATTAGTCTCCCTTGTTCTTCAAAAGAAACTAATTCTATATAGCTGGAAATAATGATCCCCCTGGATGATACGACTGCTGAGTTCATGAGAAAAAAATGTATTATTTTTATTAACTCATTTTTTCAGGCGGAATAACAACAAAGGACGTATGTGTACGGAAATATTCGTCTTGTTGAAACCAAAATGAATTTTACCTTTATTTAAGTGATTATTAAATTGTTTACGTGTGTATAAATTTATATTTATATATACACACCCACACAAATATATATATGCTCATAATGTTTTTACATAAGGCACTTATGATCGGAAATATTGTTCTTCTTCCTTCAGACATATGCAATAATTATGAAGTGCCTCATGAAATTTACATATTAGTGGAATTAATAAGTAGTAAGGAATTTATAAGTACTACTTACAATTAAAATCTGTGTAAGAATAAAAAGGATAAGAAAGATTCGTTTTTTTAAACCTTCTTTACAGAGTATTATTTTTATGTATATTAAGTTTTAAAATATTAAAATTTCATTTATCATTAAAAGAATCGTATATAAAATTGTCCCCATTTGGTATTTTTTGTTACTGCGGAAAATAAGAAAATGGTGCTTTGCCTAGTTTATTCCCTTAAATGTATTTATTTGCTTGCGCTTTAATTTATTTTACTATTCTATATTTTTGTCTATTACTACGTAACCTCATTCATTTATTATTATATTACAAGAATTCTTGGGGGAGATTGGAGGAAATAAATGGTCGGAAGAAATGGAATTATACTATGATTTGAGATAATATAGAAATTCTACGGACTACGGAAGAAAACGCAGTTCCTTATGAGGTAAACTCCTGAGCTACAGTTAATCAAAACCCGAACGCAGCTCGGTTATACAGGTTTAGCCCTACTTGAGAATTTAAGGCGACGGTCAAGGTTTGTACAAAGCAACAAGTTGTGGCAATTTATGTGTAGGTCGCCCTCCCTATATTAAAGCATAATATAGGGGAATGCAGCAACTATCAATAGCCAGGCTTTTGAATACATAATTACTACTCCAAATATCATTAGTGTCAGCTGATTAATGACACAAGGCCGTTTTTCCACAAATTAGGCATCGGGATCGTACAAAATTACTATCAGGCTGTACCGTATGAAATGTCAGTTTTGTTTACTTTGCGATTTAATCCTTTCCCTTTTTTATTTAATTATTTACAAACATCATTGTTATTCATATAGTTTTAAAGCTCTTTTATTCCTATTATTTAATCAGTAACTTGCGTACTGGCTTTTGGGCACGATCCTCTGAGAAAAAAATAAAACTTAAATTATGACTTCAACGGAAATCCGTATTATTTTTCGTTATGAATTTAAGCTCGGTCATAGCGCTGCGGAGGCGTGTATGAACATTAACACGGCGTTCGGGGAGGGAACGGTGAATGAACGAACTGTTTACCAGTGGTTTTCCAGGTTTCGAAGTGGACATTTTGACATTGACAACGAGGAGCGAGGAAGGCCAGAAACCAAGCTTGACAATGACCACCTGAAAGAAAGGGTTAAAGCTTGTCCCTCAAAAAGCACTAGGGAAATCGGCCAGTCCAAAACTGACATTTCATACGATACAGCCTGATACCTGCGGATCAAATTTTTGTATGAATGGCTAGGATCACAGAATTATTTTGTCGAGACCTAATCATTTTGGATGATTAGGAAATCTACCTCAGTTTTAGAGTATTCTGGAGAATTGGAAATATTTAGCTTGTCCCCTTGTCGGAAGTTTATATTTAAATGAGTGTAAACATATATTTATACTATGAAACTTCATTATATAGAAGATAAAAATTCGGGACATTTCTATTTGAAGCAGAGGCTTGAAACTTTATTCCAATATTAAACATAAAATTTATCTTTTATAAATGCTATAACTCCCAATCATATGAGCAGATCGGATAAATCACATGGACCAAAAGCATATTACCAATTCATAGAAGTCAAAATAACAAAACAGTGGAAATAAATAAACTAACAACGTAAAACAAGTTAAATTGAAAAATTAAAACTAACGTCAAAATATTCATGAAAAAGTTTAAAAAATCGAATAAGTTAATTAATTTTCTAATCAATGGCTTAACAAATGAAAATTATTGGAAAATGTACTGAGCACAAGAAAATCGTTGAAGACAAAGCATGAAATAGTAAAGGGCCGTTTCCTAAGGAGTAAAATAAATAAAAATCCACGAAGGAATAAACACTCTAATGCGAAAACCATTTTTTTATTGTCAGTGATAAGCCGTATAATTAATTAAAAATATAGAGATATCTATGTGCCAGAATAAAGATATGTATATTTATATGTATGTATGTATATATGTGTGTATATATATATATATATATATATATATATATATATATATATATATATATACATATGTTTACATATATAATAATATCATCTGGGAAAATTAGAACAATAATTTAGAATAGAGATTAATATTTTCTTTTGATATTCCGTGTAAAATCTATACACCTTCTCAAATAATGTTTCCAAGAAAACCGAAATTAAGGCACCACAGTCCATAAAACACTAACAGTAGCCAACTTAAAGAGAAGCAGAAATTACTCACTCCACCTCCTCCCACATTCATAAGAAAATCTTTATTACAAACACGTTACTCATTTTTAAAACTAGTTTTAATAAAATATCATTTTACTGTTAAATGAAATTCCGGAATATTTTCATAAAAAAAAATTGATTAAAAAATAAATACTCCTTTGAAGCTAAATGAACTAAGTTTGATAGGAGAAGGGGAGGAGGGAAGAGAGAAAGGTCATGAGATGTGGGAAGTGAATTAATTCTGTCGTTATTTTTCACCAAGGACTTTTAGAGATTAAAAGGGGGGGGGAATACATCCAGATTTCGTTTAAACCTTTGTATATTTGGCTGCGCTACACCCACGTGTACGTGCGTGTATTATATAATAATGGTGGGTGGTTTATAATAATACAATAAGCGATTTGATCAATACATTAGAGAATTAAAAAATTAGATTTTTTATATCATCATATGTTTGACCTCTTAAAATTATAGTTTTCATTTTATTTTATTGAAGTCTTTTTTTTTTTTTTAATTATTTCATTTTCAAATTTGTTAACAATTGTTTACTATTGTTTATTCTTATGTATCTATTTTAAGTGATGAATTGCCCTTGTCGCGGTCTCACTAATAAACAAATAAATAAATATTGAAGTCTAATTTCTGTCTTGGTAACCTTATTTAGCATCGTTTGTTTCATTAATAATCTAAATAACTGAAGCTAAGACTATTGTTACATGTTTAAATTTTAAAAAAACCCAAGAAACTGCCTTATGTAAGCACGTTTCTATGTTATTCTTATATCGAAAGTAATTTGGAGAGATTAGATTAAAAAGGGTTACTTTTTTGCCTGCATTGGAGCGAAACCTTTTGAGCGCAGTTTTTCTAATTGAGCTTCTCGGATTCAACTTTAGCATGTAACTGGTTTGTAGAAAATATCTACGGCTGAACGGATGAACACCAGTCAACTCCCCAACCCTTTTCGAAATATTTAAGGAAATATATGCCAATCTAAACTACTCATGTCTGTTGATAAAATATTTCTTTTGTAGTAATTCTTCCGCTTCTAACCTAAAGATGATCAATGTAATTTAGAATATCAAACGTGTAAATAAATATTCTACTCAACTCATCGTAATAGGTAATTCAAAATAAAATTTTAATAAGAAGAATAATATACCTAGAAAACACGTGCACTTGGACGCCTATTAACGCAAAACGTAAATGTGAAAGATTTTCTGACAGAGGGCTTCCTATAGCCGAATTCTGCTGGTTAACGAACACGATCTTAGGTTGAAGACAAGTGATCTTTGTGCGAAAAATCATCAAAATACTTATTTCCTAAGTGATGTGGTTATTTTAAAGTGTGATATGTCCCTGGACAACACTGCACTGTCTTCCTCTGACTGTCCATGTTTCCTGTCAGATAGTCAAGAAAAATGTGTACCTACCAGAACCCCCTCAAAACACAAATAATTAGCAAAGGAGCTTAAGGGAATATATGAATATATAATGATATATACATATAAATTTAACGAACTATATTTATGATTTGTGAGAAGAGAAATTTATAATTTAAAGATAAAGTATGCTGCCCAAATGTTCCGGAGATACAAACACTTATCAATCTTACAAAAATTACAATTCATTTTAATCAGTTAAAAAGGTTTTATATCATATAAATGCAAAGATTTATGATGATAAGTTTGAACAAATTTGGTAAAATGATTTCCAAACATTGAAAAGCTGCAGGTTAGCTCATATATATATTTATATTTATATATATATATATATATATATATATATATATATATATATATATATATATAAAATATAAAATTCTCGTGTCACAGTTTAGTGTTTTTACTCCTCCGAAACGGCTTAACCGATTTTAAAGAAATTTAATATGTATATTCAGTAGGCCTGAAAATAGGTTTATAATTAATTTTTATACCCCTAAGTAATAAGGGTGGCTCAACCTAAAATATTTTTTCCATTTTTCGACAAAGTTTTTTATTTTTTTATGATTTGGCGTTACAAAATACACACAACCCTAAATTTTCACCTTTCCACCACCACCCCTCATTTTTTTATAGCGATATTAATTCATAACATTATTCAACATATGATCCGTTCACGAAGATAAATATACATGAGTGTCTGTGTCCATAATAAATGGACCAATGGGTTAATTCATAACATTATTCAACATATGATCCGTTCACGAAGATAAATATACATGAGTGCCTGTGTCCATAATAAATGGACCAATGGGTTAATTTGAGCTGTACAAAGAATAGAACTAGAAAGGTACGAAATAAAAGAGCTTAAAGAACAGACAAACAAATCGAACAAGATAATGCAGATGTGCGTGTGAGCACGGCACATTTGCGTGAATCACAATAACAAGAAGCACGAGCAACGAAATCAACAAAATCCATTCGAACAAAAGTCCGTCACGCAGGAGCTGCATAACTAAGCACTTTCCTCAGAATTTGGGTAGTATTATGCTTTCCAGAATGATTTGCTTAAAATATCCTATAAAAATAAAATAAAAACATAAATAGTTCTCTTTTAATTTCGTAATGAATAAGTGTTCAATCATTAATTTTGTAATTAATTTGTTTCCTGAGTTATGTTTACACATGGCACCTACTACACTACTTCATTAATACAAAAAACTTCATATTTTCGCCTTTTGATCTGACGCAGGAACAGGATACAGTCTCTTCAGTGGTAGAAAGCGCTCCTTGCGGTGGCCCTGCGAACCCTAGCCTGGCCTGGCGGGTTATTCTATTTAAATATATTACAAAGTAAACCCTCTCTTTCCGATAGACCGGTTTAGATCATTTTTCAAAACGTCTTTCTCATGAGTTACCCGCGTTTCGTTACAATACAGCAGAAATTACAACCGGTATGAGTATGAGTATATTTGTAATTTGGGTCCGGTGTAACCCCCCCCCCCTCATAATGAACCGATTTTGTTTATTTTTACAACACATATTTACCTGGAGATTACCACTACGAATACCGAGTTTCGTCGAAATATAACAAAAGTCACAGTTGGTAGTGGCGAATTGGTATTGTGGATCCGGAGTAAACCCCCCCCCCCTCCTAATGAACCGATTTAGTTTATTTTTACATCTCACTTTTCTCTCTATATTACCACTACGAATACCAAGTTTCGTTGAAATATAACAAATATTATGGCTGGCGTGGCCAAATTAGTGTTTTGGGTTCGGGGTAAACCCCCCCCCCCCCCCTTCCGGTGAACCGATTTTGGTGGTTAACGAACCGCCATCGTGTTAACAGACATATATATATATATATATATATATATATATATATATATATATATATATATATGTATATATAATTATTCTTCAACTGACCCTTTTTCTCACAATCTTCTTATCTTCGTGGTAGGTGGAAGGTCAAAAAATAATAAAATCTTCACCACTCAGACTCACCAACTTTATTTCGTCTCTGCATGTTTCACACCTTTATTGGTGCCTCTTCAGGGGAAAAAATTACAAAAGTAAAACTTACAGCCTCAACCTGAGGAGGATAACCTTCCACCAGTACGGCCACGTCTAGAATGATCATGGTCTGAAAGAATTCTTTATGGCGGAAAATAATCAGCTGATCGATAATCGATATGTCATACTTTTAAAAATTAATTTCCAGAAGAAATGTAGTCCTAACAATTAAAACCATCTTCCCACCTTCCAATTAAAACATAATTTTACTTTTTGTCAAATAAGTTAATAAAAATAGTATTTAAATGTAGTATTTCCGTTTTTTTTATAATATTAGCACATTAGGTAAAGAAAGAAATAGATTGAAAAGAAGAATAAAGGAAAATATCCATATCATAAAAAATAGAAAGAAAGTGGTAAATAAAAAAAACGGAAATACTACATTTAAATACTATTTTTATTAACTTATTTGACAAAAAGTAAAATTATGTTTTAATTGGAAGGTGGGAAGATGGTTTTAATTGTTAGGACTAATGTGAATGTTTCCAGTCGGCACCTCCGAATTGCGTCATGAGGTGAACCTGATATGCGGGATTCCTCCCTATGGAGGGAGGAAGGAACCGCGCTATAAAAAAGTATTGTTTCTAAAGCAAGTTTTGTCGGTTCATCATAGCCAGAGATGTAAATGCTTAACACGTATTGTGTCCACACGTCAGCAAAAATGTATGACTTTCAATATAGGCCAACCTTTTTTTATCTGAATAATATACGTTAATGTACAATAACGTAACATTTATACACAAATTAAGTTTTTTAGGTATTTTATACGTTTAAAATAAAATTACAATGAGCCGTGCGCTGTGCCATACACCAAGATACTTATGTGGAATGCAACTGGCATAGAGCGGTACGTGAGTACCACTGAGGTATGTAAAGAGCGGCTGTTCAGATACTGGCAAAAATTAGAAATCCTACATTCCTGAAGTTGTTTGGAGGCTTACGTTTATCACTCTAGAAAAGGACTTGCAGATGACGAGGGTACAGTCGGCGCTACCTGGACAGGGAAAATTCCCCCCCCCCCCACCCTAAGCCTTCTAGCTCATCACCTTCGACTTAATTTTACTGCTCAACGAATTAAAAAAACAAAACAAAAAAACAACCAATTAAAAACTGGTGTAAATAGAGAATACCAAAAACAATTCAAAAGAACGAAAAAAACAGTACAGTAATATTGATATTCATATGGCATCTTCGAATTCCAAGATGCCGTAGAAACAAAATATTGTTTCTAATTATACATACTGTTTTATTGACAAATACATTTTAATACTATAAGCAATTACAAAAATAACGAGAAGTGAAAAAAACCTGTGGGAAACACACAAAAAGATCCGTTCAAATAAACGAAACTAACTAAGTTTTAAGCATTTATTTCTCCAAATATGAAAAACCCTCTGTCAATTTCTTCAAAACATTTTTTGTAGAGAATTTAGTAAGCTTTGGAATGATCGCCTTTCACTTACTACGATTTCCTAACCGTTTCCAAGATATTAAGGAAAATAGGGGTCTCCCGTGGTCTAGTGGCTCCCCACCAGTGGCAGGTATTTTCTCATCTCAGGGCTCGTTAAGAAAATTCCTCAATGCACTCTGGATGTCGGCGCTAATGGCCCAGATTTTTCGATGCGCCGTTAAAAAACAAAAAAAAAATAAGAAAAATATACTAAGTTCCCAAAACTTTTCATGTCCATTAGTAAAATATTTTATTCAATCTTTCCTCAACTCCAAATGTAACGTCAATTTAAACACCTTTGTTTAAATGAATTTCAAATAAGCAGAAAATGTTTGAACTGAATCCCACGATTCTAAGTACCCTAACCAAAAACGTTTTTAGACAACTATTTTTCCAATTTTCTCGGAAACAGTTCAAGCTATCGCCTTAAAAATGGGTTCATTCGTTTTTCTAGGCCTATGAACCATTAAAACGAGTTCGTGCAAGCGTATGAAGTAAGCGTAACGATTTATTTCGCGCGAATTTTGCTCCAAAAACCGTGTTCCTGTGGGCGGATTCTGCTGGTTAACGACCTTGACCTTACAAATTAGACGAAAGATTTTTGAACCAAATTTCATCAAAATCGGACCATTATTGAGACCAGGGAAGAGCGAATATATATATATATATATATATATATATATATATATATATATATATATATATATATACAAAGTTGAACCACCGTTATTTTCGTTCTCTAGGAGTTCTGAAACGTAAAATTTTCTAGTCGGCACTTCCGGATTGTTTCATGAGGTCAATCTTATAAGCGGGGTTCCTTCCTATGAAGGGAGGGAGGAATCGCGCTAAAATAGTGCTGCAAATGGTCAACAATCAAAATCATAGGCCAAGTTTATCACAAAGTGGGCTCATTGCTGCCAGTGCAAACGGACCAGATGCATTTTTATAAATTTGCGTTATGGGCGATGAGGACTTCGAAAGCGCACTCGCCAATCACGTGCAGGTTGTGGCTACAATAACATCAATTCACCTTTTGCCTGACGCATCGTCGAGTTGTTGGATGCTCTATTGAATGAGGACGATGAATTGTTGAAATTATTCAAATCGCACACCCACAAATTACAGAGTGACGATCAGGCTATTATCATCAAACATGGTAAAACTCCACCTGGAGAGTACATTCGTAGATTTAATGCACCTGTTGCCGACGTTGCTGAAATCATGTTTGGCGAACATAGCTACGCGAGGAATCGTGATTCCAGGAAGAAAAAATAATCTTGAGTCCATTGTTAATATTACGGTAGGGACAATATTGCATTGATATTAATGCTGAGGAATTATTATTTACCACAAAGGTAAGGAATTATTAACAGGTAACAGGTAAGGAATTATTATTTCACTAACAAAATGTTCGCTAGAAATTAAGTATATGGGTCAGCGAGTATATATATATATATATATATATATATATATATATATATATATATATATATATATATATATATATATATATATATATATATATATATATATATATATATATATATAGGATTGTTCAATCTCCCGAGGGGATCTATTAAAATTGATAGGTAGCTTGTTGGGGTCTCCGACTGGATCATGAAGGGAATTTTGCGTCAGTTTAAGTATCTTCCCTCAGGTTTCAAACCCAAGACCTTGAATCAAAGTATTGTTATTGCTCGAATTTTCCTTCATAAAACTATGAATTTTGTTTAAATTGTGCAATTATTTATATATAACAAATTTATAAGGACATTTCTCGTTAAGAATAGAAATATGTCAACGAGTGTTAATAATGAAATATAAGCCTTAGGATGGAGCCCTCTTGAAGGTGGGGTGTGAATGATGGAGGATATATGTAAAGTGGTTGGACCCAGCAAGGATCCCGTAATCCCACCACTGTGTGGGTGTAGTAATCCCTTGCTTGTCCAGGAGGGGATATTCCAACACACCGCAGCAAAAACCTTACCTCTACTCGCCTATCTTTCCCTCCTTTAAGCCTTCAGTCCAGTTTTAACGCCTCATTTTGGTTTTGAAGGGACTATTTTACAATTATACCCTGGAATAGAAATAGGACAATTATGAAGCATCAAAATCAGCCCATTGATAATCGGAAAGACATTTATCGATAAACGAACTTAAGACCTGGGCGCATCTGTTATGAATTGGATGTTGAAAGGGAGTAAGCTAATTTTGGGGGTAGTACCATCAAAACAATTCAAATAACAATAATATCAGCTAATAACTAGCTAATAAAATTTCCTGGAGCTACTAAAATTCCAAACCGACCGGTTTCAATCTGAACATTTTTTTTGAAAGGATGAGTTCCAACAACAAAATTGTATCAGAAAAAATTGCGATTCAAATACTCTTTTAAAAAACCAACAACAACAACGAGATACGATTTTAAAGCTTATTAAATAAAGTAACTTTTACGCGGAGTCAAACCTCTATGCCTTCAAATAGCTGCTTAAGAAAATATTGAATAATTTAAAAAAAAAACAACACTAATATCAATAGTTCAGATCTATATGGCTATTAGCATAGCTCTTAATTTATAAGACAATATTTCAATAACGGGTGTTTCTAATTGGAAACATTATTTACGATACATTAATCAGAAATCCTGAAAACACGGATTTTCACAACAAAAAAAAAACAACAAAAAAAGAACAATAGTTTTGAAAAAAGACACTAATTTTACTTATTCTTACTTTTTATTTATCGTGTATAATAGAACTACTAAAATCAATACTTCTATTATTATTATTTGTTTTTAGTGCATCAGAACTTTGAAAGTCCGAGTCCAGAAATAGTAAATAAAAAAATAAATAAACAAACACAAAATAAAATTATATATATATAATTTTATTTTGTGTATATATATATATATATATATATATATATATATATATATATATATATATATATATATATAGAAAATAAATGAATTTAAAAAAAATTAATACTTCAAATTAATACGAATCAATCTTGTATTAAGACCTAATTATATTTAAAAGATTTTATTACATTTTGTTCTATAATTTGTCATTAAAGACTACCCTAATCTGCCGTTGTAAGGGCTTTCTTGTGATAATGAGAGATTTGAAAGGCGTCTGGCAATCTAAAATCTACCTGTATGTGTCTTATTGTAAGATGTGTTTCTGTCTGTCATTTGCATGAGAGAACCAGCGTCCAATTCTGATTCTTTGTTATTACTACTTTTTCCCGTCTTCTGCGATTATCGTTACTTTATTCTTGCGTCGCGTTAATTAATAATATTCAAATCAGCAAATTAAATTGTAAACACATGAAGTAAATCTCTAATAATTTAAAAATATTATAATAAGTTTTTCTTAGGTTTTTTTTTTTTTTTTATTATTTTCGAATACTAATTTTATGGAAAATAATCATTCAACTATATTAAGACATTTAGAGATGAACGTCAACGCTGTTTTGTTGTATTTGATTTTTTTTTCTTTTTTTTTTACGGCGCACCGACAACTCGGCCATTAGCGCCGCCATCCATGGTGCGGAAGGAGCCCTCTCAACGTTCCCTCAGTTGAGAAAAATTCCTGCTGGAGGAACTGGAATCCTCGTCTCCCGCATGAGAATCTAAGGCGTTAACCACTAGACCAAGGGGACCCTTCAACATTGTTTAATAAAAAATTAAGAGAATAAGTTATAGCAAGAAAAATGAAAAGATTTAAGCCCGCTTGTAAACTGGAATAACAAACAAATAAATAAATGAAACTAATTGACACCGAATTGAGACAAATATTTTTGTCTAGGTACTGCGAATAGTTGTGTAGAGGAAAATTGAAGCTTGTTAGTCGTGAGAGGAGAAAGAAAAATATTTCCATAAAATCAGATTGAAGCGGAGATGGCGTGGCGGCCTGTTGCTCACGTCGCGTGGGTCCCGCCTATTGAGGGAGAGGTTGTGGGGGCCAGGTCTAAAAATATAACTTTCGGATCGAAGCAAAGGGCTGAATCGAAGCCCGCTTGAATTATTAGCACGGACACTACCGGAGGACGACTATGTTCGAGCTATAGATCTCACAAGATGCTCTGTCTCAGAGTTGAGAGGTTTCTCAAATTCACAAGTAAACACCCAAAAAGGAGCGTAACTAATGCCAATTCTAAACATTTATTAATTTCCCCCTTCTTTTTTGTTATGCGTAAATTGTTATATTTAATACATTAACATTAATTTCAGCCTAAAAAAAACTATATGCAGACACAAGAACCCACATGGAATATTCTCGAGCCTCGAACGGAAGAAAGTAGCTGCACGCTATAAATACATCTAAATATTCAATATTACAAACGTTCACTTAAAAACTTCCTATAGGTTCGTTGATGCATTAGAAACGAAGGAACTAAATAAGCAATAATAATAATTTTTCATAAATGCTTTACTTGATATAGCTCCACTAATGAGATGTCGATGCTGTGTAACTCCTTTACCTTTCCATTGAATTCCACCGACACCCATTTAAAGAGATGAGTAGCCGGTGTTCTCAACCCCATTACCATTCCACTAATTCCACCGACACCCATTTAAAGAGATGAGTAGTAGGTGTTCTCAGCTCCTTTACTTTTCCACTGAATTTCACCGAAACGAATTTAAAGAGATGAGGAAAAGGTATTCTCAAGTTCCTCCCTTTCCTTTGCTTTACTACGCACCTGCACGAAGGGGATTAGGGAGAGGTGTTCACAACTCTCTCAACCTTCCACACTTTTGCTTCGCACCTCCACTAAAGAGATTAAGGAATAGTGTTCTCAAACCCCCTCACTCTGCCACAGATTAATATCGCACCTGCACTAAAGAGATTAGGGAGAGGTGTTCTCAACTCCCTCACTCTTCTACAGCTTTACATAGCACCTCCACTAAAGAGATTAAGGAGAGGTGTTCTCAACTCCCTCACTCTTCACCAGCTTTACTTCGCACCTGCACTAAAGAGATTAGGGAGAGGTGTTCCCAACTCCCTCACTCTGCACCAGCTTTACTTCGCACCTCCACTAAAGAGATTAAGGAGAAGTGTTCTCAACTACCTCACTCTTTACCAGCTTTACTTCGCACCTCCACTATAGAGATTAGCGAGAGGTGTTCTCAACTCCCTCACTCTTCACCAGCTTAACTTCGTACCTCCACTAAAGAGATTAAGGAATAGTGTTCTCAAACCCCCTCACTCTGCCACAGATTTATATCGCACCTGCACTAAAGAGATTAGGGAGAGGTGTTCTCAACTCCCTCCCTCTTCTACAGCTTTACATAGCACCTCCACTAAAGAGATTAAGGAGAGGTGTTCTCAACTCTCTCACTCTTTACCAGCTTTACTTCGCACCTCCACTAAAGAGATTAGCGAGAGGTGTTCTCAACTCCCTCACTCTTCACCAGCTTAACTTCCACCTCCACTAAAGAGATTAGGGAGAGGTGTTCTCAAATCCCCCACTCTTCGCGAACTTTACTTCGCACCTGCACTAAAGAGATTAGGGAGAGGTGTTCTCAACTCCCTCACTCTTCACCGGCTTAACTTCGCACCTCCACTAAAGAGATTAGGAAGAGGTGTTCTGAAGTTCCCACCCTTCTATTGCTTTACAACGTACTAAACCTGCGCGAAAGATTTTAGGAGAGATGCCATCTTTCTCTCCCACAGCCGTCCACAGCTTTAATTCGTAACTCCACTAAAGAGATTAGGGAGAGGTGTTCTCTACCCTCTCACTCTTCCACAGCTTTACTTCGCACCTCCACTAAAGAGATTAGGGAGAGATGTTGTCTCCTCTCTCTCAGCTTTCCATCTGACCATCGCAAAAGAGAAAAGTATCAGGCGTTCTCAGCCCCCTTATTCCATTTAGTACTCTTAATTACTTTGATCGACAGTAGTTACTTTAATTGTCACGCCTTATGGTGAATTGTATCTTTTAAAATGTATGTATTTTTATTATTTTTCTAATAGTCGCTTAATCGAATTCAATTTTAAATTAGAACGAGTGGAATTTTTCTCTTGTGTGAACCTCCTTATCAGAGGCGGATGACACTGTGTTTTGTTTATACAGCAATGTCATGTACTGCAGTATTTTGTTATTTTTTTACAAATTGATATTGCTTCCAGTAATGCCCGTGGTACATTAATGATGGAGATGTGCCTCTAAAAGCGTTGTTTCGAACATTTAATATAATAACTTTAGTGAAGACTTGCTTCACCACAAAACTTACACTAAGAACATACAAATACCTATACTTGCTGACTTAGAACATCCACTGAATGACGAATTCACACTGAACGAGCTAAAATGTGTTCTTTCAGACATACGTCACACTTCACCGGGACCAGAAAACATTTCCTATGAGCTAATTAAAAACTTATCCACTAGAGGTCTGGCAACTCTTCTCATGCTGTATAACAAGATCTTCAAGACAGGTACCTATCCTAGACTCTGGAACGAATCTGTTGTTATCCCAGTTATTAAGTCAGGAAAGGACAAGTATTGCCCGTTGAGTTATAGACCGATATCGCTGCTCTGCTGTACTTCAAAGGTTATGGAGAGACATGTTAATAAAAGGTAGGTTTGGTATTTAGAAAATAATCACCTTCTTTCAAAACCCCAGTGTGGGTTCAGACCAAAACACAGTACGCAACACCACATTACTAATTTGGAGAGTGACATACTCAATAGTTTCATATTGAAGGAAACTGTAATCGCAGTGTCATTCGACTTGGCGAAAGCATATGATCGGCTTTGGCGGCGGCTAATATTGTCTCAAATGCATGACTGGGCGATACAAGGAAATATATTTAGATATATTTCCCAATTTCTATCAAACAGACGTTTCAGGGTCAGGATAGGCAAAACGCTTTCCGATGAATTCTTACTTTAAAACGGAGTGCCTCAAGGAGGCGTCCTGAGCACCACTCTTTTTAACATAGCAATTAATTCCGCTGGTTGCTTTATCCCACCAACCGTATCGTACTGGCAATATGCCGACGACATTCTTCTATGTATTTCTTCAAAAACTTCGAAACTGCAGAAGAAATAATCCAAGATACCATACACGCCCTCGAATATTGGTCTTCAAGGAGTAGCTTCCAATTTTTAGAAGAAAAATCACAGTGCACAGTTTTTTCTAGAAGACACAATCTCCCGGCAACAAATTTAAAGTTAAATAACACCAACATTAGACACAGTTACACATTAAAATTTCTTGGAATAATATTCGACAAAAAACTGACATGGGGACCCCATATAAAAAGTATTCTCAATAATTGCAACAAATCGTTGAATTTATTGAGAATTGTTAGCAATAATAAATGGGGAGCTGACAAATGTACCATGCTAAAATTTTATAGAGCTTTCACCAGGCCTCTACTGGATTACGGTTCAATAGCATATTCAGTCCAAAAACGCTCAAAGCATTAGACACAATACACAACACAGGTATAAGACTTGCAACAGGAGCTTTCAGGTCAGGTCCAATAAACAGCCTTTATTCCGAATCTGGAGAACCTTCGTTGGATTATCGCCGTCAAATGCTTTGTCTTAAATTTATTGTAAGATCAAAAACTTTGAACACCCCATGTGTTAAGAGGTTCTTAAACAACCCTTATATAAACACATACGTACACAAACAACCGAAACAAAAACCACTCCTAATCCGCTTACTCGAAAACACAGATAGTACTACCTTTATAAATTCCGCTACATACCCTCATCAACACCTCACATACCCACCTTGGAGAGTAAACAACCTAAAAATCGACTTGACAATGACTAAATTTAAAAAATCTGACGTGTCATCTCAAAATTATTACAGAACTATATTTAACAAATTGACAGGAAATAACAAAAATACACCAATAATATTCACAGATGGGTCCAAAACAGAAAACGGGGCAGGCGCCGCAGCTGTTTTGGGAGAAAAGGTTTGTCAGATCAGCCTGCCATTAGACACAAGTATAAATACAGCAGAGCTGTACGGCAACCTTTGGGGTCTATCCAACGTACAGACTACAATACCACACATAATACTATGTACAGATTCATTAAGTTGTTTACTCTCCCTATACAATATCTACAACACCAACCCGATCATCATGGTATGGGTTCCTGGTCATGAGAATATCGAGCAGTTAACATTAGCGGATGAACATGCAAAACTTGCTACTTGAAGACAACCGAACGACCAGTACTTACTTACAGTTCAAGACCTACAAATAACAATAACAGAAGCTGTCCTGAATAGGTGGCATACCACGTGGTAGAGCACTCAAGATAACCACCTAAGGGAAATAAAGAGCAATATACGACCTTATTCGTCAAGGGAACATAGATGTGACTAACGAGACTAAGAATCGGACATACACGCCTTACTCACTCACACCTATTTACGAAACAAGACAAGCCTAGGTGCGATACGTGCAACGTTCCTTTAACAGTGAAACACCTACTAACAGACTGCATGAAAAGAGAGAATCTACAAGCACCTCATGACCTTAGCGTGCTGTTATCAGAAAAGAGCCCATATATTGATACCATACTGACATACTTAATGACCACGAATACATACAATGAAATATAGTAATATTACAAATGACCCACGATTTTAATTCCCAACAAAATTTCTGATTTTACAATAATTGTCACCCTATTCATTCCTTTATATCTTTTATTTAATGGTATTTTTATTTTAATTGATGTTCTTTATCCCTTTATTTATTTTATTTTATTATTTTTTATTTATTTATTATTATTTATTTTAATTTTTTTTCTCGGTTGGACACCATATTACTAGACCAATTATAATTGGTCTTGTAATAAACATAGGGCTTTGATTACAATAATAATTATTATTGTAATCAAAGCCCTATGTTATCAACTATCATCGGATTATATTAAATTTTCAGATCATGACCAATTAATTCATAAACAATTACTTCATTATTTTCCTTATTATTATTTATTCTCACTTTTTTTATTATTGTTTTTATTTTTTGTTATTCAATAGAGCAGATCACCCTTGTTGCGAAGCTCTCGAAATGTCATTGCAAATTATTAAATAAATAATATAATGACTGTGGCGGACATTTGAAATTTGTGTATCTTCAATAAAGCTATGTATGTTATATTTCTTTGCGAAAATCAGTTTCAATAGCTTCAATTAATTAGAGGTTAATAGCCTATGATTCAATGCCGGAATAAAGAACTTGGATAAATAATAAATGGATTACTGAAGTCGTCTTTGCTGTGGCTATTTAATATTTAATGCTCCTTCTTTTGTGTCACGATTCGACCTTCTGATCGTCGTCACTGGACTCTGGTGAAGAGGTTTTACTCCCCAAAACCCCTCATTACTCCGATCCGTAATTAACTTTAGAAAGACTTATTTGTTCGAAACTCATTACTCTTTTCAGGAAACGCAGTCAATGAAAAATAAATGACGAAAAATCCATTCAATATTAATACTACACTATAGAGTACATTGACAGCTAGATCTCACCAAGGCACTGATGAGGGCAATATCCGAAACCCGCCAATAAACTCAGTGAGTACGGTACTTATTTATCAATTCACCATATATCTTCTTAGTGCTCCGTGTATACATGAACATATACACGAGGAAGACATTCTCAACAGAGGATAGGACCTAAGAACATTTAAACCTGGACGCACCTCTTACCGAATCAGGAGGGGACTACCGTTAAAACTAACAATCTCTGGCCCTACTGTTTCAATGAAAGAACTAGAGCAGCCGTTGATTACAACCCAGCCAACCAGGCATTGGGAAACTGAGGGATACTGGCGACCAAGGTCGAATTAAGTTGCATCAAAACATGTGCAAAAGTTTAATAACAGCAGAGTTCATTAACCAGTAGGTAATACCTGACATGAAATATGTAGTATAACATTCCAAAATACATTTTTTTGTATTTTTTTTAATAAATGAGACGGCTGATTGCAATATATAAACTTGCATTGCATACTGCGCTTGAATATCTTTAAGTTATATTGGAAAATATTTATGCTTGGTCTTTGAAGTCAATGAATGGTTGAGTTTCGGTTAATAAGAGAAGCAGATTTTCAGAAGAATCTACTTATATAAGGACGTTTCACTATGGTCTTTAAATGCATTTTTTGGCTGAAATTATTATAAAAAACAAATAATAAATAAATCTACAAAATGGCAAAAATGGTAATTAAAAAATGTACATATTAAATTTACCAATAACAAAAAAAGTAAAAAACAAGAGAATTATATTGAAGACCGTAACAATAATTTTGAAAAGGGATCTTAGACAAAAATCATGTACGAGAAAATTATAAGTTTAATTCACAATAATCAGAAATATAAATACATGTTTGACATGCCAGTAAATGCCATGAGGAGAATGATCAATGGTAGGTATGACCATAAGGTATATGTAAGAAAAATAATTCAGCAGACGTGTTATAAATTAAATATTTACATCCCTTAACTCGTGCCCCTTTCTTGCATTTACTGACATTTTAAAAATATAGTCATATCTCCGAATATTGTTAGTTGAAAAGCTGACAAAGCGTTTATATAAAGATTATTCTGAAAAAAAAAAAAAACTATTTACTTTACTAAATTTCGTCAGAATGTATACTCAACGAAATCAATAAAAAAACTGATTTTTATAAAATTGAATGATTTTATCAGGAAGGCGTGAAAAGGATCTGAGGGATTGATTTAAAAAAATACATATATATCGAGTTTATTAAAGGAAATAAGTGCTTCCTATATACCTTCCAATCAAGTCTTCGGATGAGTTTATTAATCAAGAAATGAGACCTATTTAATATTGATATCCGTTATTTAAGTGCGACTTAAAAATATTTCGAAAAATTGAAGAAGTTTTCATTAACACAATATTTTATATTAAATTTACAAATAATAACTAAATGATATCTTTTCATTTTGTTTTTACTGCCCAGTGGCAATTAGGGCTGTGCTTTCTAAGGGTTCCTACCCTTTCTGCAGAATCTAAGGAACATTTTATTTAACAAGCCTATTTTTTAAAGAAGTCAGCCTAACTACTACCGATTCGATAACGAAATTCGCCTACGAATATGTCTATCTTGGGTTGGGTTGGTAGTTTAAGGGCAGAAAACGGCTTGGGCATCTCCGCCCTAAGAGTATAATGACATTGTGCGAGTTTAATGTTAGGATGGAGAGTGTTTTCTTTATTGTCTGTTTGAGATAGAGTTGTGTTTCTAAAGTTGCATTTGTTAGAATCTTGCTTTGGAAAAAATTATTATTATTAAGAATTGCATAGATATAAAAACCAGATTCAGATGTCCGTAAAAAAGAAAGGAAAATACACATAAAAAATGTATATATTTTATTTTTATTTTTTTTTATTTATTTACTTTTTTATTGTTTTTTTTTATTGTTTTTAAATATTTTTTTTGACATGTTCATACTTCTTCCATTGTTTATTCTTTTTTCTATATATATTTTTATTTATTTATTTATTTGTTATCTCATTTATTTATTTTTCCTTTTTTTGTAATATATACTAGCGATTACGCTATATTTCAGTAGGACCAACGACTTTACTATATACTAACACTAACAATGCTTTCTTATATTATACTAATACCAATACCAATCTAAAATGACTAAACTATTATTATTATTATTATTAAAAAAAATTAATCACGTACACACACAAAAATACATAAATATACACATACACACACAAACACATACATACATATATTTATCAATTAATTAATATTAGACATTTTACAGTAAAAGATACATCTGCGCCTTTTTTCAAAATTCTACAATTTTTCTATCGATCTTGGAATTCTTATGACAAGTCAACAGCTAGTTTAATGAACGTGTAAACTTGTGCGTCATTGGCTGCAGTGCAAATGACAATGTGTTAATTGGAAGAAAAACTCATACTGAAAACAGGATTATTCTATTATACCTATCGATTCCTTAACGATAAAAAATACATATACAAAGATTAGAGTAAATTAAATGTAGTATTTGTTTAACAAATGTCACCGTTGCAGAGATATGATAACGGGGCATTTCAAAACAACATTATCTCGTTGATCAAATAGAAAACGTTTCGCACTTTAAGGGGAATCAATATGGGGGAGAACTCATCAACACTTTGTCGTTAAAGCTAATATCATCATTTAACAAAATACTACAAAAACATTCTGCGGTACGAATTTGCTTTTCAGTAGATCTTAAACAGGCAGGTCGAGAGAAATTGGCTTCTTCAGTATTTGTGAAGCTCAACTAATCGCTTATAGAAGCAACTGGACCACCAAAAGTTTGCATTCCCGGTTTTAGAATAAAATTTAAATCTATCCTTGATGTTTTGTATGGAATCTTTTATTTATGGATTTCAAAAGTAAATCATATTTGATCCATTCAATATGCACATATATGTCGCATTATATATGTCGTGGACTAACGTCATACGCATGAATATATCCGCTCACGGTATTTCAACTAGTCTACATTTGGCAGAGAATAAATTCATAGTTTCCATTAACGAACTTATGGTGTAAACTTAATACCGAAAATCCGAAAAGTTTTATCACAAAAAACGTGTCATTCGAATGTTTAAATACATAAAAAATCGTTCCTTTAATAATCTGTCATGTACAATTATTTAAAAAAATATATCTGAGATATCAACTAAAACAATTTCCTATAACTAAAATAAAAACCGGGGAAAAAATATAATTTGGGTTTTTACTAGTAACACGTAACATTAATTAAATTGGAATTAAATGTTGGAGTCGAGTTAGTAGTGCATTTTATTAAACATTTTTTGACACGGGTGTGAAAAGTTGAAAGTAATCATTCGATATCCAAGTAGATTTCACAAAAAAATTCAGGCTAAATTTCGAGTGATCCTCTTCAGTCATAGAAAACTTGAAGATTCATTTAACTTCAGGCTTCCAAATCACACTAGTTATGAGCGTTATATTTAAAACACTCTCAGATGGCTAGGTTTGTATGAGTTGAACATGGGCGTATATAGGAAATAATTTCGGGAGGGGCTGGGAAAATTTCGGGGGGGGGGGCTGAGACAATTTCGGGGTATAGAACACTAAAAATTTAGAGCTTGGAATAGTTTTAGGCAACTAAAAAGCTATTACACGTAAAATAACCTATTTTTTATGAACTAAGTGATCTTATTTAATTTATTTTTAAGGGTTTTACGACAAGTTTTTACCATCAAATCAAAATTTCGGGTGGGGGGGGGGGCTGCAGCCCCCCAAGCCACCCCCTTATATACGCCCATGGAGTTGAACCTCTCTGCTTATAATATCGACATAAAGCAGCTTAATCAATTAAATCTGGAACAATCCGCGGAAAAGGCAGTCTGGCGCTAATAGCTCAGTTGTTCATACCACGTAAAAAAAATATTGATAATTTTATAATGAACAAATTTCAAGACTAAACAAAAATTTGATAATTTACTTTATATTTTAACATTTGTTTTCAGTAAATCATGTAAACAGTTAATAATTTAAACTGAAAAAGTTTAAACATGAGCAATAAAAACTCTTTGAATAATAATTTAAAAGTGATTTGAACATTTTAAATTGAATGAAAACATTACCAGTTATAAATTATACAAATACATTATATAAAACATTCAATTGCAAGGAGATAATAATTATTCTAAGAAAATTCACAGAGGTCCTAACTCTAGGAGGAGAACGTGACCTTCCTCACCATTAGCGTCCAAACATACCAGCTGTGACTTGGATTGTAACCTTTATATGCGGAACGCCGCAATAAGCCCGCCATTCTTTTGCGGTTCATTTGGGGTTTCTTTGTCTTATACCATTTTGAATTTCGCACCCAGAAATATGCAGTGCACGCTGATATTTATCCGATATAACACAACCGTACCGTGGTGTGCGGTGCTAAATACATTACATCCGTGGACTGCTTGTAACCACAGACACTGCAATTTGTTTGAAACTTTGAAGAAATTACAAAATCGACTTTATAAAATAAGCAATGAATCCGTTCATAATTTAATTTGCAAGGTTCACGAAAACCAAAGAATTCATTACCTAATGTTTGTTTTTTTTTTTTTTATTTTGTAGCACTATGACTATCAGGTGTTTGTAGCCCATATCAAGAAAGGTCGAGTGGCAATGCATTAGAAACTACACATTCCTTTCGGTTTTTATCATAATCCGAAAGGCTTATGAACGGCATTGACTGTACATATAAATTAAATTTGTCCTTTCCTTGCTCATTTAAATTTTTGTTGATCTCTATTATAGTCCTTGTATACTCAGTTTTTTGTCCACAATATTGTAATATTTTCGCCGCTCTTCTATTGTAAATTAATGTTGTTGTTTCAAAAATTAATTTAAAAAAAAAAAAAAGAATCCTTTTTGCACGTATAATAAAAATTTCTTTCCCCGTAATGAAATTCCTGGAAAAAATCGAACTTGATATTTCCTGCTTAGAAATTATAACTTGCCCCCTCCCCAACTGAGATTTCCTAGAAACAGCTACGCAATGACAAAAACATTCAGAAGTTGGAGAGAAGGGGTTGGAATGTTTTAAATAAAGGATTATAGCCGGAAGGGGAGAGAGAGGGGGGTTTATAAAGCGGTGGTGGGGGTGGGGATATGGCCACCGAGACCTCGGATTGGCTAAGAGCTGTAGCAGGCCTGCCCAACCTCTAGAACAGGGCTAGTCCGTGAGCTTTAAATAGACACACCGACCTCCTTACAGGCGAGAGCTATACTATCGTCTCTCGTTCTTCTCACTCTCTCTCTCTCTCCTTTATTTACATATAGGAAGGAAAAACCCGCCGACAAAACTCTAACGTACTTAGCTACACAACAGATTGTAAGTCGGCAGTTTTATCTGCGACCAGGGCCTCGAGGAGGAAGGAGGGCAAACATGACAATTTGACAGGGGCCCCTGGTCTCCGGGGGGGCCGGCGTCATTTTTCTACTCACGTTATAATTTTTTTTCAAGTATAAAAGTTCACTTTTATTGATAATTTACAATCTGTACAAATATATACAATAAACAAATTTGTTCAAAAATAGACAACATACACACTGGATGAGATGAGGGGAGAAGGCACAGATTACTGATACTCCCAATGACAATTCTGGTCTTATCTTATTTTAATTATTATTTAATAATTAAAATTACACCGACTTATTTAGGCGGTGAGGAGGTTTATCAGGAATAACATTGGAAGAGAGAGATCTGCCAAGACCTGCCAAGATTGGGGTGGGCTGGAGGTTTAGAGAAAAAAATCAGGAATCGGGATTTGGCTAAATCATGGACAAAGGGTTTATAAGTGTCTAGGTGGATAGTCAAGTTTGAGGGGTAGAAAAGGGCGTTCAGGATTTTACGAAGGACATTGAATTGGAAACGTTGAATAATGTTTATATTTGATGGCTTAGCTGATCCCCATAGTGTTGTAATTTGAAACTACTAAGTTATATACCCACCATTTTCCTCGCCGCCCAAAATTACAAATTTATTTAATTTCATTTCTAGAGAAATGTCACTTTTAAAAAATTCCATTAATAGCTTTTGGTGATGTTAATAGAGGAGGAAGGGGTTAAGGTGTCCGTGAAGTTATTTGGACAGGGACCCGTAATTTTTCTCGGAGGACCAGTCCACATCTTACTTTTTTCATAGGAGAGTAACCTGCTCATAATGTTGACCTCAGGACGCACTCCGAAAATTGCGTCTAGCAACTTTCACGTTTAAAACCCCATAATCACAACAACAAAAAAATGTTATTTGGGGCAGTTCAAACCATGTATCATATTGTACACAAATATGATTTTTTCCCCTTAGTACCGGAAAGATAGTTCAAATTTATATATATATATATATATATATATATATATATATATATATATATATACATAAATAAGCATTTGTTATATGAGAGCTTAACTTTTCTAGTTGCCAGAGAAAAGGCCCAACTTTTGATGAACTTTATTACAAAAATACTTTGAAAACGGGTTGGGCGAAATTCGCACAAACAATCGAAGCGCTTGCGTTTTCACGTTGATACGTTTGCAGTTACGTTTTTTCTCGGTCGGAAAACGATTAGAACCATTTTTAAAGCGATATCTGTAGCATTACATAAGAAAAGTTGATACAACTACTTTTCCTACCTGCTTTTCGATTTGAAAATTGTTCCAGACGTTTGAAATTCACCTATACTAAGATTTTTAAATTTTGTTTTTGTTTGGAGTTAAGGAAGTATTAGAATAGAAAAAAAATTAATTACTTTTCCTTTAGTGATTACCTAGTTTTGGGATTTTCTTAAAAATCTCGAAAACGGTTTGGAAATCGTGGTAAATGGAGGGTGATCATTTGAAAACTTACTCTTTACAAAAAAAAAAAAAAAAAAAAAAAAAAAAAAAAAAAAAAAAAAAAAAAAAAAATCTGAAGACATTTTCTATTGGGCGTTGTCACTGATATAAATGAGTACTTTAGGCTTCGAAAGTGTTAGTATTGTTCTTTTGGTATTGTACTTTTTAATTTTATGTTTTTCGTTGAAGTGCGTTTAACAGTAAAATGAGTACTTCAGTAAAACAAGACAAGAAAACGAGAAACGTATTGGTATTACCGTTTTACTAGAGGGAACGTTGAGAAATAGGATCCAGTAGTTAGTAGGATATTGCCAATTTCCTGTTTTTGCGCCTAAAATTATTTTACATTTTCCAAGAAAGATCAAAACCTACCAATAACTCCTTATATTCCTTCACTAATGGAACTAGGGATATGAAAGGAAACGCGCAAAGGGACGCAGTTCCTGCGAATCGGACTTTTGGACTAATCTAGGAAAATCCATGAACATAACTAACAGATAATAAACTGCGTTCTATCAAACATACAATAAAATAATGGCTACTCAGCCCCCTTCGGGGACGGAAGATATGGAATGGTTTAGACCCGCTAAAGGAAGGTCAATATATAATTATATATAATTTAATGTGAAAAATTAATACTACTCTTACAATAAAGCATTTGCTCGCAGCCTACATGAGACTTCCTTTAAAAAAAAAAATAAAATACTACAGAATAATTATTAACAGAATACATCTTTTTACGCAACTAAGATATAAAGAATGATTAATGGTCGGAATCGTTCCGAAATACATTCAGGCTTAACTCCATCCGCAGTAGAAAACTTCCGTCTCTTTAATGAATCAATTAAATGATTTTAACAGCAAGGAGAAGAAAAGTCAGCCACGCAGAAGCTATTGAAAATTTGCGACGGAGTACCCCCCTCTTTCGCTTGAAGGGCCGATTTTACTAGCTACCGAACCCGTTGGTTTTCCCCAGCTACGGGCAAAGATGACGCAGTCCCTGCAAGTCGGGCTATTTGAAGTTTTAAAACATTTTTCAAAAATGTTTTCATAAGCGCAACTTCGATTGCTACATTCGGATACTGATAAAACAAGCATTAATACTGTGAATTTGTGAAAGTAATACAATATTAAAGTTTACCTTTTAATGCCTCTCCGCGTAGTAGTTCGATGAGTAAAGGTATATTTTCACTCAAGAATAGAAGAGAAGAAGTAGGTACTAAGTAATATCAGAATTGAACACACACAGAGTACTTAATAACTAAAAACGAAAATCCTACATGCTAAATATGTAACAACGTCAAATCTAGTCTTACTATTACCATATCAAATGTACGAATTACTTACTGACAGCAGTCCACATAAAGCAACAATCATTACACATCTTAAAACTATTAATATGGACGGCAAAATTTAACACTTTTTAACTATCAATGAGAAAAGGGAAAATCTAATTACATAATTTCATGTAAAACTCAATTATATTCAAGCGTAGGTATCGCGTCACTTGGTAACATGTAAAGAATGAATATGTATTGTTTAATTGTGTAATTCTATGTATACTTAACTGCATAACCGAAAGTACATTTTCGCTTGTAAATATGATGAAGGCACTGATTCAGTAGTTATGAAAAGGACTGGAACATGGCTAGAAGCGAACCGGCTACGAAAATAACCGGAAAGCTAGGCCTCCGGAGCCCGTGGAACGTTAATGACCCCCTCTCCCACCCCCCAGGATCTGACCTAGAAAAGTAAATTGATTCTCCGGCCAATTTTAGAACTTTTCCTTTAAGTACAGTTTTTAGTCAATGTAAGTACCTGAACGTTTTTTTTTCTGTTCTGTGCCACATATCTTTAATGTACCATTGAATACGAATGTTAAAAGTATAGACATTATTCCTTGAAACCATCAGGTTGATTCGAATGCTTCACATAGCTCTTAAGAAGGCACGAATATGAGTAATATCCTACTGAACCTAAAGCATTAACTGATGGGCACCATTTCTAACACTTATTGACAGTAGTTAGAGAAAAAAAAAACAGTTCATACACCCATAACCCATAAGTAGCAGATGATAAACCAAAATGTAGACATTGTAACAGCCACTGTAAATCTTGACTGACATACTTTGTAAAGACAACTATCATAAACGCAGAAGACTGAGATATTGGAAGAACATTAACATACTGCATGGAGGAAAAGGTTATCTTATCATAAATCGTACATTTCACTTCTTCTAAGATTAACCACGGAATTCCACTGAAATAATTACTACGATTTTCTTTATTAATTTTTTAATGCAAAATTGTATTTTTGACACTCTCACTTAGAAGAGGTGTAGATAGTAAGGGTTCGGTCGTATGATAAATAAAACTACATTTTACAAATAAAAGAGTTGTTTTTTTTTGCCGACATTTCGGTTTGAGATTCTAGCCTTCTTCAGTGCTTTGGAGAAGAGGGAAAATAGATCTGTGCTACATTTCTCTCTGATGTCAAGCCGAAACGTCGGAAAAAATACAACTCATTAAATTATAAAATGTACTTTGTACTTTTATTATAGTACGACTGAAGAGTATTCTATCGAGAAGGGGCAAAAATAGGTGCTAAAATCTCTAAGTAAAGAATGACTTATAAGGTATTTATATATTAATATAAACTTAAACATATATATTTACTCTTATACATATACACTTGTTGTTTGTGAGTGTTATTCCGCGACTCTGTTACATTAAGGAAAACCAGCATTTCTTAGAAAATCCTCTAGGGGGCTTTGTAATATTAGAAAATCTATAGATTCAACGATCTAAATATTTAGGATTAGAATCAAATTATAGATAAGCTAATGTGAAGTGAATATTGTGATAGCATGAAACAATAAATAAAAATTAACATTTCATAAGAGCTAAGAAATTTAAACTCGTTTAAAATTTCAGTTATTATTTAAAGCATCAGAATTATTTTGTAAACACACACACACACACACACACACACACACACACACACACACACACACACACACACACACACACACACACACACACTTATATACATATATATATATATATATATGCGCGAGTGTTTAAATTACATAAACTAAGTTTAAACTATATGATTAATATTAGTACATAGTATTGTTAGATGTTGAATGTTGAGACGACCCCTGGCCTTCGAGAGGAGGAACTACCTACCTGTTGTACAGCACCTGTAGAAGAAGGGTCAGGATACACTTACAAGCACTATTCCATTCTACTCCTATCTCTATTCAGCTCATCTAATTTATAATAACATCAGTTATTATTATATAGAAATAATAATTATTTCTTAGTTCTTAACGGCTATAATATTTCAAATTGCAAGTCATATTTGTACAATATTATTCTGTTGATTATTTATTTAAACGTTATGTAAAAAAAATATATTAATCGTCGAGGCTATTGCAAATAACAGTTTTATTATAAATTATTTCGGGCGAAGAATTAAAAAACAAAAAAAAAAAACAAAAAAAACATAAAAGTAATGCACTGTATTTTGAAAGACATTTTTATTGCATAACACCCATGTGAAGATGAATTTTCGCATTACCTGTGTCTGCGAAGGAAGAGGTCTCTGAATCTTGACCATATGTCACACTAGGGAGATAGTGCGGTCAATACTATCCTCTGGCAGCCTGATTTTTCCTTTGCAGGTACCCATTAATTAATTAATTTCAGGCTGGCTGAGCCTGGGGACGATCTGGGACCCTAAATCCAACCCTCGAAAGACGACATTAGAAGATAATAGTGTGCGCTCGGGTTTTTTACTTGGGTCCTCCAGCAATCGAGTGCTCTACTAATGAGCTAACCTCGCCACTAGAAATAATATAGAAAGATTATTATTATATATTGCAAATTACATGCACCACTTCTTCGATATATTGCATGTCATTCGTAACTTTCAATAGAGGATGGTGTTTAACAATCTTAAAATAATTGTTATCTATTAATAACGTAAAAAACTTATTTTAAACAGATTTCTTTTCCTAACGTTTTTTCCTCAACGTTATAACTAATAGTGTTTAGATATTAAAAGGACAACGCAGTTTGAAAGCAACAAGTTTCAGGATAGTAGTGTACTTATTTTTAAAAGTATATTAACTTAATCTAATACTTAAACAATACTTTATTTACATTATGGACTTACTGTCTTGAAAATTGTCTTCCAAACTTTTGTTCATTCATGAAGAATACCCATCCCCACTCTTGATAAAATAATCATCAGCACAGCTGGATACAAACGTGGGAAGTTAATGCTAATAATACAACTTGAATAATTAAAGGAAAGTTCTACATTTGCATTTGAAGGATGAAGTAGTTTTGTTTGGCCCCTTCATTTGCGCTTCAATGAAAAGGTACTAGACCAGCTAAATTAAGAATTCTCTTCGCCGGTGCGCTTCCCTGCATTAGTGTTTTTTTTTTCATTAAAAGTTATATCTCATCCTATAAATTATAAATTGTAATGAACTCCATTAGCCGTTCCTTAAGTAAACTTTCACAAACAGGCTTTGCTCCCCTAAGCATTCTAATAATGCTACCAGATAAAGCGCTACTTGCAACAAAATTGAATTGAGAAAAGATTAATAATGAAGTGTCAAGGACGACTTTGTGGTCGTATTTTATCATTTTTGGAATAATTAAGATAATCTTTATTATCATTTTTATAATTAATTCATTAGCTACCTAATATTCATCTTTCTATTCAATGTTAAAATGTTTTTATTTTCTATATCAGTCAGTTTTTTGTTATATTAAACAAATTTAACAACAAAATATATATATTAAAAAAAAAAAAAAAAACTTTAATCGATCATCATATCTGGTCTGATGGCTAGCGCATTAGGGCCCCATGCGGGAGATGGTGGGTTCGAGTCCCACCAGCAGCAGTAATTTTCTCATGTCACGGCTCGTTGAGGAAATTCCTCGACGCGCCAGGGTGTCGGCGCTAATGGCCGGGATGTCGATGCGCCGTAAAAAAGAAAAGAAATTTCAATTAGAAATAATACGGCGCTAATGGTGCAGACATCAGTGCATCGGATAAAAGAAAAATAATATAATAATTAATTATTTTATTATAAGGTAATAATTGTAGCTGTACTGACTTGTAGATGAGAAGTCTCAAAAATCGGTGTTATTTATAAATATACGTTAAAATTAAAAAAAAAAAAAAAAAAGAAAAAAAAAAAGATAAACAAATTAAGGTATTCACTTTTTAGTATATTTGATATTTCATATTTTTATTTTTTTATGTAATTTGTTATGCTTATATTTTGTTTATTCTTTAGTTTCTTAATTTACTATGAATAATAATCGTTATTTTTACTTATAAGTATTGTAACATGGTTATTTAAGTTCCTGACATTAATGTAATAACTTTGAATCAATTGATGAGCTACAAAACTGTGGTCGCACAAATAAATAAATAATCGTTAAAAATCCATCAGCTCTGATTATCCCTTGATCGTCAGAAGAACAAGACGAGTTACAAATAACAACATAACAAAATATTGAACAGAGGGATTAACTGAAGGAAGAAAATTTACAGTACCTATATGATGTTTTCAGGTATTTCAATAAAGTTGGTTTATTTAGAGAAATAAATTTGTAATGTTCATACATCGGTTATTTGAATGTACATATTTATTCTTATAAGAAATCGTCTTACTCTAGAATTTTTATCCCATATGACAGTAAAAATGTTTACAAACAAGCATGTATTACAATTATTGAGTTTACAGTGCTACTACTATTAAATAAATAAATATTTAAGCTACTAATTTCCCTAAATGCCCACTTGTAATTTATACTCTGAATGGCAACAATTATTAAAGGTAAAACTAAGTATTATTTGAAATTGAACCGCAATTATAGTTGTCTTCAGCAAAATGAAAGACACAAACAACAAATTTTATTTTTCACGCTAAGCGCTTTCAGCAGCTCTTGCCACCATCTTCAGAGATTGCAATGAGTTCAGCTTCAGGGCTGAGGCCTGACTGAGGAAAATAAAATTTGTTGTTTGTGAAGGAATTGGCCGTCTTCCATTTTGCCGAAGATCTTCCTTCTCTGTCAGCAACCTCGTACTTTATAGTGGTATCGTAATCTTAATAACAAATAAATAATAAAGTCCGTCACGCAGGAGCTGCATAACTAAGCACTTTCCTCAGAATTTGGGTAGTTTAGACTGCTTTCCAGAACAATTTGCTTAAAATATCCTACATAAATAAAATAAAAACATGAATAGTTCTCTTTTAAATTTGTAATGAGTAACTGATCAATTATTAATTTGCTTCCAGAGTTATGTTTACACATGGTACCTATTACACTACGTAATAAATACAAAAAACCTCATATTATCGTATTTTGATCTAACGCAGGAACAGGATACAGTCACTCTAGTGGTAGAAAGCGCTCCTTGCGGCGGCTTTGTGAACCTACGTCTGACGGGCTTTTCTATTGAAATATATTACAAATTAAACCCCTGCTTCCCGATTGACCGATTCAGCTCATTTTTACAACACTTCTTTCTCATGAGATACCCACGACGTATACCGCGTTTCGCTACAATACAGCAGAAATTACGACCGGCATGAGTATATTAGGAATTTGGGTCCGGAGTAAACCCCCCCTTCTAATGAACCGATTTAGTTTATTTTTACAACACATATTTACCTGTAGATTACCACTACGAATACCGAGTTTCGTCGAAATATACCAAAACTCACGGCTGGTAGTGGCGAATTGGTATTGTGGGTCCGGAGTAAACCCCCCCCTTCTAATGAACCGATTTAGTTCATTTTTATATCTCACTTTTCTCTCTATATTACCACTACGAATGCCAAGTTTCGTTGAAATATAACAAATATTACGGCTGACATAGTCAAATTAGTGTTTTGGGTTCGGGGTAAACCCCCCCTTCCGGTGGACCGACTTTGGTGGTTAACGAACTCGTTCAATCGTTTGCTAATTGAATGCTATATACCAAGTTTGGTGACGAAAAAACAAAAACTCTGGCCGCTATCGTGTTAACAGACACATATATATATATATATATATATATATATATATATATATATATATATATATGCATATATATATATATAGATATATATAAATTTTAACGGGGGTCATTTTCGGTGTCTACTAGGTAGGATCGATAAAGATTTGAAGAAATTTTTCAAAAATTCGGTCATGAGTCCAACCTCAATAGCTACTTTCCTTCGGAGGAAAGTGCTAAAAACAGAAATGTTGAAGAGAAAATATTCATATTGAAAACCCGTAAATTATTGTCTTGACTTGGAAGTAGTTTGGAGAGTAGTAGGGCACAATTGAATCATCTCTTTTAGTTGCTGTACTTTTTTCCCAATATAATATTGATGAGGCTTCGTTCTCGGTTTTAACTAACATTGAATTTCATTTCTACTTTTTAAAAACAAAAATAACCAAATATTCTGAACGTTCCTCTGTGAGTACTCACAATCCCAAGGAAAGCCTTAAAAGAATTTCATACAAATGACCTTCAAATAAAAGTTAGGAAACAAAAAAAAATACTATTGTATCTTATTCACTGAACACAATAATTCTACTTCTGAAGTAGTTTTGGCCAAGCTATTTTTCCGAGTAAATGAATGAGTAATTCCCCAACTTTGTGAATGAATGATTAAAAATCCTTTAAACTCTTTTCTTTCTGTAAATATCTGTAATTTAACTGTGATTGTTTTTGCGCCCGATCTATAGAATAAATTTCATCACAAGAAAAATCATTAATTTATTATTTTTTCTCCAATTTATCACAGCAAAAAGATATTAAATTATTTACTTTCGAATTGAAGTTTAATAATTGTTCATGTAAATATGAATTTCAATTATTTATTTATCAGGCGGAAGGTCAACAAATAAAGATTTGTGAATTAATAAAAGCCCAATTTAGTGGCAGTGATATAAGTGCCTGTTAATATGGTTGTTATTTTATATATATATATATATATATATATATATATATATATATATATATATATATATATATTACGATGTGCTGTCGACTGGGCCATTTTTTGCCGATACCCATTGTGCAGTGGGGAATTTTCTCCACGAGCCTTGCGATAAGAGAATTCCTGCTGCTGGTTGGACTCGAACCCACATCTCCCACACGGGAATCCAAGTCGTTAGCCACTTGCCCACACGGAGATAGTTATTAAAATCGATTTACTGAAATTGGTTCCTCGTAAGTCACTAATAGATTTTTTTTTGTATTTATAAAATGAGAAATTAAGAATTGTTTTTAAAAAAATTGAATTGTCTTCCTTTTTTTAGTAGATTAATTATATTAATGATCTTAAGCAAAGGGCTGTTTCATGGCGGCAAACACCTTTCTAACCATCATTAGTAAAAAAGGGAGCCCTTAATTAAAGTGATTTTTTTTATCCAGGAAATTTGCATTAAAATTGATCTAGACTGAAATTGACTAATGCCTTTTAAGGAGAACATCTGGTTAATAATGAAGGAGTAAACTACAAACGATTCCCCCTAGCTCCACTTAAGCTCTGCTAAGAGGCACTTTGTGTGCTATATCGTTAGTTGTGTTGACCCAGCTTGTTGAAGGCGTGAAAGCAAATTGGCACCATTCTCCCCGTGGGTCGTGAAACGATGTATTCCCCAAGAGTAGTTTGACATTTACCCTTTGTTCCAATTATCTGATTGATCAGCAACTCCTATCCAGCCAATGTGTGTCCAGCTACAGGATTCCCTCTTGGACAGACTTCATACCTTCAATCCAACATGACTCGGAATTAGTGGCTACCTCAAATTCGCATCTCTTTGTTTCCTCAATCCATACCAGTGCTTTTGGTTTTGTGGCTACTTGATTGCTTTGCCTCTATACTATGAAGGGGTAATACTACGTTGTGCGATCAAAATCAAATTGAATTTATAAATAATAAATAAATCAATTTTTTCAATTCTTTATATTTTTAACTCTTCGGGGGAAAATAGCTGCAAAGTGTCTGACGAACGGAAACCCTCTTTTTTCACGGGCGATAGTCTGCAGGCGACAATTTTTTATCTAGAAATAAAAACTAAAATTATCCCGAAAGAAGAAGGTTAAATCTAGTAAAGTACATAGGATTTTTAAGAATTATTACTTTTTTCTTTAAAAGCGCCATTCCTCAGACCTTTAATATTTCATTTATTTACATTATCATTTTACAACGTTTCGGCCTTCAGGCCATTTTCAAATTCTAGAAGGAAAATAAAATAAGTGTTACAATAAAAATAACCCTCTTAATAAATCATTTATATTAATTTAACCCTATGTCAATAATTTATACTTTAGTTTACCTTATTATAGTAGATTTAATAATGTAATTATAGTAGAATTAGTATAATTGATAATAACAATAATATATAATGTTTAGTTTTTATGAGAAGAATCCCAGGATGACAAGGCCTAAACTTAAGAGTTTTAATTAAGAGGCTGCTAGTATTGAGGTAAACTAAAGTATAAATTATTGATATAGGGTTAAATTAATATAAATTATTTATTAAGAGGGTTATTTTTATTGTAACGTTTATTTCCATTCTAGAATTTGAAAATGGCCTGGAGGCCGAAATGTTGTAAAATGATAATGTAAATAAATAAAATATTAAAGGTCTGATGAATGGATCATACCAATGGTGCTTTTAAATTAGACTGACCTCAGAATTTCCTTCCTTTTGGGGGGGGGAAGGATAATTTAAAAAAAAAATACAATTAATGTTTTCGAAAATGGTAATCAATTATGCATTTTCTATTAAAAAATCATTCGAAAATCGGTTTTTACATTATAAATTTCATATATATAATATATTATTGTTTAATATACATATATATTTATATGTATCCACTCCTGTCATCAACCATGATTACTTAGTTCGTCGAATGTCATCAAATTCTCAATAAAAAAATGGTCTATGGATCACATTTTATATGTCACATCGAAGATTATTGTGATTACAAATTTTGACATCGAAGATCGCAAAAACGAACTACGGTTTAGGGAAAACCTAATTTATATTCGTAATCAGGGGACCAACACATTAATTTCATACATAGTCTAATATTAATACAAAGTCAAACCTTTCATTTGTATTAATCCACTCAATGTTTTCTAACGTTTGAGTTTAATTTATCTTAAACATTTTGAAGAGATATTTATCGAGAGATAAAGTAAATAAATATGACAAGAGGAGGAAGTAGATTTGACAGTAATAGGTTTTCCAGTATCCAGTTAGGGAAATCCAGATGAGAGGTTCTCAATTTATCGTCGATTTCTTATTGAAAAGGGTTTGAATATACCGCTCATCTTCTTTTCATCTCTTTTACCAGAAAAATTAATGAATCTTATCTCTGGGGGGGTTTTTATTTTATTTTTGTCGCATCGAATTCGATGGACGTCCTATCGACAACAGCCGTCTTGATTCAGAAAACTCTACCATTGGATTTTACTGCTGAAAACGTCAATCCGCTTCAAACGGAATACGTACGAGTACCTCATCTCAGGCAGCCCGGCAACTTATCTTCCCAGATATGAACACATCTGGTCTATTGTTGTGGTACATTTTTTTGTAAACTCTCTTTTCAGAATATTTCCTACTTAAGCAATTAGTATAATAAGCGTCGTGTAGACAGGAAAACATTTTTCTAATGGCTTAGCCATTTTATGGGCTATCCATTAGGATTTCATAATTTTACTAATAGCCCGTATGAAATCCAGATCGTATCTAGGTTCACCCAGCTCAGAACGGAAAAATACATGCAGTCAGATCACATTGAATGCGGAATGTTTGGTAGAACAGACTATACTCAACCTGCAGCCCTCCGGGCGTTTATGGTATCTGGTGTAACTTTATTTTAAACCATTTTGAATTTCCCTCCTATCGAAACATTGAGATCGGGCTAACTAAGTAGATACTAAATAACTTAAATAACTGTGAACGGAAACGCGCTGTCTTCTCAGCAGGACGAAGTCCTGCGAGTTGGACTTTTTTTCCTCCTTTAAAGAGTTGTTAGTTAAAAGAGGGGCATAAAACACTGGCATAAGATATTTTTCAATTTATTGGTGTGGGGGTATGATGTGAGATACAAACAGGAAAAGTGCTACTTTTTTAGATGTATGAAGCCGGGTACGTAGGAAGAAGAGTAAATACATTTCATCTTGTGTTTTACTGTTTACTTAACTTTAGTGTTTTTAATATAAGAGCCTTTTTTTCGTATCTTGAGGAATACGTTTATGTTTATTTTCCTTCTGGACATCAAATATGCAGGACCCGACTCGAAGGAATAAATGTAGAAGTTATAAAAATGGTTTTCCCTTGGAGAGTGTGTATAAGGGAGAACACTCCAATAGGAAGAGCAAACTCTTCTTTCGAAATATTGCTAGGGGAAGGTATTAGGACAGTTGGTGGCTTTTCACATCCAGCGCTTCAATCCAATATATTCAGCAGATGGAAAACTCAACCATAGGTTTGTTCCATGCCATATATTGATGTATTTTGCATAGTTTTATACGCAACCTTATAAAAATATTCAACATGATATTTTTATGTTGTCTAGGCAAAATAAATAAATAATAAAACTCATTCACTACGCGCTTTATAATACACCGTATAGTATTTTCCATCTCTAACTTAATTTTCCAATACAAATTTTAAGAAAATTAAATAAGCGACAAACAGCCTATTCCACTCAATCTACAAGACCTGCTTGCAGAATGAAGCCCATACGCACACTCCAAACAACACCAACATATATCACATAATTATTTATTTATTAATTAGTGATCGCTACTATGGCGATTTTACTCTTTTAAAGTGGTGCCTATATAGTCTAATGAACCAGCATTGTGATAAGAAATTTTATTCTTTTATTCCCATGAACAGAGGTATGGAAACGTCTGTAATACGCCTGAAAGCCATTGGTTATTCTGCAGATGTCTTCAAATAAGATTGTTTAGGTTATTGTTTTGTAAGGAGGAAAATATTGTGTTTATCTACTGGCTGCTGTCCCTCAACAATTCGTTCATGTCATGTGGAATATTTAGTTTGTGTCGTCTTCTGCATTTCTTAAGTAGGTGTTTAACGATAAATTCCTCTATTGCCTATATCACAAATTGATTTGTTAAGTCCTGTCTTGAGATATTCGTGTGTTAGTCTTGAGGGCCGATTCGGAGTCGAACAAGTACAATTTCTCCTCGTCTGTTGTCTCAGTAGCTAGATGTGCACTCCTGAGTTGTAGTTTTGATTGTACATAATTTATTGTCTGAAAGTCGAGTCCAGCTGTCTTGTCAATAATTTAAAATATTTTGTTTGATTGCTTTGGTCAAGTTTTGGTGTGTGATTGATAGGTTGAGCTCAAGTTGTCTAGTGGTAAGTTTATCATGTGAATCAGCATAAGCAATGGATCTGCACATGAGCTTTATCACATATTAAACAAAAAACAAAAAAAAAAAAACACAATGTACACAAATTCATTATTCCACACTAATTTTAATATTCTAAATATTCTAAATATTAAGTTTTCATTTTAATTGTTTAGTTTACAGCCGCCTACGTTAGACCAAGAAACATCTAAGGATGCGTTTACATCGGATAGTTATTGCAGGATATTTATGTCAGACAGAAATTGTAACTAATGTAAACAGCATACAATTTATGTCTGATATATATATTTCTATCACGGGCAATAAGGGTGGGTTTACATTTTACACTTCTTGACGGAAATATATCTCAAGTGTCGGATATAGTAATTATGATAATTGAATCGATCCATGCAAAAAGAGCTTCAGTCCAAAATCAGTAGTTTTGAGAAAACTAGACTGAAGCCCTTTCTGGAATAATAAATTTAGGACTATGTTTCTATGGCAACTATGTATTGGATTGAAGTCCTTTTAACATAGAAAAGTGAAGTTACCTTTAGATACAAAGAATTCATGACTCATAATAACGAAAATATTATTGGAACTCATATTGGGAAAAAATGGACTGAAGTTCTTTTTGCATGGATCGATTCAATTACACTGTTCTGCAAAAAAAAAAAAACTTTTCTCCCCTCCCTTGAACAATTTTGCCTGTTTCTCATGTTTTCAGGTGTGCTGAGTCCGAATCTGAACTCAGAAAAATTCTATCACCCTCCGATTTTGAGAGAAAAGAGGAGAAACTTGGAAAAAATGAAAAATTGTATTTGAAAATTATTGTCTTTATTATAACAGATTTTTTTTTTCTTTTTCAACGGTAAAATATAATTAATTGAATCCTGCATGCTATCAGGTATAATACTAGATATGACACAACTCAAAAAATATACACACATCGTCAATGAGTTTTTTTTTCTTTTGTACTCTTCCTCCTTTGTCTCCCGCTGCAGTGTCCAGCAGTAATCCGCCAGCATCTTCTCATTCCATTTTCCAGTATATCTTTTTTCCAATCTGGATATGTCTTGGTGGAATCGTTCTCCATGTTCGTCCGAAACTGCACCCAAATTTGGGGCGAAAAAGTCTAGGTGACTATGCAGGAAATGTATTTTTAAGGACATATTGCATCCCAATGTTTTATGTGTCCCATTTAGCCAACCAGTCAGAGAACGTGAGCATGAACTACAGCATATTTTAGGAGCCCAGGATTTGTCCTGATCACTTACTTTACATCCAAAGTATAACTCGTATGCCTTCTTCACCAGCGGAGTCAGAGGTTTCTGAGTGCACTTGAATGTGACTTCACCACAAACATGGCAAAAGGAATCAGGCTTATTTATACACTGTCGTGACATTACAGAGAAAAAGTGAACTGTTCCCAGAACAATGATAGCACAACTGAATATCCAAATAAGTGCGTTTAGCGAAAGCCTCGAGAGTACTGATCCAATACTAGAAGAAAATAGTGACAAGAGAGGGGCTGAGTGGCAGGGGGGGAGTTGGGGTATTGAGGGTGAAAGGGGGGCAGGTAAGGATTTGAATGAAAAGGACACCACCATAAAAGAGTAAGGAAGCTCATTCCCCTAAAGATCCAGGTAGAGACCAAATCCCTGCCTCAAGATCAAAAACTGAAAAAACACTTTTAGCCATATTTCTTCAACCACTTGTAATATTCCCATCAATTTTTTTTCGTTCAAATATACTTCATTGCGCTCAAAATCATCGGGCTTTTGAATTTTTTTCACTATGTTTTGATGCCAAAAAAAATTCGTCAAATTTACAAAAAAAACTCACATTTTTGGATAAAAAACTAGAATTTCTCAAGAAACTGTGCGTGATAGACAGAATCTGACTTCAAATTCGTGTTCAGCACATTTGAAAACAGTAAGAAAGTATGTTTTGGTGTGAAGGAGGATTTTCGTGCAGAACAGTGTTATCTTTCCGACACCGTGAGATATATTTCCTCTGAGAAATGTCAGATGTAAACGCACCCTAATTTCTTAATTCTGTTTTTTTTTCCTTCTAGGATTACCAAAGTAATTTTGCCATCCCATTTTTTTATATCTAATAATGGTTTACATGTGAGCCGTGTTCCACAAAATAAATAAATAAATTTGCCAGCAAACAAATCCAACCCCCGTTTTAGCCGAACGTCTATTTGAAGAGGGACAAGGTTATTTTCATATGAAGTTCATGTAAGATTTAAATATTAATCTGAGGCTCATATGATAATAAAATATAGGGTCAATCCATATCCAGTGGTCCCAAGGTGGTTGCTTGACCATTACATATGGAATCAATAATGCAAACATTTAAAAAAAAAAAAAATCTTTAGTCAACCGTTCGAAAATGGCAGGCATCTTTGTTTCACCGTGCATACTGATTTTTGAGTTTATAAGATCTTACGGAAACTCACTCTCTCAGAACTGGTTAGGATTTGAAGAAATCTTTTAAAATTGTTTTTGTAAGCAGCCTGAATAGGCTACAATTCTTCGGAGAGTTGTTATAATTGTAAGCTTACTTTCTTTATCATTATATTATTTTAATAGTCCAGAGGGAATTTTAATAGTCCACCAGGGTACGGGGTTGAGTGATTACCATAACCTACACACCGAAACGGCACGCTTGCTATCGAAGTAGCAAACACCCTTTTAATGTAATGATTAATCGCCGAACGTTTTAAAATGGTTAACAAATAAATAAATAATCATTCTAGAAGTGATAGGAGACATTCATTCATAGGAATGGTAGGAATCTTAGAAGCTTGTTATTTTACTTTGTTAAATTCTTGTATTCGATTTTATGTAGATTCAGAGAAAGAAGAATAGGAATGATGGTACATATCTGCAAGAAATTGAAGGAAATACAGATTCACTCTCACCAATTTCCACCATCTAATTAGACCCAAAAGGAAACAGTATCTCGTCTTGGTCCTTAACTTCCCCACCGATACGATAGATATTGCGGCAAAGGGTTCAAGACGAATAAACACAACGGGAGGCTTTTGTCTGAGTAAGGTAAAGGTCAGTTATATATACAAGCAACGGTTCTGTATCTCTTTGGGCTTCTTTGACCCGTGGAACAACTCTTCACTTCAATAATTATATTTATCAGTCTACGTCAGCACCAACAACTATTTACATTCTATTCATTTTCACTTCTTAAAGGAATAGTCTTTCATTGAAAAAAAAAAAATAGAAATATTATAAGAAGTCAAGAAATGGTTGTGATTCAATGGGGCTTAGAAAAATGTCGGATTTTCAAAAAAAAAAATATAGTTTCAGCGTTTCGGCATGTTCTTTGGCAGCCTTCTTCAGCTAAAAATAAATAAAGGTCATTCTATTCCATTTTTTTTTTAACTTTGGACGTCTGTCAATTTCAGCGTGGTTCCTCCCTCCCTCCATAGGGAGGAAACCCGCTTATGAGGTTGACCTCATGACACAATCCGGAAATGCCGACACGAAAACTTTATGTTTCAGATCCCATAGATCAATTTCAAATTTGTAAGCATATATATATATATATATATATATATATATATATATATATATATATATATATACATTCCTGTTGGCGCTCCTGATGACTCAAAAATTACCATTCGAAAAATACTAAATTCCATACAAGAAAAGGTTGAATTTTTTTTTTCGATGGTATGGGATGATGTCAATCTGAGAAATAGGTGCTTAAAACTTCAAAATTGTTAGTTTTGCTTATTTTCAACGGGGTTTTGTCACTGTTTACCTAACTTTTTAATTGGTTATTTTTTTAATTGCATTTAATAGTAAAATTAGTATTTTAATAAAATCAGGTATGAAAGTGAGAAATGAATTGGTAATAATGATTCCCATGGCGAACGTTGAGAAAGTGGGGGGAGTCATTTCCGCTTAGAATACTATCAGTTTCCTGTTGTGGCGCCTTAAATCTTCCTTCTCTTTGAGATGTCATTTTATATTTTTCACGAAAGATCAAAACCTTACAATAACTGCTTCTACTCCTTTCCTATTGACACTAGGGATAAGAACGGAACCGCGCTAAGATGACGCGGTTGCTGCGAGTCGGACTGTTTTTACTTAATCTCAACGGCAAATGTACGTTGATTATTGTCACGTTGATCTATTGTCATGATGTAAAATTTGGCTTTCATTTGTGATTATTCTCGTTTGTAATTTTGTATACTTATTTTTTAGCTGATGAAGGCTGCCAAAGAGCATACCCAAAGATTGGAAATTATAGGTTTTTAAAATCATCTTCATCTTATTACAAATACTATATAGTCACAAATATTAGCCTGCATGAATAACACTTTTTAGAGGGGTCTTTTTTCAAGGCTTGTCAACCGGAAAATTCTTAAACCCATTTGGGTGTCAAAGAAGGTTTTTCTGTTCATGCGAAAGCTCCAGATAATATTGTTATCGTGTACGGCTCACAATCAGAGGCGGTACCCGAATGATGATTTATTGAGAGGTGGTCGTTGACTGTTGGGAATGCGAAGGTAGAATTTCCAGGAGTTCGGTCGTGCTATTTTAATAAAACTCCATGTTTTATAACCCTGATGAATGTTTGAATTTAAAGCCGAAACGTCGACAAAAAATAAAACTCATTTCCTTATATAAAATGTAGTTTTGTTAAGATAGCACAACCAAACCCTGAGAAATTCTATATTCGAATGATAATTTTCATTTATTTAACCTGTGTAAAATACACAAATGCGACAATAAGATGGCTACGAATATGGCATCGAAATAAATCATATCACACTAATGAATAATATAGAAAATAATGGAGAATCACTTTAGAAGTAATTTCAAGAAGCTTAACGCTCTATAAGTTTCTGAGTTGGATAAATGAGGTGGTTTAACAGCTATATAGTTCAATGATTACAAGAAACTAAATGAAGTAAATACAGTAGGGTTCCGATTAACCGAGGTCCGGTCAACCGAGATCCCGATTAACCGAGGTGTCAAGCCTGAGGGGGGGGGTGGCGAAATAAAATCCATGTTTTTCCCTGCAAATGTCACATCAATAATCCAGCCTATGGACCAAGGAGTAATTTCGGCCTTCAAACGATACAACAAAAAGAAACGTTTGTCTGAAATCCTATTAGCAGAAGAGGAAGGGTTAATTCAAAAATTAAAGAAAATATCTATTAAGGATGTGATTTATACGGCTGCTGATTCTTGGCATTTTGTAACAAAAAGCACAGTAAATAAAACCTGGAAAAACCTGTTGCCTCGAATTATCCATGATAGCCAGACAACTTACGGAGCTCCAACAAATCAGCAGTTGTGCGATTTGTTAAAAGACCTCAACTCCCCGGATATAATGGATTCCGAAGTTATAGATTGGTTAAACGACGACACAATAAACAGAGCGACAGTCCTTACGGAAGATAAAATTATTAATGAGGTAATAAAGTCCAATCCCGAAGAAGATGTTGAAGAAGACGTGGAAGCGATGTATCGCCAAATGAACTCACGATTCTAAGAAAATGGAGGGACACGGCTGCTGCCGACAGAAAAAGTTCAATTAAGCAAGCCAAAATTGAAGATTTCTTTTTTAAAAAATAATGTCACGGTTTCTGTTATTATTGTTATTACTACATATTATTATTATTATGCATTATTTTTAATTATTAAATATTAGTTTTTTTTAGCATATAAGAAGTTTTTATTCAAAAACAACCTACATTTCCAATGGCTATTGGTATGGTTCCGATTAACCGATTATTTCGGTTAACCGAGGTAACCTTGGCCCCCATCGACTCGTTTAATCGGAACCCTACAGTAATAAAATCCTTTATAGATGTAACTGTACTTTAAAGGTTGATTCACGCTAGACCATGACGGGACCCGGCCGGGACACGGCGAAACAATCAAACAAGCATTTTCAATGCACTCGTTCACGTTACACCGAGTGCGGCTCGTGCTGAGCCTGTGTTCTAAGCGTGTCCCGGAGAGAAAGAGGGACATCCTTTCCCAGCCCGACCTGGCGGCCTCTCTCAGTTGTGCAGCACTGTATAATTACACGATTGCAATTATCAGTAATAATAAATTGTTCACTTGGTTATTAAAGACTTGCCTGAGACACACTGCTAATCGCTCAGTAGGTAATGCGCTCGTGTAATGGTGTATTCTGTTTTTGAGACCATCTTGCATTTTAAGAAGTAAAACATTCTTTGGACATTCAAAAATAACTAATGAATTTAATTTAATCGTCCAAAAGTTCTTTATATAGAGTACCAAATTCTCCTTCGAACTTCCACTTTCGCTAAGTCGGATGCACGCCCAATCTTCATGAAGAATTTCAGCAACTCGTTTCTCCCTTTTCTCTTAATCAAGTTCAATTGCAATTGCTGCTAAATCTTCTTCGGCAAAGTACATTTTTGAGGCACAAATTGACGACACGGCCACGGCCCGGACGAAATAGCATGCACGGAGGCTCGTCAGCGGCTCGGGCTCCACTCGGTAGCAATGGCCCGGTGGAGGCTCGGGCTCTACCTGGACACGGTAAAGCGTGAATAGGCCGTTACGCTGCTCTTAGAGAAGAATGGATCATGGTATCCCAAGATGACATTTCAGGTCAGGCATTTTTTCCAGTCAAATTAGCTACGAAAATAGTGTTCCTGAAAGGAAAAAAAAATCTACAAACCGTTCTATGTATTCAAATGGGAATCAAATATCAATATTATGATGTTTGCCCCAAATTCTGAGTGTAGCCATTATATGTGAAAAACCTAGACATTTTTGGACTAGACACAATTTTTCTAAAATTAGGTACTCTGAAACAAAGCATCTAATCGAAATGTATAATATTACCAAACATTTAGATCATACAATTATGCGTATATCAAACATTTTAATGCCTATTTTAAAAAGAATGCCTTTTCAAAATTGTGTTTTATTTTAGTTTTTGCGTTTTTCTCAGGATCGAAGCAAAAAATAGTTATATACCAAAGGACTTTGTTTCTTTCTTTTTTTTGTCTTGTATCGACTCCCGAAGTTTGGCCGTTTATTTTGGGGACACCCTGTATAGAACTTCTTGTATATTGAACTTCTTTGTTCTGTTGTTTATACTTACTTAATCCTAATAAGCTGCTTCAAATAAGATATATTTTTAGCGTAACCTTCCTCTTCAACTATAATCAGGACAGCTTAAAAAAAAATTAACTACCGATAGATTGCACAAGCTCCATACATGTTTGATTAAATGTAACATCCGTACATGTTTGATTAAATGTAAACTTCATAAATAAACTAAAAGTCTGGAATGGCTTCTAAGCAAATACACGTGCTTCAATTAAAACATGACGTAACTAAACTAGATTTTCCCGAATATCAGTCCAACATCCGACGAACATTATAATGATTTACACCTTTGCGTGAAATATTCTAATCGGCACTTCCGCATCACGTCATCACGCCGGACGTCACCAGCGCACAGTGGGACCAATCTAGGTAGAAAAAATTCATGTTCGAAATTGATGAAACTGTTGTATTTAGTGTAAAGGGAAGTAGTGCTTGGAACCGTATTCGAGGTTGTTTTGATTTTAGCAGGCGAATTCCAAAGTAAACACAACGCTGTAAATAGTATTTGATTCGAAGGGTTACATTTGGTTTAAACTATTCAATCTTTCAATTGACCTCCGTACATCATCGCACTGATATTTTTTTCATTTTTAGTTTTTTATTAGTCAATATATACTACTGTTATTCAAGCAAGCGATTCTCCAAATAATTAGTTTATTATTTGACCCATTATTATAATTTTTTTTTTAACATGCTTTAAAATAAGGCATTTTTAAAACTTAAAAGGACTTTTACTAAAAAGTACCTCAAAGTACCTCTGTGAAATTTATGGTACAGGTTACTTAGAAGGTATATGAGAAAAAATTGAGACATTTAGCTGCTATCGTCTGCTTATGTGTTTTGTGGGAAATAAATTCCATTTCCGCGTAGGAAACTATTTAGTATTTGGTGAAATTATAACGATGTAGATTCAATATATATTGCCATATTTGGAAACGTTTGAGATAGTAAATATTATTCCAACGTTTTCAGCTACATTAAAGACTCATTTAAAATAAAAAAATGCGAAAATGAAAATGAAATGGCACGAGGCTGGAAGATATCCGGACAGATTTATAATTGAAAATAATCATTGGCTAGACAGTATGTTCATGTTCGAATACTTGTTTCAAGAAATTTTGCCATCTACTTGTCTGTCGCTTTCGGACGCTCTATTAAACGATTCGATGACTGCTGTGGCACAGGAAAGTTAAATAAAGTTAAAGTTATTCTAAAGTACGCAGTACGAAAGAATTAGCATTCGCCATAGAAGAATATGTTAGGGATTCGGTGAAGATTCGATGCTAAATCTTATCAGAGAAATAGTTCAATCAATATGTGTATTTTTTCTAATAAAGAGGCCCTTGCTTTGATCGTAGACTACAAATTAACAAACCATACTTATATTAAAGCTCGAAAGCTAGCTCAAAGAAAAGGCCATTGTATTTACCAATCATCCGCCCCTTCCGCCCAAGAATCCAAACCCAAGGGTAATTGTCATCCTTCATCGTGTGATATGACCGTTACTGAAACAGTCGAAACCATAAACGTTCAGAGCATTGTAAGCCTCACAACTCAGAGACTTGTTTCAGCTCAAAATGAAATTATTCAAAGCCTTGTAGAGCTACTCAGATATCTATGAACGATCTTCCTCTGTTTTTTTTTTTTTTTTTTTTTTTTTTTTTTTTTTTTTTTTTTTTTTTTTTTTTTTTTTACGGCGCATCTACTTCTAGGTCATTAGCGCCGACATCCAGGGTGCAGCGAGGAATTTTCCCAGCGAGCCTTGAGATGAGAAAATTCCTGCCGGAGGTGGGAGTCGAACCCACCATCTCCCGCTTATGAATCCAGCGCGCTAGCCACTAGACTACGGGAGACCCCATCTTCCTCTGTTGTCTTCAATTAAAAAAGTCCGACTCGAAAATTGCTTCAGAACATTTAGTAAGGTTTCGAATAGTCGCCTTACACTTACCATCATTTTTCAAACGTTTTATGAAGAGATACAAAACTTATCATGCCTATTAAAAACATATTTCTTACACAAATACTTCCTTAATTCCAAATGTAACCAAACTTTAAATATCTTAGTTTAGATGGAATTAAAAAATGTGGAAAATATCTCAATATATATATATATATATATAAATTTGAGCCACCATTATGTTTTATATATTCTATATTATGTTTTAGTAACTATGTTTTGGTTCTGAAAAGTAAAACTTTCAAGTTGCCAGTTCTGGATAGTGTCATGAGGTCAACCTTATAAGCGGTGTTTCTCCCCACAGGGGGAGGGAGGAACCGCTCTAAAGGAATATTATAAATTTGGTACATTGCCTTTACATGCCTGGATCAGGTCTGTTGAGTGTTTTTATTTCAAGTCTATTGTTTAACAAAGACAAAGATGTAGCTGCTGACTTGTTAATATGTGTATTTACTACGCATTGATTGGAAAGCGCCTTAAAACATGTTATAAGTTCATCATAAGTTGTTATTGTTCATTTGAATCTAGTTGCCGTGTCCATTTAAGTAATACAGAATTATATCCTTCTAGATTGCCCATTCGTCCCACTGTGCAGCGGGTTGGCTCCTTTTTATGCACGTTTTTGCGCCATCTTCAAATGTGATGCTCTGTAACATTGATTTTATATCATTCTGCTTTAGAAATGTCATCTTTCGTAAATATCCCTAGTGCTATCGTGTCGAAATCTAAATTTAAGTAAAAGAGGATAACATAGGTTTTCTTCAAGCCCAAATTGTCGAGTTGAAACGTTCTGGTATTTAATCGACGCATAATTGTGTGATCTAAATGTTTGGTCATATTATACGTTTCGATTAGATGCTTTCTTTCAGAGTAATTTTAGAAAAATGTCATTCAACTTTACACATTCACATAAAACTGAAACGCACTGATCAACAAAAGATTTAACTATATATATACATATATATATATATATATATATATATATATATATATATATATATATATATATATATATATATACTTACAAAAAATTAACAGAAACATTACATTTTTTAAATGTTTGAATTATTTATAACCAAGTAGCGCACAACAATATATTAATAAATAATACAAGAATGAATGACGTTGTATTTGAATGACCATCTTAAGTATCATTCGGTTTTGTTGTATACTTTATGGCAGCTCTGAAGTTCCGGTAGTTTTCCCTAAGACCCGCCGTGAACTAAAACTAATCTAGCTGTCCTGATCGTTAAACTTTTCGTGATTATTAGCCATTAACTTCCTGACAGACAATTTATACTCTAACTCTGGATCAATTTAGAGCTCTGTTCGGAGCAGACGTTTGAACATTTAAGGCTTGCAATTGAATATCTAATGAAATTATTGGTTTGTGACTATTATTAAAAGTTCTATTGAAAGAACAAATTATTTTAAAGATGATATCACTTATATTGTTTTTATTTTCGGCATATTTGGAATAAAGTGGAAGACGATATTTTCTGTTTCAACTGATGCTTTTAAATTTTTTGAAAATAAAATTAAGGTGTAGTTTCTACATATATATATATTTACATCACCCGATGATGTATGAGTACATTGATGTATGAGAGGAAATTTGTATTCATTTATATAAATGCTTTACTATTTATAGATTGACATTGAATTGTGATACTGGGATAACATTATCAATATGAAAAAAAAATAATGAATAATCTAATATTAATCGGAAAAAAAGCATAATTGAGGCCTGATGACCGTGGGAACCCGTCCTGAAATCTGTGTCAATTTTAAATGGACGTTAAAATTTTAAAAAATAGATGATAGCGTTATTTATTTTAAATATAAAATGTAATGATTGTAATGTACAAAAGATATATATACCTAAAAAATGAGCTCTCTGAAACAAGTTTTATATTTCTCTGGCATTGGTAAACGCATTGGTGTTCATATTAACATATCGTCGATGCAAATGCAAAGGATCGAATGTGAAAATCACCACTTTTCGGAGTGAAAAAACTTTTATTCATTAATTTGCTTTTGGACAGTAAAATAGTTGGCAGATTCGACTTTTTGACAGTGAAATACTATCCCTTTCACTACGCAAACTTAGATTCGAGAGTTTTCCTTAAATCAGTCGAACAGCAAACAGTATAGATTGAAAATGAACATTGCGTTTTTTCAAATTCGATACTTTGCATTTGTTGATTGCTATTGGTAGATTATTGCATATCAATCCAGGCTAATCCTGGACTATAAACATTAAAATTATCATTAATTCTTCGATATCATTAAGTCAACAATAATACTGGCGGACATTAATGCAGGGAGTTGGAAATCATAAATCATGCCTCGTACAGCACCCTGTCTCGATTAGTCCTCTTGTCTGGCTCAAGACAAAGGAGCAAACAAAAAAAAAATAAATCCAAAAAAGCAGTCCATCAGACAATCCAAGTATCCAAGCAGTTCATCCATCCTGCAACATCTAACATCATTAATCACAAGTCTAGACCCTCCAAGCAGATCATAAATAGACAGACCGATTATTTTTATTTTTCAGCTTTTATATTCTATTCTTTCTCTTTTCCACTTTAATTAATGTGATTAGTTTACAAAAAATATTTCCCAATTTGACGTGTTAGTGATAAAGATAGAATAAATAACATGAGCATCCAGGGTAGAACCTATAGTAGCAATAGCTACTTTATTTACTATTTTCATTTACATGACACAATTGTTATATAAAGTCTTGTTCATGTAAAACAGAAAAAAAAACTTGTATATTATAATTGTATAAAATATAATTAAGAATGAATGGCTATATAAAAGAAAGAAAGAACTACTATGTGACTACATAACTAACATCCTACTAATCCAACCAAAACAAAAATTTTATATTCTAGATATCAATACTGTAAGGAACTCAGAATAACGTTTAGATACCTAAGAGTGGAGATATGATAAATTCGGTTGGTGTTAATTCTTATCCAGTAAAATATCTATTTAATAAACTCAGGAATCCTCAATCAGGAAAAATCAGTCTTCGCTAGTATCAAATTCCCCGGGTATCGATACCCAATCTCATTGAGTATCAGTTTTCCCGAGTCTCGGTATCGCAGAGTCTCAGTCTTCATAAAACGTTTCGTAGTATTTTTATTCATATACAATACGAGAACGTGCTCCCAACTAATTAAGCCTAGGCTTAATTAGTGTGTGGTAATCCGTAACAATACTTTTAAGTTAAGAGAATGCTCCGTTCATTTTATCATTTTTACAGTTTAGAAAGAAACGGGAAACTAAAATGAGTATCTAGAAAGTAAGCAAGAAACTAGAAAGTATAAAAAGAAGTCCGACTGAGTAAAGGAACAGTAGCAGTTATTGGTGGCGTTTGATCGTTCGCGAAAAACATAAAATAAAATCTCAAGGAGAACATAGAATTAAGGAGCCACAACAGAAAACTGACAGTATTATGGCGACTTCTTCCACCTTCTCAACGTTCGCTCTTGGTCAGTCTATAACAACGTTTCACATTTTCTTACCTTGTTTTAGTGAAGTACTCGTTTTTCTGTTTAATGCAATTAAAATGGTAAACAACCAGTTAAAACTTTAGGTAAAAAAATACAAAAACCCGTTCAAAAGAGCAAAACTAAGAATTGAGAATTTTGAAGTCCTTATTTCTCCAATTGACATTGCCCCATCGAAAATTACATCAGAACCTTTTTTATAGGGAATTTACTAAGCTTTTGAATGGGCACCTTTCACTCACCACGATTTCCCAACTGTTTTCGAGATATTTTAGAAAATATACGAAAATCCCAAAACCTTTCATGCCTATTAATGAAATATTTTATTTCTAGTACTTCCTTAAACCCAAACTGAACCAAAATTTACCAATCATAGATTAGATGAATATCAAAAGTCTGGGACAAGTTACAACTGAATTGATCGTTTCTGAATACTCAAACTGAAAATTAGTTTGGAAAAGTAGGTGTTTCAATGTTTCTCAAAAACGGTTACAGATATCGCTTTAAAAATGGTTTCATTCGTTGTTTTCTCCGTAAGAAACCTACAAAACGAGTACCTGCAAGCTTATGAACTCGAAAACGTAAGCGTTACGGTTTTTTTTCGCGCGAATTTCGCTCCAAAAAGGATCTTCCGGTGGACGGATTCTGCTGGGTAACGAGCTTGACCTTTCAAATTAGTCGAAAGATTTTAATACTAAACTTCATCAAAATCGGACCATTTGACTGGCATCTAGAGCGAACAGATAAATTTGAAAGTAAAGTATGACATTAGAAAGTAATGTGAAACTGGAAAGTAAAGTGAGGAAACCTGAGTAGCTAGACAGTAAAATAAGGAAATACATAAGTGTAAAATTTATTAAAAGTGACAAAATGAAAAGGAACTGCAAAATCTATCAATGGACAGTAAAATTAGGAACTAGAGAGTAAGTCAACAAATTAGAAGTGAAATGTTTACTTTCTTATAAATGATCAACTAGAAAATAAACTGATTAACTAGACAGTAAAATAAGGATCCAGAGAGTAAGTACTATTTTCTATTTTTGTGGCGGATTATATATATATATATATATATATATATATATATATATATATATATATATATATACTAAAAAAAAAAAAAAAAAAAAAAAAATATCAGGCGATTGAGCATATAACAGAAAATGAAATTTACTGAAAATAAATTAATAAATTATAAATGGGTAAAAAATGTTAATCTGATTAGGTAACCTGGTTTAAAGAAAACTACCTTCACAATAGTGAAGGCTACACCGTGTTGGATAATAGAAATAAAAATTGAAGAAAATACTAAATATATTCTTATCTTAAAACAGAACTGGAGGCCCGGTGACCGTGAGCGTTAAGACGTGAGCACTCCGTGCCAAAGGGTCCTGGGTTCGATTCCCACTAGGGGTGGTGGCTTTTCTTTAGAAAAAAAGAAAAGGCATCAGCTCTATCCTGGCTAGAAAAGGGTGGTAATCTTCATATAACCCGTCCTAAAATTCCTAGTTAATAATAAATGGACGTTAAAATTTAATTAAAACAGAACTTATATATTGAAATAATTGTTTTATACATAAAAAGAAACCGAATGATAAGTAATTAAATGAATTAAGAAAATTATTTTTACTTCATTTTATTTATTTTTAGTGTCTGCCTCTACTCAGGAGGAGTCATTAGCAGGTCAATTAGTGTCATTTACACTTGTAATTTTATGTCTTTTATGAAGTCGGATACATTTTGTGTGTCTTGATAATTATCCTTTAGAGCTTCTTTAAGGCTATTTGGGATTCCGTGGGCTTCTCTTTCCTTTTAGCGCGGTTCCTCCCTCCCCCATAGGGAGGAACCCCGCTTATAGGGTTGATACAATGAAACAATCCGGAAGTGCCGACCAGAAAATTTCGCGTTTCAGAACCCCTAGAGACCGAAAATAACGGTGGTTCAAATTTGTATATATATATATATATATGTATATATTTATATATATATATATATATATATATATATATATATATATATATTTGTCTGTTCGCTCTCTAGATAGAAGACGAATGGTCCGATTTTGATGAAATTTGGTACAAAAATCCTTCGTCCAATTTGAAAGGTCAAGTTCGTTAACCAGCAAAATCCGCCTACTGGAAGATGGCGTTTGGGGCGAAATTCGCGCAAAAAAAATCGTAACGCTTACGTTTTTGAGTTCATAAGCTTGTAAGTACTCGTTTTATATGATTCCTGGGCTAGGAAAACGAATGAAACCATTTTGAAGGCGATCGCTTTAACCGTTTTCGAGAAAATTGGAAAAATAGTTTCTGAATACCGTTTTTGGTTTGGGTACTTAGAATTACGGGATTCAGTTGAAACTTTATCTGCATGTTCTACTTTCAGTAAAACTAATATGTTGAATGTTTTGTTACGTTTGGAGTTAAGGAAGGGTTAGAATAAAATATTTTATGAACAGACATGAAAAGTTTTGGGAAGTTCGTATACTTTCATTAATATCTCGAACACGGTTGGGACATCGTGGTAAGTGGATAGAAACTATTTGAAAGCTTACTAAATTCTCTTCAAAAAAGATTCTGAAACTATTTTTGATTAGGTTATGTCAATCGGAGAAATAAGTGCTTAAAACTTCAAATGCGTCTCTTTTGTTCTTATGAACGGGTTTTTGTCGTTCTTGTTGTAATTTTTGTCTCTTTCCCTTCGTTTTTTATTGCTTTTTATTTTATGTAATTTCTTATGTTGCGAAAATTTTGTGTGTAAAACAGGATATGAAAAATTAGGCCAATTTTCTGTTGCTAGAAATAATATAAATTTTGGAAACTTTCATTAATATCTCGAAAACTGTTGAGAATTTTGGGAAACGGAAGAATACCATTAGAAAGCTTATTAAATGCTCTACATAAAAGGTTCTAATGAAAGTTTTGATTAGGCGATGTCAATCGGAGAAATAAGAGCTTAAAGCTTTAAAGTAATTGATTTCGCTTATTCGAAGTGTTCTTTTTGTCTGTATTTTATTCCTTGTTATTTTTTAATTGCTTATAGTTGGATAATGTATTCGAAAATAAAACAGGTTAAGTAAAATAACAAAAACAATTTATTGTTAGAAATATAGAGTTCCAAGATTCCAAGACCTTGTAACTAGCGGGACGGTTTGTAGTGTTGCCGACCCTTCCAGGTAAGATTGTAAATCCTACCTTTCAAGACTGGTGGAACCAAAATATAACTGTCAGGGTTCGGTCACTGCTACTTAATAAAACTACATTTTATCGTAAAAATGGTTTTATTGTGCCGACGTTTCGGCTTGAACTTCAAGCCTTCCTCAGGGCTGTAAATACAAGTAGGACATATTTAACACTAATATATGCACATATCTATGTAAATATACCTAACATATATATATATATATATATATATATATATATATATATATGTATATATATATACATATATATATATATATATATTTATATATATGCATATACACATACACATGTACACGCACACATATGTACATATATATGCCCACATACATACACATATGGGGAATGTATTATTAAGTAGCAGTGACCTAACCCGGACAATCCCTACCTTGCATCATCAACGGTCAACGATCTCCTCTCAACAAAATAATAACTGCTTCTATTTTAATCTTTCGAAATTAGACTAGGGATAAGAACGGAACCGCGCTAAGATGAGGCAGTTCCTGCGAGTCGGACTTTTTAAATGCAGGACAGTAGAGTAGAATGTGTTCCACAGTCAGTATTTCATGGCAGGCATCGCATGTTTGTAGACGTAAGCAACGTAGCAAGAATGTATGCGTCAATTTGGTGTGGCCAATACGTAGTTCACTGAGTACCACTTCATTTTAGCGCGGTTCCTCCCTCCCCCATAGGGAGGAACCTCGCTTATAAGGTTGATCTCATGACGCAATCCGGAAGTGCCGACTAGAAAATTTTGCGTGTCAGAACCCATAGAGACCGAAAATGATAGTGGTTAAAATTTGTATATATATATATATATATATATATATATATATATATATATATATATATATGTCTGTTCGCTCTGTAGCTCCCAGACGAATGGTCCGATTTTGATGAAATTTAGTACAAAAATCTTTCGTCTAATTTGAAAGGTCAAGTTCGTTAACCAGCAAAATCTGCCTACTGGAAGATGGCGTTCGGGGCGAAATTCGCGCAAAAAAAATCGTAACGCTTACGTTTTTGAGTTAATAAGCTTGTAAGTACTCTTTTTATATGCTTCTTGGGATAGGAAAACGAATGAAACCATATTCAAGGCGATAGTTTTAACCGTTTTTGAGAAAATTGGAAAAATAGTTTTTGAATACCGTTTTTGGTTTGGGTACTTAGAATCATGGGATTCAGTTGAAACATTTCCTGCAAGTTCTACTTTCATTAAAACTAATATGTTGAGATTTTGGTTATGTTTGCAGTTAAGGAAGGGTTAAAATAAAATATTTTATTAACAGACAAAAAAAGTTTTGGTAACTTTGTATAATTTCGTTAGTATCTCGAAAACCGTTGACAATCTTGTGAAGCGGAAGATTACCATTCGGAAGCTTACTAAATGCTCTACAAAAAAGGTTCTGAAGAAAGTTTTTATTAGGCGATGTCAATCGGAGAAAAAAGTGCTTAAAGCTTTAAATTAATTGATTTCGTTTATTCCCATGGTTCTTTTTGTCTGTTTTATTTCTTGTTATTTTTTAATTGCTTATAGTTGGATAATGTATTTGACAATAAAACTGGTTAAGTAAAATAACAAAAACAATTTATTGTTAGAAATATAGATTTCCAAGATTCCAAGACCTTGTCACTAGCGGGTCTTGGAATCTTGCCGACCCTTCCAGGTAAGATTGTAAATCATGACCTTTCAAGACTTTACTACTCACAGGAATGGCGTTAGTGACCTTAAGGGTTGACACGCCATTATAATAATTAATTAAAGAAAAAAAGACTGGTGGGACCAAAATAATAACTGCTTCTATTTTAATGTTTCCAAATTAGACTAGTGATATGAACGCAATCGCGCTAATATGATGCAGTTCCTGCGAGACGGACTTTTTTCTATTCTGCCACTCTGACGTAGTCCACAGTTTCACATCCTCTTTCATCTTCCTGAGATGATTGTTAAGTTTTAATTACTCCTCATACCAAAAGTAATGTATTGTCTTCCTGACAAAATGTTTCAATTCCTAACCTGTGGCTTTCTCAATGATTGTAACCTCTTCAACCTGTTCTCTAGCTGGATTCACCTCTTCGTCGGCCTTCTGGTTCAAACCAATAATACGGTGAGTAGGGACCCAGATTAAAGCAACAGTTTTGTTTTGCATGTGGATACAGGATTCCTAAATTTTTTTAATCATGGGGGTTATTTGAGTCTCTGTGTTCAATTGTTTTAAATGAACTCATCGAGTCTGTAACAATTAAAAATTTTGATTTGTCTATGTAGTTGGTTAATTTCAATGCCTGCCAAATAGCAAAGGCTTTTCCGGAAAAAATGCTATTGGTTTCATGAAGATTGTATTTAGAGCAGAAATTGTCATTTACAATGGCGCCTTTGAATAACTCTTAGAGGCATCCGTATAAATCTGTACATAATAAGAAAATTAATTATGAATTCAAATTATTAAACTATAGTAAAGCTAAAACGGTCATAAGATTAACTCATTTCTGTGGCAGAATTCATCGGAAATTTCAATTCACTTTACTTCTTTCAATGTTTTTCAAGGATTCTGTTGATTTCATTAAGGCGCCTTGATAGTTATTTCACTTATTATTCATTTATAATTTTTCATTTGCATATTTAGTTAATTTTGAAAATATTTTTAATTCTGTAGCGGCTTTTGACATCTGCTGTTGCTAAATAATGACTTATAAACGTTTTTTAGTAAAAACTTAAAAATTAACCAGATCACTAAAATTGCATTCCCCCGTTATTAAAATTGGAGTTTTAAATTATAATTGCTAGATTCTGGTTCGAATAAGTATTAGCTCTTGCTTGATAGGAATGAAATGGTAAGTCGTCGAGATCCAAAGGATTTGGAACATCGCACAACAGGACTTTCAAGAATTGGAAGTATTCTTGGCGTAAGCATATAATTTTCCCAAATATTGTAAACCAGGATTTCCTAGTAATTAGATAAAATTCAAAACGCAATTTTTGCGCGAGCTGTTAAACCTTCAGGCGACATTTAAAAGAAAATGAGTATAAAAGCAATAAGAGAGTTTATAAGCCTTTGGTCTTGTAATTCGATGCACTTCTTTTCATTTTCATTATAATTAATTAAGTACTTCTTTGAAGCTTATCATCTTTCTTGAGCTTTAGCCCATTAGCGCCAGAGTTTTTTTTATTCTTAATACAAATAAATCAATTTTACGAACATAGCATATAAAATAATTTTTCTATCGTCGCTTATATATTGGCGCTACCATATCGGTAACACACGGCGCTAATTGGTTAATATAAGTTCTTTGGTGCTTTAATTTTTATTTTAAGTGCTTTTGCCACACCTCTCAATAAGTAGTTTGATTGGAGAATTTTGTATATATGTTCACAAACGTCTATTGACATGATTTAACTTTTATTACAAAGTTAGTTCGTCAAGATAAAGAAAAATAAATCTCCATTCAACTGTATTCTTCGTTTATTTATAGAGGACTGTGTTTTAAATGAAGATTACAACTTAATTCATGGAATAGTTTATTTTTAGAGATTGTAACCAATTTTTATGACAATATCAATTAATTTTACTTGGTCAGTAATGGAAGACCAAAAAAAAAGTAGTGTAATCCATGACTCAATAAATAATTACATAACATTAGTAGTTTTAGTGTTATTTCATGTAAATCTAGTAATTATGGTGTAAATAGCACTGCTGGAAATGATGTCCTTAATTCTGTACACAAATCTGCTAAATTTTGTTTTACGTTCTCTTCAAAGTTTTGTTGTATTTAGTTCTTTAAATTACTGATAATTCCGGACGTATAAATTTGTATTTCTTCGCTGTTTAAAAAAGAACAAATTGCCATTGTTGCGGAAATCGTAAAATAACTTTTAAAAAACATTGTATTTGAGGTAAGAGTTCTTACATGGGTTCTTACAGTATTTAATCAGTTCTTAAGTTTTTTTTTTCTTGATGTTTGAGAATTAGCTACCTCGTTATATCAGCTTCCAGGTGTCCCATCGGAGAACCTCTGTGTCGCGAACACCTGTTCGTCTAGGTTATCAAGATAAGGATAAGGAAATTTGCTTTTTACAATCAACAGTGAGTTTACTATCTTAGGTTATTTTCAGCTAACTATTTTTTAGAGTAGGGCATTATTCAATAAACGTTTTATTCAATAATCATTCAAATAATTTTTTATTGTATAATAATTTATTCATTAATTAAGTTATTCATCCACTGAATTATTTGTTATTCATTGAATAAGGGGGTGGGCTCATTAGTCGATACATTTTTATTGAATAACGGTATATTCAGTTATTCATTGAATGAATTTTTTTTATTAAATGAATAATTAATTATATTTCAGTCTTCATTCATTATTTTAATACATTTAGAATAATGTGGTTCATGGAACTACGAACTCGGATTCTTTAAGTTCAGCAAACAAAATTACTTGAATAAACAATTTTTATTAAAAGTAAGAAAACTGTTAGTGGACGTAGTCATTTTTATTAGGAAAGGTTGTTATAATAATAATCGTAAATAATATTTAATAATTTACGTATAAAGTAAATAATGAAAATTTTGTAATGTTAAAGTAAACAAAGAGATGAGAATTGAAATGTTGAAAAGTTAAAGTAAATAAAAAATTACAAATTATAATTTTGAAAAGTTAAAGCCTGAAGTAGATAAAACGTTTGCCAAGTACACGCTTTATGCCAATTCACATTAATTCATACATTTTTTCTTATTTTTTATTTATGATACATTTTTTTTGTAGACATTTGTGGTCCATGGTGTGTAGGAATTGTGTTAATGTGAGGACTGTCGTCTGTCAAAACTTCTTTGTAGGTCTGTCATTTTGTAGGTTTGTAGCGGGTGTGTTGCAAATGGTACATGTTGGTCTGCCCTGTTTCGTCATTAAATGGCGGAGTGTCCACAATCGAAAGCCCGATGCGGAGTCTGGTAACAAGTACTTCTTTTCGCCTGGCTCGGTTGCTAGATGGCCGGGCACACACATATCCTTTTCTTTGTATCAATTTGTTATCGTATTTGTTAGTCCAAGTAATCGGCCATTTATTTTGTAGGTGTAATTTTATGTTCGGTTAAGTCCTGTATTATCAATTCTTCAATGCAAATGGTGTACATTTTATCGTGCCTTGTTTTGCATCTATGTTTCCTGTGATGCGTCCACCGCAGTATTACTTGCACATTGTATGCCTTTAAGTGATATATTCCTTGAAATATTTCAGCTATCGTTATATGAGTTTTGTAAATGCTATTGATTTTTTGAATTAATCATTGAATGCAATGATAGCTGAAAACTAAAAGAATCGGGCCGTAAGCTAATAGTTTTGTTTAAATAAATGTATGTTTCTTATAGCCAAAAGTATGCTTTGTGGTTCTACTGAAGACGGTTCATTTATTGTTTAATTTAGAGTCGAAATTACTGTTTAATACGATAGCTGTTCAACCAGTAGTATTTGATGATATTAGTACATCTAAATACATCGATAGAAAATAGTTAAATTTGTTTTTGTAGAAATGTTTAGATAAAGGATTATAATTTTCCCATTTACACACATTGGAGAGTGAGAATCAGTGTTTTAAATATAATTCATATCCAATTACCTACACTCGTAAGTAATAACTACAAATAATAAAATAATTAACACACCTCTAATTCCGTTTTTCTTTGTCCTTTCCAATGACTCTCTCACTCCTCCTAGAGAAGGAAAATTTCAAAAACATTAAATGCATTTTAAAATCATTCTACGTTTTTCTACTATCACCTACAACTTCATCACTACAAAATGTCAAATGTTTCGTAAGCTTTTCTGAAGAATTCAATCGTAAACGCACTCGTGAAACCACAATTTTCATGCATAAGTAACTAGTTATGTTCACTACATTACTATACAGCATTAATGTAGACGCACTATACACATTTCTACTCCAATCATAATTAATTGTGTCTACAGTTGATAAATTTTTGTAGATATCGGCAAACAAAATTAATTAAAATAACAAATATCTTATAAGCCGCTAATGGCTGTAGAAGATGATGCACCGCAGTGAACAAAAAAAAATGACCTTTTATAAATCTTTAGGAGAGATTATTATTTTTATGAATAATTGTTAATGTTTTCAGCATCAAATGGATAGGTCATATGGATGTTAACATAAGTAGAAAAACTGTGTTTTTCTATGGTTGTCCCTTCCATTCTAAAATCTGATTCCGATTATTTAATTTCAATCTTTATTACTTTACTTACTAATTTTGAGGCAGGTTAACTTTTTTGAGGGATGACATAGGTAAAAGATTCCTACTACGATTTGTTCTAACTGCCTAGAAGCCGATGCGCCGTAATGAAAAAAATCGATGGCATTTTTCTAATAATGAAAAATGCTAAGTACATAAAATAAAATAAAATAAATAAATAATAATAATGAAAATGTTTGTATGAAATTTATTGAACCTCATGTAAGAAGAAATATTTCCCCTTATTATTTTACAGAAACAGAATATCGCAAGGTTTTATGCAATGAAAATAATATTAGTTGATAAGGAAAATTGACAAGCACTTGTAAGTATTATTTTCATCCAATAAAATATAGAAGCGTAAGGAATAATTCAATTAATACAAATAAAAGGTATTTGTATTAAGCAATAATTGAGGACTCTTCTAAGGATGATTTCTTGAATTTACTTGAATGATACTTTCTTCTAAATTCATGTCATTTTAGAGATTTCCCTAAAAAGTGAAAAACGGTTTCATTTTCATTTGTATTGCACATAGTGCACTTACTTATTTAGTAGGTTTCCACGGCTTATACAGGGTATCTGCTACTTTTGTTAAAGCCAATTTCAGGACTCTTTCGTGACATTTTCACGATTTGAAAAGCAAATTTCATTCCCATTAAAAGGTAAATAATTTCACAAAAGCCTTAACTATTAGCTTAAAATTATTTGTAACCTTACACAGATTACCATGATATCTGTAAACTTGCAATTTTTACATACATATATTTAAACTATTTATTAGACTGTATAAAATGTACATAATATTTTAAACAGGATTGTTAAATAAATTTTAAAAATGAAGAAACGATGATACTAAACATTTTAGAATGACTAATTAGCAGTCTCAAAAATGTTGAACGATAGTAGCAGAATTCAAACTTTTTTAAAAATATTACTAAATAAATATTTATTGTCAAAGTACATAATTTAGTTAATTAATGAGTACAGAATTTCAATATTTAAGTCTGCATATATGTAAAAAATGGATGATTGATGCTACAACACATGACTAACAGAGGCAGTCATGAGCGGGAGAGGCAAATAACATTGCGTCACCATACAAAAACGGCAACAATAACGAATGCGTCAAAGTACCGGGAATACGTTAGGCTCAAGGAAAAATTAAATTTCGTGACATTTTCATGACTTTTCGAGAAGTAGACGCCTTGTTATAGATTAAATTCAGGAGTCTTTTCTCCCTTAAGGAATAATCTCATACCATCTAGTTTATTGCTGTCCTTAGTATAGACATTAGGTAGAATTTTAATTTATTGCGGGAATTACTCCAGATAATTTTATCATTTCATTTTTATACGTTTCTTTAATTGTTCCGGTAATTAATCATTAAATGTATTTTCTTTAATCCTGAGTGAAAATTAATCATTCCAAATTTTCGGCCAGAATACATTTTTGGACAATAGTTTTGATAGCTGAAAAGGCCATCATTGCTCTGGGTAATTGATCATTTTTATAAGTTAATTAAAATGCAATTTAGTAGTAAAAAAATATATTGGTTCTAGAATGCAGTTCCTAAATTTCTAAAAATATTTATTTATTTATTTATTTTTTTTTTTTATCATACTGCCTCTACCCTGCTGGGTCATTGGCAGTGCGGTCAGTTAAAAGTCAAATGTCTTTGTAAATGTTGATTGTTTTAAGAAACGTGAGGAGTTTTTGAATTGTCTGTTCGTCGTCTTGTAAAACGTCTTGCAGTGTCTCAGGTATCTTGAGGGTTAGTCTGATATGGTCGCATTTGTGGCAGTGTATTAGTATGTGTTCTACAGTGATGTGCGTCACATGTGGTGCACGCTGGGTGATGGAGGTTGTTTTCTTTTTTTTTTTTTTTTTTTTTTTTTTTTATTTATTTATGAGCATCCATGCGCATCTAAGGCGTTTCGCTCCAAACAGTTATTGCATATATACATCTAAAAACAAATGGTATACATCTAAATATATATACACACATACATATACACATACATATATACATATATATATATATATATATATATATATATATATATATATATATACACACACATACACACACACACACACACACACATACACACACACACACACACACATGTATTTATATTACATCTATCATTATACATCTATAAACAAATTATATGTAGAAATGACAATATATTCATATCTAAAAACGAATAGTATATACAAATGACAATATATATATATATATACATCTAAAGACAAATGGTATACATATATACATTTAAAAACAAACAATACATATATATATATATATATATATATATATATATATATAAACAAATGTTATTATTTATATACATCTGGTTGATCAATCGGATTACATAATTAGACATAGTTACTAATTCATTAATTACATGTTATCGTTCTTTACAGTTTACCAAGTGGCGTAATACCTTCCTCATGTTTTTTATTGCAATTGTTTGAATATAGTATTGAGTAACTAATTCGGTCATGTCATACGGTAAGTCTAGATTTTGACGTTGTCGGCATTCTGTTAGTATGTGTTTTACGGTTAGTTCGGTGTTACAGATTTTACATGTAGGCTTTTCTTTTTTAGTCATTAAGTACTCGTGTGTTATTCGTGTATGTCCAATTCTGAGTCTAGTTAGTACTACTTCTTCTCTTCTGTTTTGTCTGTGACTGGAAGGCCATTCCGCGATGTTCCGTTTTATTTGCCGCAGTTTGTTGTTGGTAGATAAGTTTGTCCAGTCATTTTGCCATTTGTTTGTGATTTGGTGTTTAGCCTGTCTCGTAAGGTCTTGGTAAAAAATGTCTAGTGGTTGAATTGTTAAGTCTTGAGTAGCCAATTTTGCTTGTTCGTCTGCAGTCGTACTAAGTCCTAGGTATTCATGTCCTGGCAGCCAATATATTGTTGTATGTATGCCTGAAAGTTGTAAATTGTAGATGTGTTGTTTGATTTGGATTGCTTTGGGATGTTGAGTGTATAAGTTCTGTAATATGTGTAGTGAACTAAGAGAATCTGTACAGATGATAATGTTTGTGTGTTGTGATGGAGGAGTGTTAGTGAGGGCAAGAAATATTGCATGCAGTTCAGCTTCTAGTATATTGTACAGCGCCGGGAGTTTTTGCTTGTAGATAGTGTCATTTACAATAGCTGCCGATCCAATGCCGTGTTTTGTTTTTGAACCAGCGGTGTATTCAAGGATGTAGTTAGTTTGTCGATTTAAGAAGTCCAAGAAGTTAGTTTTGTATAAATGTTTGGATAATATGTTTGACTTTTTGCACTTAGAGAGAGATGTGTCTATTGTGAATTTAATGAGCCATAGAGGAGTGAGTGAAATGGTCTGTTTCTGTATTGGTTCTGTTTGTAGATTTGTAATCTCCTCTATTTCTAAGCTTCTTATAGCAAGAGGTCGGGCATGCTTGTTATTTATTTGGTATTGATTAATATTAGGGTTTTCTATGATATCCCTTGTGCAGGATGGCTGAGGGAGAGACTTAATTTTGTAGTAATACTTTGCAATTAAGTATTTTCTTCGGATCTCTAGTGGAGGTTCTACTGCCTCTACGTTCAGGCTGCATATTGGGCTTGATCTGAAGGCACCCAGTGCTAGACGTAGTCCTGTGTTTGATATTGTGTTAAGCATTTTCAGTGTAGTGGGCTTGGCAGATGAGTATGCTCCAGAAGGGACCTGGTGTAACATCGATAGAAGTTTAGCAGTACTTTTCTGTCTGCACCCCATTTAGTGTTTGCTAGAACTCTCAAAATATGCAGAGATTTTTTACATTTAACGAGAAGTTCTTTTAAGTGGGGAACCCATGTGAGGTGTTTGTCAAAATGAATTCCTAAAAATTTTATTGTTGTTGTTTTTGCAATGTCCGTATCGTACATAGTAAGTTGGTAGTCTATGTTCCGTCTTTTCTTTGTAAATAATATAGATTTTGTTTTGGTTGTCGAGAACTTCATACCTGTTTTGTCGTTCCAGAGTGTAAGTGTATTGATTGCGTTCTGTATTCGGTCTTGGGCTTGTTCAGTGGATTTTGAAGTGTAGAATATTAAAAGATCGTCAACATACAGGCTATATTCAATGTCAGGGGGTATGTATTCGACAATTGTATTCATTCCAATGATAAATAGGGTTGTACTTAGTACGCCCCCTTGAGGTACTCCCGTCTCTAGTTGATATATATCGGAGAAACAGTTGCCATTCCTTACTGTGAAAGATCTTCTAGAGAGAAACCCAGTAATAAATGCCAAAGGTTTTCCTCGTATTCCCCATTCAGAGAGTTGTTTGAGGATAACATCTTGCCGGATTGTGTCAAAGGCGGATTGTGTACATTTTGTACGCAGTATCAGGCGTAGAGTCTTTTTTAAGCATTTACATGGAAATATTGCAGGAAAAGTTGGGAATCCACCAAGGAGGTAGATTTCCTGCCTTTATCTTACATACTTGAGGTATTAATATATTTTCTTGGGGTAAGTATTTCTTCACTCGATTTTTAAACGTATTCGAAGTTGTGAAGTTGATTGTTTGATTATCATTATTAGTCAGTACATTTTGCAGGACAAGATGATTACTGACTCCTGTTATTGCTACATAATATGATAAAGACAAACTCATTCTTCTTACTAATAAAGGAGGTTCACCACTTTCAGTGTGCATACTCTCTACGGGTGATGTACGAAACGCACCCAAAGATAGTCTAATGCCGGCGTTATGTATGCTGTCAAGCATTTTCAAGGCAGAAGGACTAGCAGAATTGTATACTTGAGAGGCGTAGTCCAAGACAGATCGGATTAGAGCCCTATAAATGTACAGCAGAGTTTTCCTATCACACCCCATTGTGTACTGGCTAGAGTTTTTAAGAAATTGATTCTATTTGTGCATTTCTTTCGAATTTCTTTAATGTGGCAGATCCAATTCAGCTTCTTGTCCAGTTGGAGGCCTAAAAATTTGAAATTATCGACATACGATAAGTCTTTGTTGAGCATTCTGAAAACAGGGTTCATTTTACAATTTCTTTTTCTGCAGAAGTGTATACACTTTGTCTTTTCATCAGAAAACCCGAAGTATCGCTCCATTTTTCCAAGATATTAATCGTGCCTTGTAGCTTAATTTTTATGAATTCCAGGGAATCAAAGCTCATATACGTAGTAAGGTCCATAAGTTTTCGGCCTGTCCTGCTTCTCCTCCTTCAAACGTGCCGGGACCTGCACGCCTATGCAGGTCCATGCCTGCTCACTCCATACCCATCGCCCGCACTTCCTCAGTCTTGTCAGTCAGTGTCCAGCCTTGAAGGAAACTCCCCATTTTTACAATGTTCAAACTCGAGTACCGCGCGGTAATTAAATTCTTTTGTAGAGAGGGTCTTACTCCTGCGCAAATTAAAGAGCGCTTGTGTATACGGGCAGTCCTCCCCCTCGTATTTCACAGCGAAAGAATGGGCAAAATTATTTAAGTTAGGGAGAGAAAGTCTAGAAGATGACCCACGTCCCGGTTGCCCATTGGAAGCTGTCACTTATGAAACAATCCAACTTGTGGAATCTGAATTGCTGTCTGTCCGGCGACTAAAAACAAAGGAAATAGCAGCGAGGTTAGGGCTTTCAAAAACAAGTGTTTTGAGGATCATCAAAGAACATTTGCATATGAACAAGGTTAGTACAAGATGGGTTCCAAAAATTCTTTCAGCTGCTCAAAAACAGGAACGAGTTCACTGCTGCAATGAATTTTTACGCGAGTATAATGCCGACCCAAGGAATTTTTTGGACTTAATTGTAACTGAGGATGAGACAATGGTTTTATATTATGACCCACTCAGCAACAGAGAGTCCATGGAATGGAGAAGATCAGGAGAAGCGCCTCGTTTAAAGGCAAAAGTCACGCAGTCAACAAAAAAGGTAATGGCCACAATTTTTGGGACTGTAAAAGAATACTACTGATAGATTTTAAAGAAAGGAATACCACAATGAATGGTGAGTATTATGCAGCCCTACTTCCGCGGTTACGAGATGACATTAAAGAGAAGAGGCGAGGGAAGTTAAGCAGAGGTGTCCGCCTCCTTCAAGACAATGCCTCTGCCCACACAGAATTGATTTCCAAGACCGCTGTGAAGGACTGTGGATTCCAAGAAATCTCTCATCCACCCTAAAGCCCAGGCTTGGCCCCTAGCGATTTCTACCTTTTCTCAAAGTTAAAATCTGACCTTCGTGGAAGGTGATTTAACACCGGCGAAGAGCTCCAAGCAGCAGTGGAAGAACAGTTTTTTAACAAAGAAGAAAATTATTTTTTCATGGTATAGAAATGTTGCCAAAGCGTTGTATTAAGTGTGTTGAACTTAGAGGAGAATATATTGAAAAATAGTCAAACCAGTTTTTTTTCTTTCACCTTTCCTTCTATCCCAGGCTGTAAACTTTTGGACCTTACTACGTAGATGGCGAAGTCTGCATACAAGGAGCACAGGACGCCAGGTTTCAGAGTCGAGGTGATATCATTTATTGCAACTTGGAATGGCGTGGTACTTAAAATAGATCCTTGGGGAGTCCCATTTTCTAAAGAATATGTGTCTGAGTATTTTCCGGACACTACCACTTGAAATTTCTGATTTTCCAGAAAGGGTTTTATAAAGGGTACCAGTCTTCCTTTCAGACCCCAGTTTATTAACTGCATGATGACTTAATGTTTCCACATTTTGTCGTATGCTTTATGAATATCGAAAAATATAGCTATTAAATGTGTATTTTGCGAAAAGGTTGTTTGGATGTGGTGTTCGAGTATTACCATCTGATCAATGGTTGAGTGAAATTTTCTGAAGCCGCATTGAAAAGAGCTGATCAAGTTAAATTTATTAAGACAAAATACTAATCTGTTTGTTTACTATTTTTTCTAATACTTTTGACAGACAAGATATAAGCGATATTGGCCTTAAATTGTTAAGATCGAGCTGTCCTTTCTTTTTGACAATTGGAACAACAGATGCCTTTTTCCAAGATTCGGGGAATGTATTTTGCAGCCAAATTTGATTATAAATTGATAAGAGGAAAGTTTCTCCAATAGGGGGTAAATTCTTTAAAAATATATAAGGGATTAGATCAGGACCGGGTGAAGATTTGCCTTTACAAGAAGATGAAGCTCGTCTCATCTCTAGCAGTGTTAGAATTGTGGTGAATTGTCTGATTCTATTGGGATATCACGGGCTTCTACTTCGTTTTTACGCAATAAGAAATTTTGATGATAGTTTTCACTAAGAGAAATTTTTGAAAGGTATTCGGCGATCTTGTTAGCCATTATTGATTTATCAGTGATACAATCCCCTTCTACAAGAATTCCTGGCAGAGGATCTTTGTTTCTAAAGATATATTTCGGTTTCTAAATATAAAATGCTGGAAGACCGAATAGTTTTTTTATAAAAGGATTTAACTAATTTTTCGACCATTTCGTTTATTTCGTATCTCTAAGTTATCTATTAGAGTAACTGTAATAGTTTATTTTGGCGAATGGTAATGGACTTGTGGGGAGATTATGTAAGGACGAAATTTCAGGAAAGACATTTCGGCTGATGGATTTTCCGCCCTGGATCCTTCAGAGGAGCTTGAAATGTCACTGATTTTTAAATGACGGTCTATTATAGGGATCATTGATCGTGAGACTCGCCCTAACCACTTAACTAGCTATCCGGAGCATTAGTGGGGTAAAATTACCAGTAAAGTAGTCAAACTTTAAAAGAGGAGGTATGAATGTTGAAAACACAACCTCCCGTAGCCATTGATTAAGCATTATCAAATAATTTATTAGTTTGGCAAAAACTCTTTACAAAATTGTCTGTTATAAGGATAATGTTTCTTTGAATCTACGTTGTATCCGGATATAATGTAGGGAGTGTAAAAAAGGACTCCTGATCGATCAGATTGACTTCACTCTTATCATAACTACAAAAACACGCTATACAACCAAGTCCTCAAGGGAGGGTTGGTTATAACTTCTAAAATTATTGTATAATTTCTTCAGTACTTAAATTTATTATTTCTTCTGATCAATTAGTAGGTATTAGTGCTGGAACAAAGAAAGTTATTGCAAAAGCATTAAGTCCATCTCGCAGGAGCTACTTAACTACACGAATTTCTAAGCAATGTGGATAGATTAGGGAACATTCTTCAATTGTGAGATTAAATACTATATGGCTTCATTTACATAAAATGTTTTGAAAAGATGAAACATTCAGTCACCCGCTTGTTCAATCATAAAGGATTCCATTAGGATTGCCAATTACCATTTGTACGGAATAAGAAGGCACATAAATACTAATAAGACATATTCAGAATTACATAGAGAAAAGAAAATTAATACAACCAAATAAATCACATGAAACCAACTGATTGCTTATATGCAGGGTGTCTCGAATTTAAATGGCAAAACTTCAGGAGCTTATAGGAGACCGATAAAATAAGACAAAAAGTCATTTAGAGATTTGCTCGTTTTTGCTTCGTTTTGGAGAAAATCGTAAAACAAGAAGAAAAGAAAAACAAGTTTTCATTTTTGTACATACCTGTTTATATTTTGAATGGAAATAAATTTTCATTGCGAATTGTTTCAAGAAACAAATTACTAAAATTCAATTACTTGAAGCTGATATAGTTTTCGTGTACCGTTTAGACAAGGGTAATGCTTAAGAAGCGATGCGAGAATTAGCGCGCTGATCCCCAAATAGAAGAGTGCCAAATCGACGAGTCTTTTTGTTAACTTTTAACAGACTACGCGGGACTCCCTAAGCATGGATATCATTAAAATTAAACTCGATAAACTAAAGGCTTATAGATAGAGGAACGGATGTTCATGTAAAATAAAATTCAAAATATGTACATATATATGTAACTATGTATTTATAATGAAATATGTAATAAAAAATTGAAAATATGTAGTAAAAATACCTAAAACACAATAAAATATTAAAAAGAAAGGCATAAATAATAACTAGGAACTCTGTTCTTATAAATGGATAGAACAAAATGACTTAAAATGTATAACATATAGACAAATACAGTATAAATTAAAATTAGGAACTTACAAAAGGGGAAAAGGAAGTTGAAAATTTTAAGAGATGTGCATTATTTTAAATTGTTTGCAACAACATGCATTTTAAAATTAAAATTGACCAAAAATTAAACAAGGGTTCTGATTTTAATGAAATTTAGTACAAAAATCTTTCGTCGTTTTTGGAGTGAAATTAAAAAAAAAAAAAAAATCGTTGCGCTTACTTCATATCGTCGATACAAAAGCAAACTAACGAATGAATATGAAAAAATGCATCTTTCATTGTCCATCTTTTATAATTTCTGCTGGACTTATTTACAGCAAATTCTTCAATCTGACTTCACTCTATTAAAGGGAAAGTATTCCACTATTAAAAGGTCAAATCTGCCGAATATTTGACTGTCCAAAAAAAAAAGTTATGAATAAATACTTTTCCACTCTGAAAAGTGGTGATTTTCATATTCGTTAGTTTGCTTTTGTATCGACGATATGCTTGCAAGTTTTACAGGTTTATTGGCCTAGAAAAACGAATGAAACCACCTTTAAGGCGATTGCTTCAACCGTCTTCGAGAAAATTGGAAACATATTTGTCGGAAAACGTTTTTGGTTAGGATATTTAAGGTCATGGGATTCAAACATTTTCTGCATGTTTTAAAATCATATAAACAAAGATTTTTAAATTATGGTTACGTTTGGAGTTAAGGAAGGATTAGATTAAAATATTTTATTAACAGACATGAAAAGTTTTGAGGACTTTTTATATTTTCCTTAGCTTATCATAAGCGGATCGTTACCATTTGAAAGCTTACTAAATGCTCTACAAAAAAGATTCTGAAGCAATATTCGATTAGGCGATGTCACTCGGAGATATAAGTGCTTAAAACTTCAAATGTTTTTTTTTTTTTTTTTTGTTCTTTTGAACGGGTTTTTGTCTTTGTTCAAATCACCTTTTAATTTATTTTTTTTAAATTGCATTTTTTTGTAAAATTAGTATTATAGAAGAAAGTAGAAGAAAATAAGATACAGTAAGTAGTGCGTGTCTTCACAAGCCCAGGTAGTCAGATATGGGATATTTACCCTTGCAACCGTGACCTCTTTGTGATCATAAATTATTTCATGAAACATCTAACCAAAATTATGACTGTTTCTATGTCAACCTTTCCAACGTTAGGGATAAGAACGGAACCACGCTAAGATGATGCAGTTCTTGCGAGTCGGACTTTTGATTTTATCGAAGTTCTCACTGTAGTATTGTGTTGCGACCAGCCAAGCGCCTCAACGAGTAATTACTGGTTGGGGAGGTAATAGAATTTCGGGATAGTTCTCCTTTAAAATACTTCCCCGGCTAGGAGATTTAAGAAATAATTTTTTAACTGTCGATATCAATTAATCCACATCAGAAAACTGAGGCCTTACACACTTAAAACATGCAGAATTTCATCAAGAATTACCCTTTAAGAATCAGAAAAAAATATGTAAATACATGACAATCCGTTCCCTAGTTATAGATTTATATTTACTGTCAATATGAAAAATTACTTAAATTTAGTAGTCCTACTTTGTTTTTCCTTGTATTTACTTTCCTAAATTCGATATTTAACTTTTTTTTTTGTTTACAAATTCTAAATTGGAAAAAAAGTTGCTACTAGGCATCACTACTTACCCCAAAAAATTTTGGATTTTTAAAAAAATGTTTAGGTCTCCCGCACAAGGCCTAAAGTTTAGACAATTTACTAAAAAAGTTATTCTTTACAAGAATATTAAAAAAAAACTTCAATGTTGCAAGTTAAAATTTCACTAAAAATAAGCACAAGAAACTATAGAAAAATAGCGTTAAATAGAGAAAATAGTGATAATGGCCATAGTAATTGATTTATCGCTATAAAAAAACTTGGATTTATATTGAAACATTTAAATATTAAATACAATTTTAAAAATATTTAATTTTTCTAACTCGCTTTTGAAAAACCTTTCTAAGGTGCAAAACTTTATCTAAGCAGATAAGTTGAGATAGGTTCCAGCTACTCACTGACTATTTTATGTATTGATTTTACAAGCCGGCAATGAAACGATTTGCTCATTTTATTGTGCATTTTAAGATAGGCACACTTCCTATATACAATGAATTATGAAATATTTGTATATAAATGTTAGCATATCTACGAGCGTGCAGTTTATAATTTTATAATGCATAGACACCAAGTATGCTATAACTAAGGAAACGTTAATTTTGAGATTAGTTTTTGGAGCTGACAATATGTGATTTTTTATTTTAGAATACATAATTTTATTTTTAAATGTTGGATAACTGTGTCTCTATTGATAATAGTCTTTTAGTATGTGTTATATTATCAGATTACCTACCCTGCAGAATAGTATCCGTGTCCTTAAAAGCTCCTAAGAATTAAGATATTCCGGTGGACTTTCTATTTTATGAGCCCTGTCATCAAAATAAAATCTGTTAAAAGTACATTATTAATAATTTTTTATTTACATTATTTGTATATATATATATATTTTTTTTTTTTTTTTTTTTTTTTTTACGGCGCATCAAAATTTGGGCTATTAGCGCTGACATCCAGAGTTCAGCGAGTAATTTTCTCATCGAGCCGTTAGATGAGAAAATTCCTGCCCTCGATGGGAATCGAACCCACCATACCATCTCCCGCATATGAATCTAAGGCGATAACCAATAGAACACGGGGAGACCCCATTATTAATTATTATTATAAACTGAATTATAACAAAATGTTATTGAGCTTTTTTGCGTGGAGAGCGGAAGGGTTTAATAATATTTAATAATTGTATTTTTTTAATGGATATTGATGAGATTAAAAAATAAATTTCCAAAACACATTTACCTTAGGAACTATTTTCAACTGTATTATACATCTTTATTGAAATTCTTAATATAATTTGAGTTCAAATATTTAACACTTCAATATGGTTGATAATATCACAGTAAATTTAACAAGTGAAGAATGTGTTTCATTATGAAAGGGATAAATGGAATATGGAAGTGATATTCCTGCGTCAGCAAAAAAAAAAATGTAGGTTTTATATTTATCATTTTACGAAGGGCGATTGACCACTCCCACGAATTCCCCCGAGTAAACATGGCAAGAGAATTATTGTTGTTTCCAAATATAGCTCATATATGTTTCACACAGTATTCATTTTGAATAATAAATATGTAAGAAAGTTTTATAGAACTTATATTTTTTATCAAAGTAATGCATTACTAATAATAATTACTATAATCAATATCAAAGTGGGGATTGTCAGGGATGGGTTACAATAGAGTTAATGAAACTTTATTTTAATTTTTATATAAAAAAAGTAGATATTTTCACTATTATCACCGAACCCAAATAATCTCCACCTTGGTCAACGAGCTCTTCTCAAATATAATATCTAGAAGAAATAAGTTGTTAAGAATAATTTTCAATTTTTTTCTTTCACAACAAAAAAGTGAATAATCAGAACCACCCACCAATAACGTTTACTGTGAGTGCTTAACCAGAGGAAAAGTGCAAAAGTAAATAATTTTGCGTCGCCTTCAGAGTTAAGTATAGTAAAACGCTGTGTATCATTAGTATATTGTTATGTTAATTTGTTTTTGTTTTATTCACAGCACATCGACTTCTTGGCCATAAGCATCTGGCTACTATTAGGTTGCTACCTTCCTAAACATCCATGGTGGGGCTGAGATATTTTTCAGCGAGCCCATCGCTGATTGAAAAAGTCAACCTGCCACAGGCGGCACTCCAAGAAGGCACTCATGAGAATCCAGCGTACTAGCCACTAAACCACGGGGAGACCCTGTTATGTTATTATACTAACTTCTTATGAATAAAGTTCAGACAATTATCATATTTTGTAATAAATACATAATTCATTTAAGAGAGTAATTTAATTCATCTTACTCAAAATTAAGGGAATTTTTAAAATGTTATACAATAATTTAACTCTAGAAATACGTCGTGCATATTAGAAACCGTAATATATCGGGATATATCAATACATTTTAAGAACCGTGTAGTTGTCCTAAGATATGAGATGGTAAAATAATAATAACATACATTAAAAACACTGCGCGAGGGGTTGATCAAGATAAAGCTATATTTTTTTAATATACCTTATTTTTAAATATGTCTTATTTTCTAATATAGCTTATTTTTTAATATAGCATATTTTCTAATATGCCCTATTTTTTAATAACGCTTATTTTAAACGTTAAAGGAATTTATGGACTAAAAACATTTTGAACGTCTTTATTCCAGTAATAATTAATAGTATATATTACAAATTATGATGTGTATTTGTCACAGTCAAGCCAGTATTTTCGGGCCACTCTTTACAATTTTGAAGGATTGTTGAGTTTTGGGTACCTATTATTAATAAAAAAAAAATCGTCAGCTGTTGTGAATGACTTTCTTTTTTATTTGACTCTTCCAATTGGTCTTCATATTATTCCGGTAATGCAATGTTAAATCAAGTAAGGAGTTCAGTATACTTTAAGGACGTCAAGTAATATCCAAAGTTATCTTTCAAGTACTAAAACTGTGCCATGCCGTAATAGGAGGCTTTTTTTATCGAATTACTCAGCTTTCAGCGAAAATATTATTCTTTAGAATTTGTGTGGACATTTGAAGCATACTTAAAGCATTAAGTCAGCATTCAATATTTCGCCAGATGGAGTTTTGAAAGTAACCACGACGTTTTATGAATTTATAACCTTACTTCTGGAAAATGTATATGATATTTTTTTTTTTTTTTATCGTTCTGAAGGGTGTATTCAACCGCGGGAGGTCATGGGCACCCAAAGAAAGGAAGGAACCTTTTAAATAAATCTTAAATACATTTTTTTAATTTTATTATATAGAAAATGAATAATTGAATTCAAGAAGAAAGAGAGAAAAAAAATCTATAAGCCTCCAGCCCACACTGCGGAAAGGGCACCGTCCGAGCTCAGAACCACCGCGACACCGCTGCACTGCTCTCCTTGTAAAAATGCTTTAACAGGGGAAACCTAATCATGCTATGATATTAATAAATAGGGATAAATATGGAGAGAGAACTGAACACAATGATGTGTGTGTGTGAGAGAGAGTGGCAAAGTCAACATTTTTATGAAACTGTATTATGTCATATTTGTTTATTTTATTGTTAGGTGATGTAATAAAATTATTTTCTTCTGCCATTTTTAATTATTCTAAGAAACATGATAAAATATGCTATGGAATCAAAAACGGACGGAAATATGCTATGGAAAATCAAAACGGGACTTTAGTAAGCAAAGATAATTTGACTTAATTTAAGAAATGCGTAGAGTACTACAAACTATGTACATGTGTTAGATTGTTACCAAGACTTATGATATATAATGCATTATAAATAAATTCATAGCAGGATTGACTTACTCCGATTCAACAAAGGCACAGCTAAGTAGTCATAACCAGGTTAGGTAAAGGTTTATCTCTTATTTGACCCATTCATACTTTATGAACAGAATAAGCTGACGACCTAATTATATACTATGTAACTTGTTTTCAACAATTTATGTTTAAATCGATAAATAGATAAACAAATCAAGCTAATAACTGTTTTGACCATTTCTTTTTTATGAAGTCCACAAGCGAAGGCGTATGGAAGACGAATACAACTTTTAAACTTATGGGAGGAATTTCAGAATATTGAGCCGTCATCAGTGTACTTGAAATTAAGAAGCTAGGAGCTGCTCATAAAGAATCAATTAACGATTATGAAATGTACATTAGTTTACCGGCGTACTTCAAGGACTTATCCAGGACATTAAATTTTCATCTAGTTGCTACAGGTCGATTGAGAAAGGATAATCTCTGAATTTTGTTTATTTAGCTTCCGGAAAGTACCAAATTTCTCTGATATATTTCACAGTTCCAAGATATTTATATGAAAAATTCGGTATTTATAAGAAATTTTTCTCTTTTCCAAACAGCCCCATACTAACTAATACGTTATATTTCTGACAATCGAAGCCAGTCCCATCTGAATGAAGTTGAAACTTGGCTGAATAAATGGCGCATCAAAGTTAACCCTGAAAAGTGTAAGCATGTAACCTTCACTCTAAGACGAAGTGAGTGCCCTCCCGTTTTTATCCATAACATACCTATCACTCAATCTAAGGAGGTCCGCTACCTAGGTTTCCATCTCGACAGACATCTAACTTGGAAGACACATATCCAACAAAAAAGACAAGAACTTAACAAACGCTATGGACTACTTCGACGACTACTCAGGCCCAAGTCAAAACTGACCATCAATAACAAACTAACAATATACAAGACTATCATACTACCAATCTGGACCTATGGTATTGAATTGTGGGGAACAGCGAAACCATCAAATATCAATATAATACAGCGCTTCCAATCTAAAGTCCTCCGTAGAATCCTTGATGCTCCTTTTTATGTTTCTAATTCTACTATCCATCGAGACCTACAAATCTCAACCGTTCAAGAACTAGCCAAATCCCGATTCCTAATATTCCACACCAAACTCTCTGCTCATCCGAATCCTCTTGGAAATCTCCTCTCCTCTGATACAATCCCTGATGTTCCTCCACGTCGTCTCCAAAGGCGCTGGCCCCGAGACAACATTATAACATAACTTTCATATACACTGTATTTGTTCCTTTTATTTGTTCTTTTTTTTCTATTTTTTTTTATTATTTTTTTTTTATTATTTTTTTTATTATTATTTCATTTTATTTTTTTTCTTGTAAATGCGTATGTATGCATGCACATGGATGTATGCATACATACATGTATGTTGTATATATTGTAAATAAATTGTTCCTTAAAGTAGTGATCAATTAAACACAGAAAAAGAGCCAAACATTACGACATCTTTTTCTTATATATCAAATAGGGAGTTCAACAATGGAAAGTACCAAATTTCTCTGATATATCTTTTTAACTAACAAACATCTTTTTCTTATATATCTAATAGGGAGTTCAACAATGGTTGTCTTCTCCCCTCCTAAGCAGAGTTGGGCATAATTTTATTTATAAATAAAAATACGAATTTATTCGTACTTCACATATTTGTGAATACGAATATAAATAAATTCGTACTTCATATATTTGTGAATACGAATATAAATAAATTCGTATTCATAAGTGTGAATACGAATTTATTTTTATTCACATACATTAAATATAAAAATACAAATAAAATTTTATTCGGAAATTTTTCTGCGAATAAAAATAAATTCACAGAAAAAATTGTAAATAATCACAAAAAATGTGAATATTTACAAAAAATCAAATTATTACAAAAAAAAATTACATTAAAATATACGAATAAAAATTTATTCACATTAAAATATACGAATAAAAATTTATTCACATTATAATTTGCGAATAAAAATTTATTCACAATAAAATTCGCAAATAAATTATGAATTTATTCGTATTAAGATTATATTACGAAAGTTATTGAGGGTGATTTTTTTTTTTTTTTTTTTTTTTTTTTTTTTTTTTTTTTTTTTTTTTTTTTTTTAAAGGCGTTAAACGTCTAGGTTATTAGTGCCTAGATTTTTTGTTTACCCCGAGTCGACCGCGGGACCACCAGCCATGCTGCAGGGACACAGTTTGTCATCTGTACCTCCATAAAAAAAAAAAAAAAAAAAAAAAAAAAAAAAAAAAAAAAAAAAAAAAAAAAAATCACCTTTAATAACTTTCGTAATATCATTTTAATACGAATAAATACATAATTTATTTGCGAATTTTATTGTGAATAAATTTTTATTCACAAATTATAATGTGAATAAATTTTTATTTGTATATTTTAATGTGATTTTTTTTTGTAATCACTTGATTTTTTGTAAATATTCACATTTTTTGTGATTATTTACATTTTTTTTTGTGAATTTATTTTTATTCGCAGAAAAATTTGCAAATAAAATTTTATTTGTATTTCTATATTTAATATATGTGAATAAAAATAAATTCGTATTCACACTTATGAATACGAATTTATTTATATTCGTATTCACAAATATATGAAGTACGAATAAATTCGTATTTTTATTTATAAATAAAATTGTGCCCAACACTGCTCCTAAGTATCCATGAGTTATAGATCATTACAGTACTATTTACATGTTGTTATCTGTACAGGTTGTAAATTTCAATAAAGATAAAAAAAAAAAAAAAAAAAAAAAAAAATATTTCTGACAAGTTTAAACAAGAAGAAAGTGTTGCAACAAAATTGTATCACATTAACGACGTACATTTCTGTTAGTGTGTCAATGCTTTTTTTTAAATAATTTATCTAGATAAATATATCTTGGGGATTGTTTTAAGTATTAAGGATAATTAAATTTATTGAGTCAAAATAAGTGGTCAACTTATTGGAATCTGGTGCTAGGGAACATTGGCAGTTAGGATATAATAACCTGAGTTTGGATGAATGAGTAAAAAACTAAGTTATCATTCGTGATTAGAAAGGATTAACCACTAGATTTCCATGTGCCGAGGAAAATCAGCCGACATTTTTAGCATAAAACATTTTTATTGATTTTAATTTTAATTTTTTTTTTTCATATTTTGGTGATAAAACTACTTACTTTTCTTTCTTCGTCCACGATAAATAAATTAACTTTTAAACTATTTCGACCAATAATTCACTAGTTTTAGTAACAAATATTTCTGTGTTTTTTTTTCATTAGCCCAACAAAAATATATTATTGTTTTGTTAGGTCTATAAACAAATCACCTTCACTAAATAGTTCTGGTTAACTTTTATTTTTTAAACACTATGAATGTAGTAGAAGATGAGTCCTTTAATTATTAGCTAATGCCTTTATAATTAGCGCGTTCTGATAATTGCGAAAAAGTAAGATAAGTTTGCATAATTTTAATACATTTGCACGAATTTATAGCACTTTTTTACAAAAAAGAAGAATTATTTAATTTTTTAGTCGACAATAAGCTTCTAACTAATTCCATCGATTGTGGAAAATTAGGAGAGAAATTACAGTTAAATAGAAGTAACCATTCTTAAAGACATTTTTCGGTGTCATTGCGGAATTGTATATACCGAACATCGCTTATAAAGATGTCTAGGAGGATAAAGAAGAATGAAGTATTTATATTTTTGTTCCAAGTATTTATATTTTATATTTATTTCGCATTATGGCCACATGTGCTGTGCATTTCCGTTCGCTTCGCTCGCTCAAGAAGATATCAAAACTCTAGTCAATCCAACTCGCTAAAATGAATAGAATTCTATTCATTTTAGAGTGTGCCCACGATGCGAAAGGTTACGACGGATGAGGATGCCCTTAAAATTTACAATTATTTTTCAATAAATAATTTATCAACATTTCAAATAAGAGCTCTTCCCAATTTTACATCTTAGCGAATGCGCATGTTTACAAATGTCTTGTTTACGCTACCTTTCCTAACCTGCATAACACTTAACATTAGTACAATAATGCATTAGAAGAAGATCTACTCAGACTTAGAAATAATATTAATTTAATTGGCGAGATTGTGCAGAAGAAGATCATGTAGTCGCTGAATATACAAGACACAACACAGTCCCTACAGACGTTTGGATCAGGAGAGCTATTTTCATTGTGGAGTACTCGTTTCTCGTTCTTGGGGACCTAACACGAACCCCACCCATACATTAAATATTTTATCTCCCAGCCGAGTTCATCGCGGTTACAGTGTTATTGCGACCTCACATACAACCATCCCAGATGCGTACAAGCACAGTAAAAAATCAGCAGGTCGGAGAATAAGAAATAGTTAAATAGATTACATAGTAAATGTAGGATATCTCTAATAATGCAATATTCAAATTGAAGCGACAGAAAGTGTAGATAGCTTTTCCGTCGTCGTATAAATGATATATAATTATTCAGGACAACGCATTTGTTGTCTTTTGCTGCTCTTGAACTGCAAATGCTACAAATGATTTCTAAGGTTAAGGTAGACTAGTCGAAATTTATATTAAATTTGAAATAAGACAAGTTCACTCAAGACAAAATTTCATTTGCGCTCATTTTGTTCGTGAGCCTGTGTAGAATTCAATCGGTACATCGGTGCTATTGGACATCCTCATAATTTAAAATGTTAAAACCTTTCACTGCATTGAATTATTAAACATTATTGGAATGGAAGCTTTAGCCACGAACTAAATAACCCGAAAATGTTTCAAGGAAGTGGCATTTTTCAAAAACATTTAAAATTACAGTACCCCAAAAAAAATTTGATGTAATAAAAAATGTATTACTTTCTATTTAAAAGTCCTGAATAAATATCTGCAAGATATAAAACTCTTATTGTTTGAATTTTTAAAATTGTCCATTACCCATTTACTTTATTGAATTATATCCGTGGGTAAATTTATGGAAATATACAGAGAATAGGATGAAAAAATTCTCATTCTTATAAACACCACAAAGCCTAAGGAATATGTTCAAATCAATATTTACAACAAAGTTTAGATAATTTATCAAAACTATTAAAATATAAATCATTTTCATTAGATGAATAGTTTTAGATATGAGTTAAAAGAGGGATACATTATTCCGAACTATGAGGTTCCCGTGCCGACTGTACCAAAATAAATTTAACTTGAAAGAATAGTAAAACTATAAAAAAACAATTTAAAGCAAGACTCACTTACCAACACCTGGGGTGGTACAATTTATCCGGATAGACCAACGGATAGCCAGGTTCAATGAGGTATGAAACCCAGGTGATCCAAATAAAAAAAAAAAACACAACAAGATACTCAGAGCTGGTAACTATATTGAGATAACTACATTCAGTTTAAAAATGATTAATATTATTCAGATATTGAATAATGTAGTAGCACAAATAGCTTCTCGGAAAAGGCATAAATATAATTAACAATTAGAGATATCACAAAAGGTTCCCAGTAAAAGAATAAATACATATACATATATATATATATATATATATATATATATATATATATATATATATTCCTTAAATATGATAAATATCTTGAAATGAAACAAATAGTTCCCAATAAAATGTAAACACACATATACCCAAACACAAATAGATTCCCAATAAAAGAGTAAGCATGTATATATATATATATATATATCATTAATATAGAGAAATATCACAAGAAGGATTAATATTATTTAAATAGTGAATACTTTATTTATATATAAAAACTTTTTTTCTCTGGCACGTGCTTCTACCTACGCCATTATCTCACAGACTCCCCAGAACCGACGCCTCTTCTAACCAAGGCCTACCGACCACGGGAAAAAAAACAGAAGAATAAAAATCTTAAATTGTATACAAACACTATTACATCCAAAATGGAGAAGAAAATTGACTATCTTTTGTGGATAGTAAACATTTACGAGTGGTGTGAATTCCGAATAAAATATAAAACATAAAAATGTACTTCAGCCCAAAGAGGTAGAGAAGGCAGGTTCTCACTCCCCGCAGGGCGCCACGTCACACGTCTTTACCAATTGCTTCTGCTTGCAAAAGGACAAACACTGCATGACATGCTTGAGCAACTTGCTACCCTTTAGATGCAACTACAATACAAATATACATCTCCAATTAATTGAAGCACGTATCCAATCAGTCGGAACTAATCCACTCCCCAAGTGTAATGATACCCCTTCGTCTAGTAGATAACCTATTTATACTGGCAGGTTGGAACTTCTTTCAGAAGGAAGCAAAGAACTTGATCAATTGGAGGGTTCATTTAAAAAAAAAAAAAAAAAAAAGACTGGTCTAAACATTGATATTTTGAGGTAAATACATCTTCTTCCTCTCCAAAGTCAGCTCTACATATTGTGACAGATAGGTCCCATTAAATATAAGTATAAAGTATTAGCAATTCTTGTAAATGCAAAGTTGTAGGGGCAGTAGCATGTATAGAAAAAAGGTAAAACTGAAGTTTAGCGTCCTCACAAACGATTTTTTTAACATTTTTCACTACAACGTATTTTAATGCACTAAAAACGAATACGTTAAAAAAAAAAATCGTTTTCAACTAGGCAAGAAGTTATTATGCACCAAAGTTAACTGTTAGGAAGGTTATCAAAGTAGGCGTAAAAAGCGTATTTGTAAACATGCGCATGCGCAGACATGTAACATTGGTAAACAGAGAATCCACAATATCCCCCCCAAAAAAAATGTATTTCATCCAGTACAAATGAAGCAGTCTCGGTATTTTTAAAGACCCCTTCAATAGTTTTTTTGTTGGAATGTTTTTTAGTATCTGATGATCAACTTTTATGGTACATCTACTAATCCCATCCGAGTAGGAAGCCAGAGAAATGTGGCTTTCAGGGCCTTCGCCCATTTAAGTACTAATTTTTAACATGGAGATAGAAACAAAAAGTGACCACTGAAATGGGTGATCTATCTTATTTTTTTTTTTTTTTGTTTTGTTTTTTTTCCCCCAAATACATCCAATTCACATAAGAACAATCCTAAATCTCCAACTTTAGAAATAATGTATAACAACAGAGAGATTTCAAATGATTGGCAGGATAATGAAACTGTCTCTGTTAGATCACTGCATTCCATTAAAGCCAAAATGAAAGAGATAATTAGATAAATGAGTGACAAGAACAGCATACTTTGGTACTATGATTTAGCGGAGCATGCATAATAAACGCTTTCACAAAATTGCCGCTAGTTTAGAGGTTGCGGTCAGTCTGTTAAACTGATTCATCAGGTTTTAGATCCTTGTCACTTAACGTGGAAATAGAATATATATAGCGGACATTATTGTTATTTATTTTATCTGGTACCAATTTTACTCAATGTCGGATATTTTCAATTGGTAGAAGCATATTGTGTGTGTGTGTGTGTGTGTGTGTGTGTGTGTGTGTGTGTGTGTGTATATATATATATATATATATATATATATATATATATATATATATATATATTGATTTATATTAATCCATTATATTAGGATTTGAAAATCCATAGATATATTATTTCATGATTTATAAAGTAAAGTATAATGTATTGATATTTTGCATCATTTGTATCATGTATTTATAAACACAATTTGTAATATCACTGTATGATACATTGCCATAGAGTAAATCATCAAAAGTATAAGATATATATATATAAGATATATTTTAATTTATATATTTTCAAATTAAAAAGAGAAACATCACAAGATGTAAAACGAAATTTAACCCATTTAGATTACTAGGAGACGACCATTATTATTCAACAACCCAAAAAGGCAAAATAAAAATCAAGAAAAATTTGTCAGCTTTCTATAGGAAAGGGGCAGAATGGTGTAATTGTTATCTTCTTAAATAGAACAATATCCATCTGAGCAATCGGTGTTTATTACGATTACGATTTAGAATTCACGTGCAGTACGCAAAAAGACTGGAAACCTCGGTATAGTAATCTGAATTATTTAATTATTAAATTGTTAAATCGTAGGTAATTATAGTTTTATGGCTTGTTAAAATTTGGTGATAAGCTCCTGAATAATAAAATATATTCTATCCCACCGTATTCTACTTATTATTATTACTCAAAGATATTACATTGATTAGCGTGTTAAACTTCTGGAATCTATAATTTCATCTATAATAATAATAATAATAATAATCTATAATGTATTAACTATTTATTCATTTCTTGACCAGAAAGTCCATATCCTGAAACCAGTGTAATGTAAACATATTCCACAGGAAGGCAGTGACTACCATGGAAATTGAAACTTCTTGCTATTTTATATTTCCTATAAATGGCTGACCCAAATAGACCAGGGCATAATTTATTTGAAATAATATTTTTGAAATAACCTTAACAGATTATTTCAGAAATAATTTATTTTATCATTTTATTTTAATATTATTTCTGAAACCATTCCCGTTATTCTCGTCCATTACAAACGTTATTTCGGAAATAATTATTTTGCTTCTCTGTGAAATAATTTATTTCTTAAATAAAAAATACTGAAATATCAATGATCAAATAGTTATTTCAGAAATAAAGCTTTTAGAAATATGTTTATTTACTTCAAAGAATGATCAAATTTTCAAATAATTATTTCAAGGAATAAATACATCTAGTTATATGATGAAGATTGTTTTATTTAACTATGAAATAACATTTAAAGAATTTCCATTATTTCGGAAATAATTATTTCATGAATAAACCATTTTATTTATTTGAGAAATAAATTCTTCCAGTAGTGCCCAGGTCTAGACCCAAATATTAAACAAAAAATAAATACTTACTGACTATAGTACCATCCGATTTGATTTTGATATATACTACATCTTCATTAGGATTGTGGTGTCAGAATACTATATAGCGAGTTTCTTTGTAAGAGAACAATAATTAAGGATAATTTCTTTTGAAGGAGTTTCAGGTGAACCGTCATTTCTAACGAGCCGATTTTGCGTAGTTTCACGGTAGAACTCTCTTTGCGGATTCTGAATAATCACAGACACATAACGACAAAACAAAACATCATTAATTTGAATTAATGTGATGTTTATTTATTCTTAATTTCCTTTTTTTTTTCAAAATTTTAGTGTGATTTTTTTTAGGGGCTACCGTTTCTATAAACTGACATTAAAAATGTAATTGCTAATTATAAAAATAATAATAATAGGAAACTTTAGCCGAACCATGTCTAACACCTATAATCATTTAAATAATATAACAATCTCGTAGTAATATTTCAAACTTTCTACTTAATGATTTGAAATAATCAGAATTCTTTGTTAATTGGATATATATTGGATATGCATGTACGTTAATATAGGACTGGTACCTGATTTTTTATGCAGTTTGAGGTTTTTCATAATAACCATCTCTAGGAGCTTAAGTTACTCATAATTAGAGCCCGGAAGTTAGGCATTTATTTTTGGGCAGGCAAAAAGGCACTTAAAATACTGAAAATAGGCAGTACTGTAATTAAAATAGGCATTTATTAGGAGTGAAGACAAAGAGGAACCTTACTCATTAATGATGAAAATATGTATTTTAAATACTCATTCATTTCTTTATTAACAACTGCTACGCGCGGCCAACGCTGTTACCCGGCGTGCCATGCTACGCCTACTTTCTGCTTCCATAAAATCAAAAATAAATTAGGAACCCCGTTCATTGTTTCGAACCCGTGGCCTCCGAACTGTGAGTCGTAAACGATTTTAACATAGCCTATAACTCTCCCCGAATCAAGACCTACATGTGTGCCAAGTTTGATCGAAATCGGTCGAAATGTGTGGATTTGTATAAGGAACAAACATACAGACAAACAGCTGGTAGACGTTTTTGACCTAGCCTATGACATTCACCGTATCAAGACCTACCTGTGAGCTACGTTTGGTCAAAAGGTGTGGATTTCTATTAGGAACAATCATACATACAGTATGTTGGTAGACGTTGACTTAGCCTACGACACTTCTCGGATTAAGATCTACTTGTGCCCAAAGTTTGGTCAATGTCGGTCAAACGGTGTGGATTTGTATAAGGAACAAACATACAGACAGACAGCTGGTAGACGTTTTTGACTTACCCTACGAGACTTCCCGGATCAAGACCTACCAGAATTCCAAGTTTGGTCAAAATATGTGGATTTGTATAAGGGACAAACGGACAGAGATAAATACATTTATCACAGAATTAGTGTTACTTACTCTCAAATGAATTACTTCCATTGTTACAAGCAACAACAAGATGCTTTTTCAAAGTATCAACTGTTATAGACCTTCTCAGAAAAAATGTTTTCCATCATGGCAAAACTTCCTCTGCATTATCTTATAATTTCGAAATCCGGAATACCAGGTAATTACGCATTGTCACAGCAAAAGGGCTGTGAGGAAGGAGCTATGACTGATTTCCCTCATCCTCTCTCTTTCCTGCTATTCATTATGCTTGTGCATTCCTTCTACTAAGGAAGGTTCTTTTATTTAAAGAGGTTAAATCCATGGGTTGGGAAAATAAGCTTTCGAATAGAGATTTGTGACGGCAATTTGTAATTTGAGCAACCTTTTTTGTCTTCGATGAACGGAAATTCAATATGTGCTTTTTGAAATGTTTAAATCTCAGAAAAAATTGCATAACAAGCAAAAAAGGCAAAAATAGGCAATGGAACCCAAAATAGGCAAAAAAGGCAAAATAAAAATTGTCGCTACACTTCCTAAATGCACGAAAACATATTTATTTCTATCTGATTCTTCAATATAGCCATTCAGATAAAAAAGGCATTTTGCCTAACTTCCGGGCTCTACTCATAATCTTCGGAGTTATTGAGAAGATATATAAGAAAGTGGACAGGATCCTGTAGATTAGTCTGGGATTTGCTCTTCCAGCGTATATCCTCTTCAATCCGGGTCTCAGGAAACTTGATTGGTTTGGTAAATTCAATCGGATTATTTCCAGTTATAGAAAGACTGGAAATGTCTTTAATTCCAGGTAACACTCTACAGGATGAAAACTGGCTTTTGGCGTCTCACAGTGGTGACTAACGCCTGATTGTAGGAAAAAAACCTGTTGATACTTGATCTTTCCGACTTCGGTATCTTTTTTAAGTGTTTGTTTTGTGCTGAGTCGAATAAAGCCACTATCAATTTGATAGAATAATTATTCAATTTAAGAAAGTAATATTTTATTCAATAGGTGGAGAGATGTATAATTCAAAATTTATTTTCGTGTGCCGAGTCAAATAAATAAACAACCAATGAGATTATATAACTGTTCTCGACGTATTCCTCTTATATAAAATTTGCGCTTATTACGAATAAATTTAACAGTTACATACGAGATAGTAGGTGGATCTCATTGTTAAAGTTCAGTTGCTTCCTAGCACAAAATCATAAACAACTTTCTTTCGTCGATTTTGTAAAATAATCGCATTGCTAATTGACACTTTCATTTAAAACCAATTAAAAAAATTTTAAAATATATTTTGTCCTCTAAAAACTGTGAGATTTGTACACGATGAAAAAAATGTTAACTAAAAGGTGTTATGGGATCAGAACTAGTAATAAAAGGAAAAGCAATATTAGAGCAGTATTCTAAAAGTAATTGGGTATAAAGAAATATTAGTTCAAAGGCGATTGAACACCCTCGGTTTCGGGGATTTAATTTTTCTTCCCGGCACCACTTACCGTCTTTCGTTTTTGTCAGAAAAGAGAGCTCATCAGACGAAAATATACGTTGTATATTTGTGAAAAATTATGCATTTTAAAAAAGTAAGATATTATCAGAAGAGTAGTTGAGCGTTTTGTATATTTTGTTGAATATATTTGCGAAACGGCTTAGAAATTATTTATATGCCGGGTGGAAGTAACCACGTCATTCCTTTATTGCAATAAGTTCTACATTTTTCACACCATTGGTTTCTCTTCAGAGTAAAAACTCACTGTACTAATAATCTAGCTTAATTGTAAAAATACGAACTAAGCCCTGCTAAGGTCTCGTCAAAACTGAGGTTACTTCATAAGGCGCCAATTATTATTGAGTAGCTATTTTTGTAGAATCGATGGATTCTAAAAAATATAAATCTATTTAACTGAACAATTTTTCTTTAATCTTAGATATCTTTGTAACAATATCTATATAATTTTTACATATACATCCAATCATAAACACCAGCCATTGGAATTATACATATACATTCAACAATACAAATAGTTACACTTCTATCCACAGATAGTTATATACACTTATACATTTATAATATAAATGTATAAGTGTATAATAAACTAAAAGTAGAAGTACTCTAAAAAAAAAATTAATTACAAGTAAAACATTGAAAACTTTGGCGTCATTGCTTAATAATTTAGTATTTATTTTACTTGTGCACCACTGTTTGCACAATATCAGTGAATAAAAAAGAAAGGTAAAACAATTAACTCTGGACTGAAACTGCCATTAACACCTACGTTAATGACACCGTAGAGTATATTTTACCCCAAACTTTGAAAATTTTTAAAATAGATAAATTTCAATTTTTTCTTTTACTTTTTTATACAAAAACAATGTATAGAGTAGGAACATCAAGAAATAAATTCAAACAGTAATAAATCTGCCTAATATTTATTACAAATTCACAAAATAGCTTATTATTCATAAACGAAATAATTATCCGGTAAAATATAATATTGAACTGAAAATATTTTTTACGTACAATATATTAGAATGATCAAAATCCATAAAAAATAGGAACTTTATGAAAATACAATGTTGTGTCCAATTGAGACTCGTAAACATTTAACAAACACACATTTTAGTGATCGGTGATCGCGGCATATCTACAGCCCTACTACGCGAAGAACATAGTGTTTTCACATCTCACAGGTTTGTCCAAGATAACGAAAGATGGCGAAGGTCCATCAGGAGTTGATTCATCTCCCAAAACAACAAGCATCAATGGTTTTTGTGTGTCCTCCAGTTGGGAACTAACTGTCACATGAGCTTTCGCCAGTTGGTAGCCCAAATCAAAGAGAAAATCTTTTCTGGGCAGTTTTCAGGCCATTTTGTCACTTGAAAAGCAGTAACATAAAAGTGATCGACTCCTGAAGATTTATCAAATGATCGAAAAAGTTAGCCGTTAACTACACCGTGGGGTAAAAAATACCCCATACACAGCTCGCGACCTTCTCATGCAGCGATTAGCAGACAAGTGGATTTGTTTATATTATGTTGTACTAGATAATGCACTGCCGATAATTTAGGAAGAAGGATGATGTCTGTCTGATTTACAGAAATTAAAATACACGCTATAGAACAAAGTTAAGCTTACGAAATTAACTTTTTGTGTATATGTTAGCGTTTTTAAGATGTTAAATTATTGCTTCAATAAGTTGGCTGTTATATGTTAGAAGTTCGGTCAGGTCCAAAGGTATGTCAACAAGTTTTCGTCGTCGGAAGTTTGTCTGTATATTTTTTATTGTCTTTCGTTACATTGTTCAGAAATAGGTCTGTTCTAGTTAGTCATAAGGTGTTCGTGGTAAGTAATTAAATTTCATGATTCAAAATCATTCCTGCAGTTCTATTCAATGAATTTCAAATCCAAAGGTATTTTTGTAATATTATGAAACATTGGTATAGAGTAAATCGCCAAAAGTTGCGAAACTCTTAATAAATAAATCAATGTTAATTATGGTTTGTTAGGAGTGTCAAATATACTTATGCTCTTGGAATGATATTCGAGTTGTATTTTATAACGTTATCTTGCAGGGTTCATCAAATAAAAAAAAAAAAAAAAAAACAGTCCCGTAACAGGCCACGAGAGCCCTGAGGGGCAGATACTGTAGAGGTATCTGATTCATGACCATACGGCCCGCTAGGGAGATAGCATGGTCAGTACTATGCTCCGGCCGCCTGATTTTCCCCTATGTGCTTCGACTGCTAGAGTCATTAGCACAAAGGTACCCATTATTAAATTAATTAAAGGCTGGGTTGGCTTAGGGACGGGTCAGGGAGGCCGAATTCAACCCTTGAGTGAAGACACTAGAAGAAAAAATCTTTAGTGTTTGCTCGGGATTTGAACTCAGGCCTCCAGCTTATGAGTCCAGTGCTCTACCACTGAGCTAACCTCGCCCCCGTTCATCAAATAGACAAATTAATTTTAGAATGAAATATACAATTTATGAATATTTCTCCTTGTATTATTATATAACAATATTATCTAGAAGGGTATTTGGATCAATATTTTATTAAGGGGATAGGGCCTCGCTCTGTTTATGTAAATTTTACCTTAAGTGGCATATTGTTTGTTGCCGTAAAGTGTATAATGGAAGAACAAAGCCAAGGCTAAAAGTAACGGTAG